>JAECXW010000809.1:0-306559 GCA_018153365.1 Drosophila fuyamai | reverse complement strand
AATTAAATTAAAAATTCACGGATTACAACCTCCTTTTCTCGATACCAAAGGACTCAGTCAAATTTTACCGTGCCTTACACCGTGTTATAAAAGCTATCTGACTCGTTGTAGGGTCCCGTTTTCACCAAAACAACACCCAAAACAGTTTTATAATTTTGTTACCACTAAGCGTAAATCAGTCTGTTACCCAGCACCGCTATCATTTGAAAATTATACGGCATATACTGATCAGGCAATTGCCGTTCTATTTGCTACTTTTTTTTATTCGTATGCCCTATCCAAATCAAACTTTATTTGTTGTCCGAATTTAACTGAATGCTCCCTTCTCTTGGATCCCCATTAATTTAAACCAGTTTATTTACCGGGTTCCGACTTAGTGCCAGGCTGCGTGGTTAAAAACTGCTCTGAAATTTTGTGTAGACCTTTGCACAAATTGTTGACCTTATCTTTGAGAACTTCTCACTTTCCTCTTATTTATAAAAAGTCATTTGTTATTGCCCTTCATAAGAAAAACATAAATCGGTATCAAGGTATATTGCCATTCCAAAGCTTTTCGCAAACGTTATTACACCTCACTTGCAACATCTTTGCAGATCAATTACATCTCCATGTCAACATAGAAGTTATGGCCAGACATGGCCAGAGGGGCGAGTGTCCTCCCAGATATTACCTAAGTAGGGTTAGCTGCATCGTTCTTCCTTCTAAGTGGGTTAATCGTCTTGTCCTCCTTTGACTCAGACTTTTATATTAATGAGTTTACTTTAAAATAAAACTGTAATCGCTCTTATTCGTTACAATGGTTTTATTAAATAAAGTGGATGGAAGCTGACTTCGACAAGCCTAAGTTTTAATACCCTTGCAAACATATAAAAATAGAAATAAAGGGATATTTTCACAGCTTTTAACAATTATTCCTGTGGAAGCTATAAGATATAGACGTCCGATCGGCAAGCGCTTTTCCCGGATCAAGGTATGCATAAATAAATACGATTTCTACAGGAAAGATAGTTGAAAAACTGTGCAAGCTTCACATCGCTAGCTTTTAAACTGAGCTCTCAAACGGTATTGAAATAGACGGACAAGCGGACGGACGGACAGACGGACATGGCTATATCGACTCCCCGATTGATCCTGGTCAAGAATATATATACTTTATGGCATTTACAGAAAAAAATATGAGTTGAAAGATTTTCGGAAAAAAAACTGGAAATAAAGCCTGGTTTTACCATCCTACTCTAGTAGACTTTTTCTAATTAATCTACCATCCTTATCAAACCGTAAAACTATGCTTGGCACATTTTTTATTTAAAAATTTATTCACGGGTATTTTAAGAGTCCCGAGTTACTGGGTCGCATAAACTTCTCAGTGCCTTATAGAATAACCAGGAACTATGTTCCTCTTATTTTAAATATTTTTAGATCTATGTATGATATGCATGAACCATTTAGAGTACTGTGTAACGACTATAATAGATTATACCATATTATTTCTACTACTGACTCTTTAAAAAGCGTAAAAGCATTAATTTTATCTTACTTAGCATATAATTAGTATAAGTCCCGTACGTATTTCTAACTTAGTATTTCCGCTTCTTCTTTTTCACCTTTCGCGATCTCCTTTTTACGCCCATTGGGTAATAGGGCTCCGTGCGTGACAAGCACTGCTTGGTGTCGTAAGGGGCCACTTGTTTGCGCCGATCATAGTGCATCAACCTCTTATGACAGGCCAAAATCCGGATAAAATCAGCTCGATTTTTCAGTTTTTTAATCAGAACCCTAGGATATAGTTGTCGAATGTTAGAATGGCATACCTCGTTGAATTCGTTACAACAAAGTAGCATTAACAGATAAACAGGAAAGGAAAGCTAACTTCGGGCGGAGCCGATGTTGATTACCCTTGCAGAATATTCTGTAAATTATATTCTTTAAAATTATTCATATGACACATTCTTAATACTCTACCCTTTTCCGCCTCTTTTATAATGCAGGGGAATGGCAGTAACGGGCAGTACGGTCATAAAAATGACGACTAGTTTACAACCCTTTACTTTTTAGATAACAGAGACATTTTATTTAAAAAAAAACACGGGATTATCCCATTATAACCCGGTAAACAGGTAAAATTGGGCAAACCGGCCAGTGGTTCAATGAACACGTGCAAGGGGCAAGAATTGTGCGAAGGACCTGAATTGAGCATCTGGTAATACGAATCGAATCGGAAAAAATAGCTCTACAAATTTGAACCACAATTATTCGTAACACCTAAATTGCAAAACAGGTAGCCCAGGTACATAAAATAAACATGACATTTCATTGCCTTTTTTAAAAGGGTCAAACTAAGGAATCTTTAAAGTGTCAAGGCATAATTCTTTTTTTATTTGGGATTTTACCTATTATATATTGACGATTGACGACGTTAAGTAATTTTTAAAAAATATATTTTGTAACATTTGAAACACAAACTTTGGTAAGTGTATTTTGCTAATAACCCCTTAAACCGTGGACGGCATTCCATGTAGGTGATTTTATATGGTATTATATATATTCTTTATAGGGTCGGAAATGCTTCCTTCTACCTGTTACATACTTTTGCACGAATACAATATACCCTTTTACTCTACGAGTAACGGGTAGAATTATGGAATACCCGTTACTCGTAGAGTAAAAGGGTATATTGTATTAGTGCAAAAGTATGTAACAGGTTGAAGGAAGCGTTTCCGACCCTATAAAGTATATATATTCTTGTTCAGGATCACTAGCCGAGTCGATCTAGCCATGTCCGTATGTTCAAAATGGTGCCACGCCCCCTCTGACGCCCATAAGCCACAAGCTGTGCCCACAGTTTTGATGCTATTATGAAAATTTTAATTGATATGTATTTGTTTCGTCAATACCTATCGGCTGGCCTAATAAAAGTTTGCCACGCCCACTCTTACGCACAAAAACCCATTAAGCGCTTAAGCCAGGCTAGCGCCTAGATTTCCGCCTTTCATGGCCCGTGGTACCATTGTCTTGGGGTAGATGGCGCAATACAATAGCGCCATCTAACGGATGACTTTGGAACAGCTGGCCATTTTCATTAAACTAAGTTTTTTTTTATTAAAACAAAAAGGCAAAAAACACAAAAAAAAAAACTAATTAGTAAGGTCAAATAAGTATTAGTAGTATTAGTAGTAAGTACATAAGTATGCCTTCCGTATGTTACGGATAAACAAAATTTTGGGGAACATGGAGATTCCAAACATGAATAAAGTTTGGCAACTCAAGTCGACTCGTAGGTCCCCAAATTTTATTTTGGTTAGAAAGACCCCGTTGCAAATCAACGGCCTCCACGTGGTGTTCCCTGGGTACCGATTTTAACATAAAAATCGGGAGCTAATTCGAGCGGCGAAAAGAATACAAGAATGCATATTTATATTAAGTTGTTTGGCTGAGTAACGGGTATCTATCTAGTCGAGGCACTCGACTATAGCGTTCTCTCTTGTTTTAATTTTTTTCATACACCACTAAAACGAATGCCTCGTGTAAGCCGCAGAAGAGCCCGCTATGAACGCAGTGCGTCCCAAATAAGACCTCGGAACTCTCAACATATCGCCCATGCTCGCGGCAATAACTCTAACTTTCAGAAGGAATGTCGTACTCAGGTTCCGCTCCACAAGCGCAGCGGAGAAGAAGCGAAAGGGTTCGCAACAACGAACGGATTCGGGACGCACAAGCGCATTCAACTAGTCGGGACGACTCTGAGGAGCGAAGACAAGAGCAGTTGCAAAACACTGCTGAGCATGCGTCTCAGAGGACTAACCCAGAAATTCGCTCTGTTGAGCGTATTCAAGATGCTGCAAGACGTTCGAATCGTCGACAGGACTCTGAGGTGCGAAGAAAAGAGCAGTTGCGAAGCACTGCTGATCACTCTACTCGGAGGACTATTCCAGAGTTTTGAATTCCTGAACGGATTCGGAACATGGATGCACACGCGATCCGTCTAGAGGACTCAGAGAAGCAACGACGAGAGCAATTGCGAAACACTGCAGAGCACTCTACGCGGAGGACTTTTCCGGAGTTTCGAATTCCTGAACGGGTTCGGGACGCCGCAGCGCGTACTATTCGTCAAGAGGACACCGAGGAGCGGCGACAAGATCAGGGACATGGATGCACACGCGATCCGTCCAGAGGACCCCGAGGAGCGACGACGAGAGCAGTTGCGAAACACTGCTGAGCACTCTACTCGGAGGACTATTCCGGTGTACCGAAATCCTGAACGGGTTCGGGACGCCGCAGCGCGTACTATTCGTCAAGAGGACACCGAGGAGCGGCGACAAGATCAGGTGCAAAATACTGCTGCCACTCGGAGGAACAATCTCGAATTTCGAATTTCAGAGCGGATTCGGGACGCCGCAGCATGAGCTGCTCATCGCGGGGACCTAAAGGAACGTGCTAGGGAACAGGAAAGGAACACTAGAGAGCACCGACAGCGACGATGGGATATGGAAGACAGGCAGCGAGAACGAGAAAGGGACGCCGATAACAGGGGAGGAACCAGGAACAGCGAAATATCATTCGAGCATCAGCGAGGGATCTGTATCACAAGAACATTAGGAACAACGGCTATTAGTATTTGCTGTTGAGGAACATGGTTTCGTTCGTAGGTAAGTGGATTATAAATCCTGGCTATCTCCTCTAAATTCCCTCTCCTAAACGTTGGCAACGCCTTTTATTTGTCAAGAAAATTTCCCAGTCCGTCCCACTTGTCGTCGTGCCTTCTCTCTTGGCAAACTCCCATCACTCTGCATTTCTAATGAAATCGATTTTTCTGAAATTCTTCCTCGAAGAACGCTTTATTTCACCGATAATCTCTTTTATAAGGATTATTTCCCTCGGCTATGAAAGGCAGTGTGGAATCAGAGGGGCAGTGGTGAATGTTCCAATCTCGGTTCTCGATATTGTGACTGCGTTTCCACGCTCATTCATCCAAGTCCATTTAAAAAAGAGTCTAGAGTTTGCTCACAATTTCATGACTGAAACTATTCCACCCGATCGGGTCCTTAAAGCTGTACGGTACTACTAACCATACAATATATAAACTGGTCATTTCATACAACGTAAATGACCACACAAAATATTTTGCAGGAGGCTCTCATTTTTATTCTCATTTTGATGCTGGCGCGCTCATTGCACGAGTTCGGTCGTTCAGTCGCAGAGAAGCGCATTTTGAAGAACGTTGCCCTGCGCTTGAATTGGTGTTTGTATGTATGCGTGTTCATGCATTCTCATACAAAGGTGCATGTGTGCGATCATTTCATTTCGATGTAGCAAGAACATTTTGTCTTTTGCTAATTTTCAGACTTGGTACTCTAACAATATGGGCGTATTCACTATTGGGTTAATGATAAAAATAAGAATATGTTATGTTATAGTATATTTTTTAATATTTCAGCATAAATTTTGGTTTACAATTTCATATCAGTGGTAGCAGTAAAATGTTTTTCATATATGTATGTACTCCAATAAAAAGAAATCAATCTTGTGACGAACCCGCCTAGGAGGCGTGTACGTCACAATGGCCTTTCTTACCTTTATGATAGTTTTAAGAGAAATTACATGGAGTTCAATAAATATTAAGACATAGTAAAATTAAATAAGTTATATCTAAGTTCAAATCCCAGGGTGGGAACGCTAACCGATATTAAGCTGAGGCGCATTTAATACTAGAAAAGCAAGGAGCTAAGATACCAGTAGTAGGAAAATACTAGAAATCCCGAATACGGGAACAAGGAGAAAAGGGTACGCGATCACACAATAACCGGACAGCGGGGCTTCTCTCGGGATCGCGGAAGGAGGCAGACGTGTGATCGGCACACGACTCAACGAATCCTCGAGGCTCCACGTGTAGTCCGCAAGTTTATCCGCAAGGATGGTCAAACGTGACGCCCAACGCGACCTTTCACAGTTCTCCCATCGCGAGTGTTCCGCCGTTTTGGATTTGGCCAAGCGCCACGCCGTCAATCGTGGGTGAAATTTAAGAGGTTGGTACTCGGGTGAGGACAATCTCAATAAAATGTTACGGTTGTTTAATCATATCTACCGATCGTGTGTATTTCATTTTGTAGTTAGCAAAGTAACCTAACCTTCTTCTCACAACTACTTTGGGCCCGAACGCGGACATATTTCCCGTTCGCCACTGTAGCCGTAGTTTTTGCTACTAGAAGTACCATCGGAGCCGAACGCGGACCCTTCCCGTTCGATCCAGTGGTTCCCCAAACTCGCTTGCGTAGTTTGAGATTCGAGCGTGGTCACCCGTCCCGCCGCATCAGTTCTCCGGTAGTTTCCCGACCCCCTTGCGAAGTTTGAGATTTGAGCGTGGACACCCGTCCCGCCGGATCCGTTCTCCGGTAGTTTCACCAATCCTCTTGCGTAGTTTGGGATTTGTGCGTGGATACCCGTCCCGCCGGATCCGTTCTCCGGTAGTTTCCCCGCTCCCTTGCATAGTTTGGGATTTGCACGTGGACACCCGTCCCGCCGGATCCGTTCTCCGGTAGTTTCCCCACTCACCTTGCGTAGTTTGGGATTTGTGCGTGGATACCCGTCCCGCCGGATCCGTTCTCCGGTAGTTTCCCCGCTCCCTTGCGTAGTTTGGGATTTGCACGTGGACACCCGTCCCGCCGGATCCGTTCTCCGGTAGTTTCCCCCATTCCCTTGCGTAGCTTGAGATTTGCGCGTGGACACCCGTCTCGCCGGATCCGTTCTCCGGTAGTTTCCCCACTCCCTTGCGTAGTTTGGGATTTGCGCGTGGACACCCGCCCCGCCGGGTCTATTAACCTAGTGTCTGGTCTACGTAGTAGTTTGGAGACTGGCACGTGGACACCCGTCCCGGCCGGTCAGTCAAGTCGAATCCCTCTGTCCCTTTACTAGCCGCCCCCCTCCCAAAGTATCTTCCCGGCTCGGCCTCGCCCGAAGGTCCAGCCCGGTGGATTTTCCGCCCTTGACGCGAGACCCAGGACTTCAACATCCGCAAAGTATTCTCCCGGCTCGGCCTCGCCCGAAGTTTCAGCCCGGTGGATTTTTCGCCCTTGACGCGAAACACAAGACAAGGATTCCACGTGTCCACGTTTCCGTCGAAGCGGATAAGAACCTTTGGTACAGACTCCCCATCAAAATCATCCGTTCACCTGTAGAACGGAACTCTCTAGTCCGGTGTTTCAGTGATTTACAAATTTCTTGTAAAGGACTCTTGGATCCGACTAAGATCTGCACCCCGGCTGAGAAAACATCCTTACAATCTACTGAGATACGAACAGGGCATATCGCAGTCGGTGTCACTTAAAACACCGACTGCTTTTAAGTGGTTCAGAAAACTTCAAACCAAATCAGCATGAACACGCATACATACTAAAACCCATTCAAGCGCAGGGCAACCTTCTTCAAAATGCGCATCTCTGCGACTGAACGACCGAACTCGTTCAATGAGCGCGCGAGCTTCAAAATGAGAATAAGAATGTGAGCGAAAAAAACCCGAAAGCACACGATGAGTAGTCATATCTAAAAAAAACTACCTTTTTTAATAAATTTAAAATTCACGGATTACAACCACTTTTTCTCGATACCTAAGGGTTCAGTCAAATTTTACCGTGCCTAAGGCCGTGCTATCTGACTTGTTGTAGGGTCCCGCTTTCTCCAAAATAACATCCACAACAGTTTTATAATTTTGTTACCACTAAGCGTAAATCAGTCTGTTACCCAGCATCGCTATCATTTGAAAATTATACGGCAAATACTGATCAGGCAATTGCCGTTCTATTTGGTACATTTTTCTTATTCCTTATTTCTTTATTTGTTGTCCGAATTTAACCGAATGCTCCCTTCTCTTGGATCACCATTAATTTAAACCAGTTTATTCACCGGGTCCCGACTTAGTGCCTGGCTGCGTGGTTAGATACTGCTCTGAATTTCTGTGTAGACCTGCACAAATTGTTGACCTTATCTTTGGCAACTTCTCACTTTCCACTTATTTATAACAAGTCATTTGTTATTGCTCTTCATCAGAAAAAAATAAATCGGTATCAAGGTATATTGCCATTCCAAAGCATTTCGCAAACGTTATTACACCACACTTGCAACATCTTCGCAGATCAATATATCTCCATATCAACATAGAAGTTATGGCCAGACATGACCAGAGGGGCGAGTGTCCTCCCAGATATTACCTAAGTAGGGTTAGCTGCATCGTTTTTCCTTCTTAGTGGGTTAGTCATCTTGTCCTCCTTTGACTCAGACTTTTATATTAATGAGTTTACTTTAAAATAAAACTGTAATCGCTCTTATTCGTTACAATGGTTTTATTAAATAAAGTGGATGGAAGCTGACTTCGACAAGCCGAAGTTTTAATACCCTTGCAGACATATAAAAATAGAAATAAAGGGATATTTTCACAGCTTTTAACAATTATTCCTGTGGACGCTTCCGTCTGCCAACCTAACTTGCCGTCTCGTCCGTGTAATCTTTCCTAGAGCAGCCAGATTGTCCGCCATCTCTTCGCTAATAAAGGTCGCTGTTGCCCCTGTGTCGATTGTGGCTTTGTACGAGTTTCCACCAATCGTCACCGCTGCGGACAACTGCTGCTCCTCTTCGATTAGCCTGCCAGTTAGATTGGAGAGGAATCCGCGTGCGACCCCGCTCGCCTCTCTGCGGCTGGGATCGCTGACCATTTTCCGCTCTCTGACAGCATTCCATGCATCTCACTCCCACCTTTCCGCATATCCAGCAGAATAGCATTCGCTGGTTTCGGCAACCTCTTGCCCAATGCCCGTGTCCGCCACATTTGCGACATGCCTCCTGTGGGTTGGTTATGTATTCTTGGGCTTGGTTGCTTCCTGCTGTCGCGCTTTGTGGTCTCTGGGTAGTGTTTGGTGGTCTCCATAGAGTATTGGTATGCTGCCTTTGATATTCTGTTTTCTGCGTGTTTCGCGATGTTTCGGCTGGCCTGCCTTGCCTGCTGGTATCCTCGCATCTTCTACATGTCACCGGAGACGGGACTGTCGTCTTTGTCCTGCTGAACTTATTTTCCTGGGAGAACATTTCCCGCTCCTTTTCGAGCTCTTCGTATTCTGTGGCCAGGATCATGAGGGCTTCCAGGTCGTCGATCTTGTACGTTCTGAGGGAAATTCGTAGGTCAGGTGTGCTGTTCTCCCTTATGACCTCGAGTACTTTCCCCGGACTGTACCCGAGTGGCCTTATCATGGTCTGCATGTCCACCATGTAATCCTTGAATGGCTCTCTGAACCCCTGCTTCCGAGCTTTGACTTGGTCCTCTAGTTTCGCCAAATATCCTCTGGGCAGGAAGAACGTTTGGAAACTCTCAATAAAGTCTTCCCACGTTTTCCAGTGCTGGTTGTTCGAGATAAACCACTTTAATGCTCTGCCTTGTAGTAGTTCTGGCATTGCTCGTGGTACCATGTCTAAGTCCAACCCGTAGGTGCTCGCGGACCATTCCACCTGTTCCAAGAATTCAAGAGGTTTCTCTGTGCCCTCGAATCTAAAAGACCATTCTCTGACCTGCTTCGCGACTTTAGCGTAGTCGGGCTCGCTAGGTCTTTGTGCCTTCGGGGCTGTCTTTCTATCTTGAATTGAATCTCTTCGCTGGCCCTCTTGTTGTATCTCTTCAATGCTAAGGCCTGTCCATGCGTCTTCTCCCTCGGGGTTTGTTAATTTTAGACCTGGTTTTTCTGGGTACATAGCTTCTAGTTCGTGCCAGAGTTCTTTGAGTTCTGGTTTGTTTTCCGTCTCATTGTAGTATTCCACCAAGACTTTCCGCATGTCTTCACTTCTACCCGTCAAGGAAATGCGTAGAATTTGTGCCACATTGGTGAAATCCTCTTTCTTGAGGCGGTAGATCCAACTTCTCCTCATTCTGGTGTTTTGTGTTTTTCTTACTGCCGGGACAATCACGTTTTTGGGCGCCAGATGTAACGAACTGTTTTTTTATAGTTTGCTCGCTACGACATTCGTGCGGCTAGCTCAGTAGAATTTGTGCGTTCGTCCCACCAAATTTATATTAAACGTGACCGCCCGGTTAACAGTAACAGTTAAAGAGGCGTTTATTTACGGCTCTGGTTGACAATATTTGAATATATCTTGTGTGGGTGCTGCTCCTGCGTCGCCGCTCGGTGATTCCTTGCTGCTGATGATCCTAGTCGCTTCGAGTACTTTCGCTGCCCCTCATAGACGAGGGCGTGGAGTTGGACCGTTGGGCTTAGGGAAGCGTCACCGTTCTCAGACTAGGGTGAACAGGCACCACGCTCGCAAGACCTTCGTCCTGCCAGCCGCAGCCTCCTGTCCCTTGCTCTGTCCCGGCCGGTCCCGCTAGACGCTCCGGTACTACGGCCAGATCATGTCAGCAGTCCCTATAGCCCGCGCCCAGAGAAAGACGAACGTTCCACCCTGGCCTGCCCTCCCGACTGTTGAGATCGTACCTGAGGCTTGGCTCTTGTTGCGGTCTCTGGCGGCTTGTCCACGTCGTCGTCCTGCGCGACTGGTTGTGGCGTTGTTCCACGTTGCTCCCTTGAGGCTCACTGCTCGTGTCGCTCACTCTGCTGTTGTTGACGTGCCGAGCTAAATCCGCCTATAACCGGCACAACTGATCGGTATTACGGCCGACGCAGCTGGACTCATCGGTATTACAGCCAATGTAGTCGGCCTGGTTGGTATTACAGCCGGCACAGTTAGTCTGATCGGTATTACAGCCAATGCAGCTAAACTGACCGGTATTACAGCCAACTTAGACGCCTGGTTGGTATTACAGCCGGCACAGTTAGTCTGATCGGTATTACAGCCAATGCAGCTAAACTGACCGGTATTACAGCCAACTTAGACGCACACGGTTAGAATAAATTGGTATTACAGCCAATGTAGCCGGCCTGGTTGGTATTACAGCCGGCACAGTTAGCCTGATCGGTATTACAGCCAATGCAGCTAAACTGACCGGTATTACAGCCAACTTCGTCGGACTAATCGGTATTACAGCCAATCTTGATGTTCTGTAGACTTGGCCGTGGATTGCCGTTCGAGGACGCAGCTACCTGTGTCTCAATTCGGTGACTTGCTCGGTCCCGAACGTCTCGACGTAGCGATCTTGTTCACGGTTGGTTCTCACGGTGGTATATTCTTGACTTAGATTTTTACTAGACGATGTTCACTCGTAGTTTGATGCTCGATGACTGGTCCTGATTCCAGCGCTGCGCCCGCTTATATAGGCCTCCGGGTCCCGTTAATCCTCGGCCTCTCCTTTTCTTCTCTCCACTCCAAGGTCCAAAGTCCACGGTTTTACCGTTTGACCTTTCGCCCTCTGCACACGGCACCACACTGAAGTCCAAAGTGCAGCGCTGTACCGTTCCTTCCTTGCTCACGGCACGCCTGCGCTCTCTGGACTCTCGCTCTGACTAGTGCCATCTCGCTCTGGCGCCTCTCTCCGCTCCGTCTCTCCCAATCTCTCCAAACTATCTTTGGGTTCGTACTCTGTACTTTCTCTCCTCGTACTCTCCAACTGCTTCCTCCAAACTCTCTTTTCCTGCGTTGCCGTTACTACGCGAAGTAATTGCGTAAGTAGCAACTGGTAGGTTTTCCATGCAGTTGTTTTTTGCCTTATTTTGTGTGGAGTTATTTAACTCCTCACAACAGGTAAAATTGGGCAAACCGGCCAGTGGTTCAATGAACACGTGCAAGGGGCAAGAATTGTGCGAAGAACCTGAATTGAGCATCTGGGAATACAGGTATGAGTGCTATTTATAGAGTGGCTTTGTATCTGTACAATATCAGGCTCTAGAAATTTGAACCACAATTATTTGTAATACCTAAATTGCAAAACAGGTAGCCCAGGTACATAAAATAAACATGACTTTTCATTGCCTTTTTTAAAAGGGTCAAACTAGGGAATCTTTAAAGTGTCAAGGCATAATTCTTTTTTTATTTGGGATTTTACCTATATATATTCATAAATCCTATAATCCATAGATAAGTCAATG
Organism: Drosophila fuyamai; assembly: GCA_018153365.1. Classification (NCBI taxonomy): domain Eukaryota; kingdom Metazoa; phylum Arthropoda; class Insecta; order Diptera; family Drosophilidae; genus Drosophila; species Drosophila fuyamai. The sequence continues at coordinate 294,545 of JAECXW010000809.1, read as the reverse complement.
AAAAAATTTATCGATTGACGACGTTAAGTAATTTTAAAAAAATATATTTTGTAACATTTGAAACACAAACTTTGGTAAGTGTATTTTGCTAATAACCCCTTAAACCGTGGACGGCATTCCATGTAGGTGATTTTATTTGCTATTATATATATACTTTATAGGGTCGGAAACGCTTCCGTCTACTTGTTACATACTTTTGCACGAATACAATATACCCTTTTACTCTACGAGTAACGGGTATAATTATGGAATAAGAATTGTGTAATTAAATTAATAATAATAATTAAATTAAAAATTCACGGATTACAACCTCCTTTTCTCGATACCAAAGGACTCAGTCAAATTTTACCGTGCCTTACGCCGTGTTATAAAAGCTATCTGACTCGTTGTAGGGTCCCGTTTTCACCAAAACAACACCCAAAACAGTTTTATAATTTTGTTACCACTAAGCGTAAATCAGTCTGTTACCCAGCACCGCTATCATTTGAAAATTATACGGCATATACTGATCAGGCAATTGCCGTTCTATTTGCTACTTTTTTTTATTCGTATGCCCTATCCAAATCAAACTTTATTTGTTGTCCGAATTTAACTGAATGCTCCCTTCTCTTGGATCCCCATTAATTTAAACCAGTTTATTTACCGGGTTCCGACTTAGTGCCAGGCTGCGTGGTTAAAAACTGCTCTGAAATTTTGTGTAGACCTTTGCACAAATTGTTGACCTTATCTTTGGCAACTTCTCACTTTCCTCTTATTTATAAAAAGTCATTTGTTATTGCCCTTCATAAGAAAAACATAAATCGGTATCAAGGTATATTGCCATTCCAAAGCTTTTCGCAAACGTTATTACACCTCACTTGCAACATCTTTGCAGATCAATTACATCTCCATGTCAACATAGAAGTTATGGCCAGACATGGCCAGAGGGGCGAGTGTCCTCCCAGATATTACCTAAGTAGGGTTAGCTGCATCGTTCTTCCTTCTAAGTGGGTTAATCGTCTTGTCCTCCTTTGACTCAGACTTTTATATTAATGAGTTTACTTTAAAATAAAACTGTAATCGCTCTTATTCGTTACAATGGTTTTATTAAATAAAGTGGATGGAAGCTGACTTCGACAAGCCTAAGTTTTAATACCCTTGCAAACATATAAAAATAGAAATAAAGGGATATTTTCACAGCTTTTAACAATTATTCCTGTGGAAGCTATAAGATATAGACGTCCGATCGGCAAGCGCTTTTCCCGGATCAAGGTATGCATAAATAAATACGATTTCTACAGGAAAGATAGTTGAAAAACTGTGCAAGCTTCACATCGCTAGCTTTTAAACTGAGCTCTCAAACGGTATTGAAATAGACGGACAAGCGGACGGACGGACAGACGGACATGGCTATATCGACTCACCGATTGATCCTGATCAAGAATATATATACTTTATGGCATTTACAGAAAAAAATATGAGTTTAAAGATTTTCGGAAAAAAACTGGAAATAAAGCCTTGTTTTACCATCCTACTCTAGTAGACTTTTTCTAATTAATCTACCATCCTTATCAAACCGTAAAACTATGCTTGGCACATTTTTTATTTAAAAATTTATTCACGGGTATTTTAAGAGTCCCGAGTTACTGGGTCGCATAAACTTCTCAGTGCCTTATAGAATAACCAGGAACTATGTTCCTCTTATTTTAAATATTTTTAGATCTATGTATGATATGCATGAACCATTTAGAGTACTGTGTAACGACTATAATAGATTATACCATATTATTTCTACTACTGACTCTTTAAAAAGCGTAAAAGCATTAATTTTATCTTACTTAGCATATAATTAGTATAAGTCCCGTACGTATTTCTAACTTAGTATTTCCGCTTCTTCTTTTTCACCTTTCGCGATGTCCTTTTTACGCCCATTGGGTAATAGGGCTCCGTGCGTGACAAGCACTGCTTGGTGTCGTAAGGGGCCACTTGTTTGCGCCGATCATAGTGCATCAACCTCTTATGACAGGCCAAAATCCGGATAAAATCAGCTCGATTTTTCAGTTTTTTAATCAGAACCCAGGGATATAGTTGTCGAATGTTAGAATGGCATACCTCGTTGAATTCGTTACAACAAAGTAGCATTAACAGATAAACAGGAAAGGAAAGCTAACTTCGGGCGGAGCCGATGTTGATATACCCTTGCAGAATATTCTGTAAATTATATTCTTTAAAATTATTCATATGACACATTCTTAATACTCTACCCTTTTCCGCCTCTTTTATAATGCAGGGGAATGGCAGTAACGGGCAGTACGGTCATAAAAATGACGACTAGTTTACAACCCTTTACTTTTTAGATAACATAGACATTTTATTTAAAAAAACACGGGATTATCCCATTATAACCTGGTAAACAGGTAAAATTGGGCAAACCGGCCAGTGGTTCAATGAACACGTGCAAGGGGCAAGAATTGTGCGAAGGACCTGAATTGAGCATCTGGTAATACGAATCGAATCGGAAAAAATAGCTCTACAAATTTGAACCACAATTATTCGTAACACCTAAATTGCAAAACAGGTAGCCCAGGTACATAAAATAAACATGACTTTTCATTGCCTTTTTTAAAAGGGTCAAACTAAGGAATCTTTAAAGTGTCAAGGCATAATTATTTTTTTATTTGGGATTTTACCTATTATATATTGACGATTGACGACGTTAAGTAATTTTTAAAAAATATATTTTGTAACATTTGAAACACAAACTTTGGTAAGTGTATTTTGCTAATAACCCCTTAAACCGTGGACGGCATTCCATGTAGGTGATTTTATATGCTATTATATATATTCTTTATAGGGTCGGAAACGCTTCCTTCTACCTGTTACATACTTTTGCACGAATACAATATACCCTTTTACTCTACGAGTAACGGGTAGAATTATGGAATACCCGTTACTCGTAGAGTAAAAGGGTATATTGTATTAGTGCAAAAGTATGTAACAGGTTGAAGGAAGCGTTTCCGACCCTATAAAGTATATATATTCTTGTTCAGGATCACTAGCCGAGTCGATCTAGCCATGTCCGTATGTTCAAAATGGTGCCACGCCCCCTCTGACGCCCATAAGCCACAAGCTGTGCCCACAGTTTTGATGCTATTATGAAAATTTTAATTGATATGTATTTGTTTCGTCAATACCTATCGGCTGGCCTAATAAAAGTTTGCCACGCCCACTCTTACGCACAAAAACCCATTAAGCGCTTAAGCCAGGCTAGCGCCTAGATTTCCGCCTTTCATGGCCCGTGGTACCATTGTCTTGGGGTAGATGGCGCAATACAATAGCGCCATCTAACGGATGACTTTGGAACAGCTGGCCAAGGTGCTCAACAGAGTCAACGTTAATTCTCGATAAGGATTTCTATTAAAGGAAATTGCGGTGGTTTTCATTTTCATTAAACTAAGTTTTTTTTTATTAAAACAAAAAGGCAAAAAACACAAAAAAAAAACTAATTAGTAAGGTCAAATAAGTATTAGTAGTATTAGTAGTAAGTACATAAGTATGCCTTCCGTATGTTACGGATAAACAAAATTTTGGGGAACATGGAGATTCCAAACATGAATAAAGTTTGGCAACTCAAGTCGACTCGTAGGTCCCCAAATTTTATTTTGGTTAGAAAGACCCCGTTGCAAATCAACGGCCTCCACGTGGTGTTCCCTGGGTACCGATTTTAACATAAAAATCGGGAGCTAATTCGAGCGGCGAAAAGAATACAAGAATGCATATTTATATTAAGTTGTTTGGCTGAGTAACGGGTATCTATCTAGTCGAGGCACTCGACTATAGCGTTCTCTCTTGTTTTAATTTTTTTCATACACGAATGCCTCGTGTAAGCCGCAGAAGAGCCCGCTATGAACGCAGTGCGTCCCAAATAAGACCTCGGAACTCTCAACATATCGCCCATGCTCGCGGCAATAACTCTAACTTTCAGAAGGAATGTCGTACTCAGGTTCCGCTCCACAAGCGCAGCGGAGAAAAAGCGAAAGGGTTCGCAACAACGAACGGATTCGGGACGCACAAGCGCATTCAACTAGTCGGGACGACTCTGAGGAGCGAAGACAAGAGCAGTTGCGAAACACTGCTGAGCATGCGTCTCAGAGGACTAACCCAGAAATTCGCTCTGTTGAGCGTATTCAAGATGCTGCAAGACGTTCGAATCGTCGACAGGACTCTGAGGTGCGAAGAAAAGAGCAGTTGCGAAGCACTGCTGATCACTCTACTCGGAGGACTATTCCAGAGTTTTGAATTCCTGAACGGATTCGGAACATGGATGCACACGCGATCCGTCTAGAGGACTCAGAGAAGCAACGACGAGAGCAATTGCGAAACACTGCAGAGCACTCTACGCGGAGGACTTTTCCGGAGTTTCAAATTCCTGAACGGGTTCGGGACGCCGCAGCGCGTACTATTCGTCAAGAGGACACCGAGGAGCGGCGACAAGATCAGGGACATGGATGCACACGCGATCCGTCCAGAGGACCCCGAGGAGCGACGACGAGAGCAGTTGCGAAACACTGCTGAGAACTCTACTCGGAGGACTATTCCGGTGTACCGAAATCCTGAACGGGTTCGGGACGCCGCAGCGCGTACTATTCGTCAAGAGGACACCGAGGAGCGGCGACAAGATCAGGTGCAAAATACTGCTGCCACTCGGAGGAACAATCTCGAATTTCGAATTTCAGAGCGGATTCGGGACGCCGCAGCATGAGCTGCTCATCGCGGGGACCTAAAGGAACGTGCTAGGGAACAGGAAAGGAACACTAGAGAGCACCGACAGCGACGATGGGATATGGAAGACAGGCAGCGAGAACGAGAAAGGGACGCCGATAACAGGGGAGGAACCAGGAACAGCGAAATATCATTCGAGCATCAGCGAGGGATCTGTATCACAAGAACATTAGGAACAACGGCTATTAGTATTTGCTGTTGAGGAACATGGTTTCGTTCGTAGGTAAGTGGATTATAAATCCTGGCTATCTCCTCTAAATTCCCTCTCCTAAACGTTGGCAACGCCTTTTATTTGTCAAGAAAATTTCCCAGTCCGTCCCACTTGTCGTCGTGCCTTCTCTCTTGGCAAACTCCCATCACTCTGCATTTCTAATGAAATCGATTTTTCAGAAATTCTTCCTCGAAGAACGCTTTATTTCACCGATAATCTCTTTTATAAGGATTATTTCCCTCGGCTATGAAAGGCAGTGTGAAATCAGAGGGGCAGTGGTGAATGTTCCAATCTCAGTTCTCGATATTGTGACTGCGTTTCCACGCTCATTCGACTCTAGCCATGTCATCCAAGTCCATTTAAAAAAGAGTCTAGAGTTTGCTCACAATTTCATGACTGAAACTATTCCACCCGCTCGGGTCCTTAATGCTGTACGGTACTACTAACCATACAATATATAAACTGGTCATTTCATACAACGTAAATGGACACACAAAATATTTTGCAGGAGGCTCTCATTTTTATTCTCATTTTGATGCTCGCGCGCTCATTGCACGAGTTCGGTCGTTCAGTCGCAGAGAAGCGCATTTTGAAGAACGTTGCCCTGCGCTTGAATTGGTGTTTGTATGTATGCGTGTTCATGCATTCTCATACAAAGGTGCATGTGTGCGATCATTTCATTTCGATGTAGCAAGAACATTTTGTCTTTTGCTAATTTTCAGACTTGGTACCCTAACAATATGGGCGTATTCACTATTGGGTTAATGATAAAAATAAGAATATGTTATGTTATAGTATATTTTTTAATATTTCAGCATAAATTTTGGTTTACAATTTCATATCAGTGGTAGCAGTAAAATGTTTTTCATATATGTATGTACTCCAATAAAAAGAAATCAATCTTGTGACGAACCCGCCTAGGAGGCGTGTACGTCACAATGGCCTTTCTTACCTTTATGATAGTTTTAAGAGAAATTACATGGAGTTCAATTAATATTAAGACATAGTAAAATTAAATAAGTTATATCTAAGTTCAAATCCCAGGGTGGCAACGCTAACCGATATTAAGCCGAGGCGCATTTAATACTAGAAAAGCAAGGAGCTAAGATACCAGTAGTAGGAAAATACTAGAAATCCCGAATACGGGAACAAGGAGAAAAGGGTACGCGATCACACAATAACCGGACAGCGGGGCTTCTCTCGGGATCGCGGAAGGAGGCAGACGTGTGATCGGCACACGACTCAACGAATCCTCGAGGCTCCACGTGTAGTCCGCAAGTTTATCCGCAAGGCAGGTCAAACGTGACGCCCAACGCGACCTTTCACAGTTCTCCCATCGCGAGTGTTCCGCCGTTTTGGATTTGGCCAAGCGCCACGCCGTCAATCGTGGGTGAAATTTAAGAGGTTGGTACTCGGGTGAGGACAATCTCAATAAAATGTTACGGTTGTTTAATCATATCTACCGATCGTGAGTATTTCATTTTGTAGTTAGCAAAGTAACCTAACCTTCTTCTCACAACTACTTTGGGCCCGAACGCGGACATATTTCCCGTTCGCCACTGTAGCCGTAGTTTTTGCTACTAGAAGTACCATCGGGGCCGAACGCGGACCCTTCCCGTTCGATCCAGTGGTTCCCCAAACTCCCTTGCGTAGTTTGAGATTCGAGCGTGGTCACCCGTCCCGCCGCATCCGTTCTCCGGTAGTTTCCCGACCCCCTTGCGAAGTTTGAGATTTGAGCGTGGACACCCGTCCCGCCGGATCCGTTCTCCGGTAGTTTCACCAATCCTCTTGCGTAGTTTGGGATTTGTGCGTGGATACCCGTCCCGCCGGATCCGTTCTCCGGTAGTTTCCCCGCTCCCTTGCATAGTTTGGGATTTGCACGTGGACACCCGTCCCGCCGGATCCGTTCTCCGGTAGTTTCCCCACTCACCTTGCGTAGTTTGGGATTTGTGCGTGGATACCCGTCCCGCCGGATCCTCCCTTGCGTAGTTTGGGATTTGCACGTGGACACCCGTCCCGCCGGATCCGTTCTCCGGTAGTTTCCCCCATTCCCTTGCGTAGCTTGAGATTTGCGCGTGGACACCCGTCTCGCCGGATCCGTTCTCCGGTAGTTTCCCCACTCCCTTGCGTAGTTTGGGATTTGCGCGTGGACACCCGCCCCGCCGGGTCTATTAACCTAGTGTCTGGTCTACGTAGTAGTTTGGAGACTGGCACGTGGACACCCGTCCCGGCCGGTCAGTCAAGTCGAATCCCTCTGTCCCTTTACTAGCCGCCCCCCTCCCAAAGTATCTTCCCGGCTCGGCCTCGCCCGAAGGTCCAGCCCGGTGGATTTTCCGCCCTTGACGCGAGACCCAGGACTTCAACATCCGCAAAGTATTCTCCCGGCTCGGCCTCGCCCGAAGTTTCAGCCCGGTGGATTTTTCGCCCTTGACGCGAAACACAAGACAAGGATTCCACGTGTCCACGTTTCCGTCGAAGCGGATAAGAACCTTTGGTACAGACTCCCCATCAAAATCATCCGTTCACCTGTAGAACGGAACTCTCTAGTCCGGTGTTTCAGTGATTTACAAATTTCTTGTAAAGGACTCTTGGATCCGACTAAGATCTGCACCCCGGCTGAGAAAACATCCTTACAATCTACTGAGATACGAACAGGGCATATCGCAGTCGGTGTCACTTAAAACACCGACTGCTTTTAAGTGGTTCAGAAAACTTCAAACCAAATCAGCATGAACACGCATACATACTAAAACCCATTCAAGTGCAGGGCAACCTTCTTCAAAATGCGCATCTCTGCGACTGAACGACCGAACTCGTTCAATGAGCGCGCGAGCTTCAAAATGAGAATAAGAATGTGAGCGAAAAAAACCCGAAAGCACACGATGAGTAGTCATATCTAAAAAATAGCTACCTTTTTTAATAAATTTAAAATTCACGGATTACAACCACTTTTTCTCGATACCTAAGGGTTCAGTCAAATTTTACCGTGCCTAAGGCCGTGCTATCTGACTTGTTGTAGGGTCCCGCTTTCTCCAAAATAACATCCACAACAGTTTTATAATTTTGTTACCACTAAGCGTAAATCAGTCTGTTACCCAGCATCGCTATCATTTGAAAATTATATGGCAAATACTGATCAGGCAATTGCCGTTCTATTTGGTACATTTTTCTTATTCCTTATTTCTTTATTTGTTGTCCGAATTTAACCGAATGCTCCCTTCTCTTGGATCACCATTAATTTAAACCAGTTTATTCACCGGGTCCCGACTTAGTGCCTGGCTGCGTGGTTAGATACTGCTCTGAATTTCTGTGTAGACCTGCACAAATTGTTGACCTTATCTTTGGCAACTTCTCACTTTCCACTTATTTATAACAAGTCATTTGTTATTGCTCTTCATCAGAAAAAAATAAATCGGTATCAAGGTATATTGCCATTCCAAAGCATTTCGCAAACGTTATTACACCACACTTGCAACATCTTCGCAGATCAATATATCTCCATATCAACATAGAAGTTATGGCCAGACATGACCAGAGGGGCGAGTGTCCTCCCAGATATTACCTAAGTAGGGTTAGCTGCATCGTTTTTCCTTCTTAGTGGGTTAGTCATCTTGTCCTCCTTTGACTCAGACTTTTATATTAATGAGTTTACTTTAAAATAAAACTGTAATCGCTCTTATTCGTTACAATGGTTTTATTAAATAAAGTGGATGGAAGCTGACTTCGACAAGCCGAAGTTTTAATACCCTTGCAGACATATAAAAATAGAAATAAAGGGATATTTTCACAGCTTTTAACAATTATTCCTGTGGACGCTTCCGTCTGCCAACCTAACTTGCCGTCTCGTCCGTGTAATCTTTCCTAGAGCAGCCAGATTGTCCGCCATCTCTTCGCTAATAAAGGTCGCTGTTGCCCCTGTGTCGATTGTGGCTTTGTACGAGTTTCCACCAATCGTCACCGCTGCGGACAACTGCTGCTCCTCTTCGATTAGCCTGCCAGTTAGATTGGAGAGGAATCCGCGTGCGACCCCCGCTCGCCTCTCTGCGGCTGGGATCGCTGACCATTTTCCGCTCTCTGACAGCATTCCATGCATCTCACTCCCACCTTTCCGCATATCCAGCAGAATAGCATTCGCTGGTTTCGGCAACCTCTTGCCCAATGCCCGTGTCCGCCACATTTGCGACATGCCTCCTGTGGGTTGGTTATGTATTCTTGGGCTTGGTTGCTTCCTGCTGTCGCGCTTTGTGGTCTCTGGGTAGTGTTTGGTGGTCTCCATAGAGTATTGGTATGCTGCCTTTGATATTCTGTTTTCTGCGTGTTTCGCGATGTTTCGGCTGGCCTGCCTTGCCTGCTGGTATCCTCGCATCTTCTACATGTCACCGGAGACGGGACTGTCGTCTTTGTCCTGCTGAACTTATTTTCCTGGGAGAACATTTCCCGCTCCTTTTCGAGCTCTTCGTATTCTGTGGCCAGGATCATGAGGGCTTCCAGGTCGTCGATCTTGTACGTTCTGAGGGAAATTCGTAGGTCAGGTGTGCTGTTCTCCCTTATGACCTCGAGTACTTTCCCCGGACTGTACCCGAGTGGCCTTATCATGGTCTGCATGTCCACCATGTAATCCTTGAATGGCTCTCTGAACCCCTGCTTCCGAGCTTTGACTTGGTCCTCTAGTTTCGCCAAATATCCTCTGGGCAGGAAGAACGTTTGGAAACTCTCAATAAAGTCTTCCCACGTTTTCCAGTGCTGGTTGTTCGAGATAAACCACTTTAATGCTCTGCCTTGTAGTAGTTCTGGCATTGCTCGTGGTACCATGTCTAAGTCCAACCCGTAGGTGCTCGCGGACCATTCCACCTGTTCCAAGAATTCAAGAGGTTTCTCTGTGCCCTCGAATCTAAAAGACCATTCTCTGACCTGCTTCGCGACTTTAGCGTAGTCGGGCTCGCTAGGTCTTTGTGCCTTCGGGGCTGTCTTTCTATCTTGAATTGAATCTCTTCGCTGGCCCTCTTGTTGTATCTCTTCAATGCTAAGGCCTGTCCATGCGTCTTCTCCCTCGGGGTTTGTTAATTTTAGACCTGGTTTTTCTGGGTACATAGCTTCTAGTTCGTGCCAGAGTTCTTTGAGTTCTGGTTTGTTTTCCGTCTCATTGTAGTATTCCACCAAGACTTTCCGCATGTCTTCACTTCTACCCGTCAAGGAAATGCGTAGAATTTGTGCCACATTGGTGAAATCCTCTTTCTTGAGGCGGTAGATCCAACTTCTCCTCATTCTGGTGTTTTGTGTTTTTCTTACAGCCGGGACAAGCACGTTTTTGGGCGCCAGATGTAACGAACTGTTTTTTTATAGTTTGTTCGCTACGACATTCGTGCGGCTAGCTCAGTAGAATTTGTGCGTTCGTCCCACCAAATTTATATTAAACGTGACCGCCCGGTTAACAGTAACAAAACTTCGTAATTCAGTTAAAGAGGCGTTTATTTACGGCTCTGGTTGACAATATTTGAATATATCTTGTGTGGGTGCTGCTCCTGCGTCGCCGCTCGGTGATTCCTTGCTGCTGATGATCCTAGTCGCTTCGAGTACTTTCGCTGCCCCTCATAGACGAGGGCGTGGAGTTGGACCGTTGGGCTTAGGGAAGCGTCACCGTTCTCAGACTAGGGTGAACAGGCACCACGCTCGCAAGACCTTCGTCCTGCCAGCCGCAGCCTCCTGTCCCTTGCTCTGTCCCGGCCGGTCCCGCTAGACGCTCCGGTACTACGGCCAGATCATGTCAGCAGTCCCTATAGCCCGCGCCCAGAGAAAGACGAACGTTCCACCCTGGCCTGCCCTCCCGACTGTTGAGATCGTACCTGAGGCTTGGCTCTTGTTGCGGTCTCTGGCGGCTTGTCCACGTCGTCGTCCTGCGCGACTGGTTGTGGCGTTGTTCCACGTTGCTCCCTTGAGGCTCACTGCTCGTGTCGCTCACTCTGCTGTTGTTGACGTGCCGAGCTAAATCCGCCTATAACCGGCACAACTGATCGGTATTACGGCCGACGCAGCTGGACTCATCGGTATTACAGCCAATGTAGTCGGCCTGGTTGGTATTACAGCCGGCACAGTTAGTCTGATCGGTATTACAGCCAATGCAGCTAAACTGACCGGTATTACAGCCAACTTAGACGCCTGGTTGGTATTACAGCCGGCACAGTTAGTCTGATCGGTATTACAGCCAATGCAGCTAAACTGACCGGTATTACAGCCAACTTAGACGCACACGGTTAGAATAAATTGGTATTACAGCCAATGTAGCCGGCCTGGTTGGTATTACAGCCGGCACAGTTAGCCTGATCGGTATTACAGCCAATGCAGCTAAACTGACCGGTATTACAGCCAACTTCGTCGGACTAATCGGTATTACAGCCAATCTTGATGTTCTGTAGACTTGGCCGTGGATTGCCGTTCGAGGACGCAGCTACCTGTGTCTCAATTCGGTGACTTGCTTGGTCCCGAACGTCTCGACGTAGCGATCTTGTTCACGGTTGGTTCTCACGGTGGTATATTCTTGACTTAGATTTTTACTAGACGATGTTCACTCGTAGTTTGATGCTCGATGACTGGTCCTGATTCCAGCGCTGCGCCCGCTTATATAGGCCTCCGGGTCCCGTTAATCCTCGGCCTCTCCTTTTCTTCTCTCCACTCCAAGGTCCAAAGTCCACGGTTTTACCGTTTGACCTTTCGCCCTCTGCACACGGCACCACACTGAAGTCCAAAGTGCAGCGCTGTACCGTTCCTTCCTTGCTCACGGCACGCCTGCGCTCTCTGGACTCTCGCTCTGACTAGTGCCATCTCGCTCTGGCGCCTCTCTCCGCTCCGTCTCTCCCAATCTCTCCAAACTATCTTTGGGTTCGTACTCTGTACTTTCTCTCCTCGTACTCTCCAACTGCTTCCTCCAAACTCTCTTTTCCTGCGTTGCCGTTACTACGCGAAGTAATTGCGTAAGTAGCAACTGGTAGGTTTTCCATGCAGTTGTTTTTTGCCTTATTTTGTGTGGAGTTATTTAACTCCTCACAACAGGTAAAATTGGGCAAACCGGCCAGTGGTTCAATGAACACGTGCAAGGGGCAAGAATTGTGCGAAGAACCTGAATTGAGCATCTAAGAATACAGGTATGAGTGCTATTTATAGAGTGGCTTTGTATCTGTACAATATCAGGTAATACCTTTTTTTGATCGGTAGAATCGGAAAAAAATAGCTCTAGAAATTTGAACCACAATTATTTGTAATACCTAAATTGCAAAACAGGTAGCCCAGGTACATAAAATAAACATGACTTTTCATTGCCTTTTTTAAAAGGGTCAAACTAGGGAATCTTTAAAGTGTCAAGGCATAATTCTTTTTTTATTTGGGATTTTACCTATATATATTCATAAATCCTATAATCCATAGATAAGTCAATGAAAAAATTTATCGATTGACGACGTTAAGTAATTTTAAAAAAATATATTTTGTAACATTTGAAACACAAACTTTGGTAAGTGTATTTTGCTAATAGCCCCTTAAACCGTGGACGGCATTCCATGTAGGTGATTTTATTTGCTATTATATATATACTTTATAGGGTCGGAAACGCTTCCGTCTACTTGTTACATACTTTTGCACGAATACAATATACCCTTTTACTCTACGAGTAACGGGTATAATTATAGAATAAGAATTGTGTAATTAAATTAATAATAATAATTAAATTAAAAATTCACGGATTACAACCTCCTTTTCTCGATACCAAAGGGCTCAGTCAAATTTTACCGTGCCTTACGCCGTGTTATAAAAGCTATCTGACTCGTTGTAGGGTCCCGTTTTCACCAAAACAACACCCAAAACAGTTTTATAATTTTGTTACCACTAAGCGTAAATCAGTCTGTTACCCAGCACCGCTATCATTTGAAAATTATACGGCATATACTGATCAGGCAATTGCCGTTCTATTTGCTACTTTTTTTTTATTCGTATGCCCTATCCAAATCAAACTTTATTTGTTGTCCGAATTTAACTGAATGCTCCCTTCTCTTGGATCCCCATTAATTTAAACCAGTTTATTTACCGGGTTCCGACTTAGTGCCAGGCTGCGTGGTTAAAAACTGCTCTGAAATTTTGTGTAGACCTTTGCACAAATTGTTGACCTTATCTTTGGCAACTTCTCACTTTCCTCTTATTTATAAAAAGTCATTTGTTATTGCCCTTCATAAGAAAAACATAAATCGGTATCAAGGTATATTGCCATTCCAAAGCTTTTCGCAAACGTTATTACACCTCACTTGCAACATCTTTGCAGATCAATTACATCTCCATGTCAACATAGAAGTTATGGCCAGACATGGCCAGAGGGGCGAGTGTCCTCCCAGATATTACCTAAGTAGGGTTAACTGCATCGTTCTTCCTTCTAAGTGGGTTAATCGTCTTGTCCTCCTTTGACTCAGACTTTTATATTAATGAGTTTACTTTAAAATAAAACTGTAATCGCTCTTATTCGTTACAATGGTTTTATTAAATAAAGTGGATGGAAGCTGATTTCGACAAGCCTAAGTTTTAATACCCTTGCAAACATATAAAAATAGAAATAAAGGGATATTTTCACAGCTTTTAACAATTATTCCTGTGGAAGCTATAAGATATAGACGTCCGATCGGCAAGCGCTTTTCCCGGATAAAGGTATGCATAAATAAATACGATTTCTACAGGAAAGATAGTTGAAAAACTGTGCAAGCTTCACATCGCTAGCTTTTAAACTGAGCTCTCAAACGGTATTGAAATAGACGGACAAGCGGACGGACGGACAGACGGACATGGCTATATCGACTCACCGATTGATCCTGATCAAGAATATATATACTTTATGGCATTTACAGAAAAAAATATGAGTTTAAAGATTTTCGGAAAAAAACTCGAAATAAAGCCTTGTTTTACCATCCTACTCTAGTAGACTTTTTCTAATTAATCTACCATCCTTATCAAACCGTAAAACTATGCTTGGCACATTTTTTATTTAAAAATTTATTCACGGGTATTTTAAGAGTCCCGAGTTACTGGGTCGCATAAACTTCTCAGTGCCTTATAGAATAACCAGGAACTATGTTCCTCTTATTTTAAAAATATTTATAGATCTATGTATGATATGCATGAACCGTTTAGAGTACTGTGTAACGACTATAATAAATCTATTATACCTTATATACCATATTATTTCTACTACTGACTCTTTAAAAAGCGTAAAAGCATTAATTTTATCTTACTTAGCATATAATTAGTATTAGCCCCGTACGTATTTCTAACTTAGTATTTCCGCTTCTTCTTTTTCACCTTTCGCGATCTCCTTTTTACGCCCATTGGGTAATAGGGCTCCGTGCGTGACAAGCACTGCTTGGTGTCGTAAGGGGCCACTTGTTTGCGCCGATCATAGTGCATCAACCTCTTATGACAGGCCAAAATCCGGATAAAATCAGCTCGATTTTTCAGTTTTTTAATCAGAACCCTAGGATATAGTTGTCGAATGTTAGAATGGCATACCTCGTTGAATTCGTTACAACAAAGTAGCATTAACAGAAAAACAAGAAAGGAAAGCTAACTTCGGGCGGAGCCGAAGTTGATATACCCTTGCAGAATATTCTGTAAATTATATTCTTCAAAATTATTCATATGACACATTCTTAATACTCTACCCTTTTCCGCCTCTTTTATAATGCAGGAGAATGGCAGTAACGGGCAGTACGGTCATAAAAATGACGACTAGTTTACAACCCTTTACTTTTTAGATAACAGAGACATTTTATTTAAAGAAAACCACGGGATTATCCCATTATAACCTGGTAAACAGGTAAAATTGGGCAAACCGGCCAGTGGTTCAATGAACACGTGCAAGGGGCAAGAATTGTGCGAAGCACCTGAATTGAGCATCTGGTAATACGAATCGAATCGGAAAAAATAGCTCTACAAATTTGAACCACAATTATTCGTAACACCTAAATTGCAAAACAGGTAGCCCAGGTACATAAAATAAACATGACTTTTCATTGCCTTTTTTAAAATCTTTAAAGTGTCAAGGCATAATTATTTTTTTATTTGGGATTTTACCTATTATGTATTGACGATTGACGACGTTAAGTAATTTAAAAAAAATATATTTTGTAACATTTGAAACACAAACTTTGGTAAGTGTATTTTGCTAATAACCCCTTAAACCGTGGACGGCATTCCATGTAGGTGATTTTATATGCTATTATATATATTCTTTATAGGGTCGGAAACGCTTCCTTCTACTTGTTACATACTTTTGCACGAATACAATATACCCTTTTACTCTACGAGTAACGGGTAGAATTATGGAATACCCGTTACTCGTAGAGTAAAAGGGTATATTGTATTAGTGCAAAAGTATGTAACAGGTTGAAGGAAGCGTTTCCGACCCTATAAAGTATATATATTCTTGTTCAGGATCACTAGCCGAGTCGATCTAGCCATGTCCGTATGTTCAAAATGGTGCCACGCCCCCTCTGACGCCCATAAGCCACAAGCTGTGGCCACAGTTTTGATGCTATTATGAAAATTTTAATTGATATGTATTTGTTTCGTCAATACCTATCGGCTGGCCTAATAAAAGTTTGCCACGCCCACTCTTACGCCCAAAAACCCATTAAGCGCTTAAGCCAGGCTAGCGCCTAGATTTCCGCCTTTCATGGCCCGTGGTACCATTGTCTTGGGGTAGATGGCGCAATACAATAGCGCCATCTAACGGATGACTTTGGAACAGCTGGCCAAGGTGCTCAACAGAGTCAACGTTAATTCTCGATAAGGATTTCTATTAAAGGAAATTGCGGTGGTTTTCATTTTCATTAAACTAAGTTTTTTTTTATTAAAACAAAAACGCAAAAAACACAAAAAAAACTAATTAGTAAGGTCAAATAAGTATTAGTAGTATTAGTTGTAAGTACATAAGTATGCCTTCCGTATGTTACGGATAAACAAAATTTTGGGGAACATGGAGATTCCAAACATGAATAAAGTTTGGCAACTCAAGTCGACTCGTAGGTCCCCAAATTTTATTTTGGTTAGAAAGACCCCGTTGCAAATCAACGGCCTCCACGTGGTGTTCCCTGGGTACCGATTTTAACATAAAAATCGGAAGCTAATTCGAGCGGCGAAAAGAATACAAGAAGGCATATTTATATTAAGTTGTTTGGCTGAGTAACGGGTATCTATCTAGTCGAGGCACTCGACTATAGCGTTCTCTCTTGTTTTAATTTTTTTCATACAGCACTAAAACGAATGCCTCGTGTAAGCCGCAGAAGAGCCCGCTATGAACGCAGTGCGTCCCAAATAAGACCTCGGAACTCTCAACATATCGCCGATGCTCGCGGCAATAACTCTAACTTTCAGAAGGAAAGTCGTACTCAGGTTCCGCTCCACAAGCGCAGCGGAGAAGAAGCGAAAGGGTTCGCAACAACGAACGGATTCGGGACGCACAAGCGCATTCAACTAGTCGGGACGACTCTGAGGAGCGAAGACAAGAGCAGTTGCGAAACACTGCTGAGCATGCGTCTCAGAGGACTAACCCAGAAATTCGCTCTGTTGAGCGTATTCAAGATGCTGCAAGACGTTCGAATCGTCGACAGGACTCTGAGGTGCGAAGAAAAGAGCAGTTGCGAAGCACTGCTGATCACTCTACTCGGAGGACTATTCCAGAGTTTTGAATTCCTGAACGGATTCGGAACATGGATGCACACGCGATCCGTCTAGAGGACTCAGAGAAGCAACGACGAGAGCAATTGCGAAACACTGCAGAGCACTCTACGCGGAGGACTTTTCCGGAGTTTCAAATTCCTGAACGGGTTCGGGACGCCGCAGCGCGTACTATTCGTCAAGAGGACACCGAGGAGCGGCGACAAGATCAGGGACATGGATGCACACGCGATCCGTCCAGAGGACCCCGAGGAGCGACGACGAGAGCAGTTGCGAAACACTGCTGAGCACTCTACTCGGAGGACTATTCCGGTGTACCGAAATCCTGAACGGGTTCGGGACGCCGCAGCGCGTACTATTCGTCAAGAGGACACCGAGGAGCGGCGACAAGATCAGGTGCAAAATACTGCTGCCACTCGGAGGAACAATCTCGAATTTCGAATTTCAGAGCGGATTCGGGACGCCGCAGCATGAGCTGCTCATCGCGGGGACCTAAAGGAACGTGCTAGGGAACAGGAAAGGAACACTAGAGAGCACCGACAGCGACGATGGGATATGGAAGACAGGCAGCGAGAACGAGAAAGGGACGCCGATAACAGGGGAGGAACCAGGAACAGCGAAATATCATTCGAGCATCAGCGAGGGATCTGTATCACAAGAACATTAGGAACAACGGCTATTAGTATTTGCTGTTGAGGAACATGGTTTCGTTCGTAGGTAAGTGGATTATAAATCCTGGCTATCTCCTCTAAATTCCCTCTCCTAAACGTTGGCAACGCCTTTTATTTGTCAAGAAAATTTCCCAGTCCGTCCCACTTGTCGTCGTGCCTTCTCTCTTGGCAAACTCCCATCACTCTGCATTTCTAATGAAATCGATTTTTCAGAAATTCTTCCTCGAAGAACGCTTTATTTCACCGATAATCTCTTTTATAAGGATTATTTCCCTCGGCTATGAAAGGCAGTGTGGAATCAGAGGGGCAGTGGTGAATGTTCCAATCTCAGTTCTCGATATTGTGACTGCGTTTCCACGCTCATTCGACTCTAGCCATGTCATCCAAGTCC
This sequence comes from Drosophila fuyamai, assembly GCA_018153365.1. Classification (NCBI taxonomy): domain Eukaryota; kingdom Metazoa; phylum Arthropoda; class Insecta; order Diptera; family Drosophilidae; genus Drosophila; species Drosophila fuyamai. The sequence goes on along the minus strand of JAECXW010000809.1, from coordinate 276,805 downwards.
ATTTAAAAAAGAGTCTAGAGTTTGCTCACAATTTCATGACTGAAACTATTCCACCCGCTCGGGTCCTTAAAGCTGTACGGTACTACTAACCATACAATATATAAACTGGTCATTTCATACAACGTAAATGGACACACAAAATATTTTGCAGGAGGCTCTCATTTTTATTCTCATTTTGATGCTCGCGCGCTCATTGCACGAGTTCGGTCGTTCAGTCGCAGAGAAGCGCATTTTGAAGAACGTTGCCCTGCGCTTGAATTGGTGTTTGTATGTATGCGTGTTCATGCATTCTCATACAAGGGTGCATGTGTGCGATCATTTCATTTCGATGTAGCAAGAACATTTTGTCTTTTGCTAATTTTCAGACTTGGTACCCTAACAATATGGGCGTATTCACTATTGGGTTAATGATAAAAATAAGAATATGTTATGTTATAGTATATTTTTTAATATTTCAGCATAAATTTTGGTTTACAATTTCATATCAGTGGTAGCAGTAAAATGTTTTTCATATATGTATGTACTCCAATTAAAAGAAATCAATCTTGTGACGAACCCGCCTAGGAGGCGTGTACGCCACAATGGCCTTTCTTACCTTTATGATAGTTTTAAGAGAAATTACATGGAGTTCAATTAATATTAAGACATAGTAAAATTAAATAAGTTATATCTAAGTTCAAATCCCAGGGTGGCAACGCTAACCGATATTAAGCCGAGGCGCATTTAATACTAGAAAAGCAAGGAGCTAAGATACCAGTAGTAGGAAAATACTAGAAATCCCGAATACGGGAACAAGGAGAAAAGGGTACGCGATCACACAATAACCGGACAGCGGGGCTTCTCTCGGGATCGCGGAAGGAGGCAGACGTGTGATCGGCACACGACTCAACGAATCCTCGAGGCTCCACGTGTAGTCCGCAAGTTTATCCGCAAGGCAGGTCAAACGTGACGCCCAACGCGACCTTTCACAGTTCTCCCATCGCGAGTGTTCCGCCGTTTTGGATTTGGCCAAGCGCCACGCCGTCAATCGTGGGTGAAATTTAAGAGGTTGGTACTCGGGTGAGGACAATCTCAATAAAATGTTACGGTTGTTTAATCATATCTACCGATCGTGTGTATTTCATTTTGTAGTTAGCAAAGTAACCTAACCTTCTTCTCACAACTACTTTGGGCCCGAACGCGGACATATTTCCCGTTCGCCACTGTAGCCGTAGTTTTTGCTACTAGAAGTACCATCGGAGCCGAACGCGGACCCTTCCCGTTCGATCCAGTGGTTCCCCAAACTCCCTTGCGTAGTTTGAGATTCGAGCGTGGTCACCCGTCCCGCCGCATCCGTTCTCCGGTAGTTTCCCGACCCCCTTGCGAAGTTTGAGATTTGAGCGTGGACACCCGTCCCGCCGGATCCGTTCTCCGGTAGTTTCACCAATCCTCTTGCGTAGTTTGGGATTTGTGCGTGGATACCCGTCCCGCCGGATCCGTTCTCCGGTAGTTTCCCCGCTCCCTTGCATAGTTTGGGATTTGCACGTGGACACCCGTCCCGCCGGATCCGTTCTCCGGTAGTTTCCCCACTCACCTTGCGTAGTTTGGGATTTGTGCGTGGATACCCGTCCCGCCGGATCCGTTCTCCGGTAGTTTCCCCGCTCCCTTGCGTAGTTTGGGATTTGCACGTGGACACCCGTCCCGCCGGATCCGTTCTCCGGTAGTTTCCCCCATTCCCTTGCGTAGCTTGAGATTTGCGCGTGGACACCCGTCTCGCCGGATCCGTTCTCCGGTAGTTTCCCCACTCCCTTGCGTAGTTTGGGATTTGCGCGTGGACACCCGCCCCGCCGGGTCTATTAACCTAGTGTCTGGTCTACGTAGTAGTTTGGAGACTGGCACGTGGACACCCGTCCCGGCCGGTCAGTCAAGTCGAATCCCTCTGTCCCTTTACTAGCCGCCCCCCCTCCCAAAGTATCTTCCCGGCTCGGCCTCGCCCGAAGGTCCAGCCCGGTGGATTTTCCGCCCTTGACGCGAGACCCAGGACTTCAACATCCGCAAAGTATTCTCCCGGCTCGGCCTCGCCCGAAGTTTCAGCCCGGTGGATTTTTCGCCCTTGACGCGAAACACAAGACAAGGATTCCACGTGTCCACGTTTCCGTCGAAGCGGATAAGAACCTTTGGTACAGACTCCCCATCAAAATCATCCGTTCACCTGTAGAACGGAACTCTCTAGTCCGGTGTTTCAGTGATTTACAAATTTCTTGTAAAGGACTCTTGGATCCGACTAAGATCTGCACCCCGGCTGAGAAAACATCCTTACAATCTACTGAGATACGAACAGGGCATATCGCAGTCGGTGTCACTTAAAACACCGACTGCTTTTAAGTGGTTCAGAAAACTTCAAACCAAATCAGCATGAACACGCATACATACTAAAACCCATTCAAGCGCAGGGCAACCTTCTTCAAAATGCGCATCTCTGCGACTGAACGACCGAACTCGTTCAATGAGCGCGCGAGCTTCAAAATGAGAATAAGAATGTGAGCGAAAAAAACCCGAAAGCACACGATGAGTAGTCATATCTAAAAAATAGCTACCTTTTTTAATAAATTTAAAATTCACGGATTACAACCACTTTTTCTCGATACCTAAGGGTTCAGTCAAATTTTACCGTGCCTAAGGCCGTGCTATCTGACTTGTTGTAGGGTCCCGGTTTCTCCAAAATAACATCCACAACAGTTTTATAATTTTGTTACCACTAAGCGTAAATCAGTCTGTTACCCAGCATCGCTATCATTTGAAAAATTATACGGCAAATACTGATCAGGCAATTGCCGTTCTATTTGGTACATTTTTCTTATTCCTTATTTCTTTATTTGTTGTCCGAATTTAACCGAATGCTCCCTTCTCTTGGATCACCATTAATTTAAACCAGTTTATTTACCGGGTCCCGACTTAGTGCCTGGCTGCGTGGTTAGATACTGCTCTGAATTTCTGTGTAGACCTGCACAAATTGTTGACCTTATCTTTGGCAACTTCTCACTTTCCACTTATTTATAACAAGTCATTTGTTATTGCTCTTCATCAGAAAAAAATAAATCGGTATCAAGGTATATTGCCATTCCAAAGCATTTCGCAAACGTTATTACACCACACTTGCAACATCTTCGCAGATCAATATATCTCCATATCAACATAGAAGTTATGGCCAGACATGACCAGAGGGGCGAGTGTCCTCCCAGATATTACCTAAGTAGGGTTAGCTGCATCGTTTTTCCTTCTTAGTGGGTTAGTCATCTTGTCCTCCTTTGACTCAGACTTTTATATTAATGAGTTTACTTTAAAATAAAACTGTAATCGCTCTTATTCGTTACAATGGTTTTATTAAATAAAGTGGATGGAAGCTGACTTCGACAAGCCGAAGTTTTAATACCCTTGCAGACATATAAAAATAGAAATAAAGGGATATTTTCACAGCTTTTAACAATTATTCCTGTGGACGCTATAAGATATAGACGTCCGATCGGCAAGCGCTTTTACCAGATCAAGGTATGCATAAATAAATACGATTTCTACTGGAAAGAAAGCTGTAAAAACTGTGGAAGTTTCACATCGCCAGCTTTTAAACTGAGCTCTCAAATGGTGTTAAAACAGACGGACAAGCGGACGGACGGACAGTCGGACATGGCTATATCGACTCCCCAATTGAACCTGGTCAAGAATATATATATTTTATGGCATTTACAGAAAAAAATTTGAGTTGAATAGATTTTCGGAAAAAAAATCATGTCCCCCACGCTTATGACAAGGCCAAAATCAAGATTAAATCAGCACTATTTTTCGGTTTTTTAATTAAAGCCCTGGGATGTAGTGGTCGAGTGTTAGAGTGGCATTCCTCGTTCAATTCCTTACAAAATTTATAATCAAGTGTCAGAAAAGAAATATTATTGGTCCACTTGTTTTTACTTTATTTACCTTAACTGGAATGCAAGCCCTATTTTAGCATCCTACTCTAGTAGACTTCTCCTCGTTAATCTACCATTCTTATCAAACCTTAGAACTATGCTTGGCAAAACCTTTATTTATAATCTTATTCACGGGGGTGTGGAGAGTCCCGAGTTACTGGGTCGCATAAACTTCTCCGTGCCCAATATAATAACCAGGAACTATGTTCCTCTTACCTTAAATATTTGTAGATCTAACTATGATATGCATGAACTGTTTAGAGTACGGTGTAACGACTATAATAGAGTATACCATTGTAGTATACATGTATCATTGTAGCGAGTACCCACTGTACGGACACCAACATTGTATTACAGTCTACTTAAACAAATACAAAAGTGCCGGCCGCTAAACTTTGCGGCCAGCCGAAATATGAATGCGCCTCACAGCCCAACTTATGGGAAGTGCTAGTGTCAGCATATTCCCATGGCCTGATTGCAGACACATACAATGCATGCTATGTACAACTTCCCTTGCGCTCTCAGTGCTACCAAAGACCAATATAAACTGTAAGATGCGTAACGGCCATACATTGGTTTTGCAATATGTATGTTGTTTTTGGTGGCGACGAAAATTCCGCTCTCTCCGCTCGCACAAAGTTGAGAGCGTAAAAATCTAAAAATAGAATTGCACGAATAAGGAAGTGCGTATGTGTGCGTACTTGTTTGAGAAGACGATTTTCGGCCAGAAATCATTTCGGGACTACGAAACTAATTGTGTGTCAAAAAAACGTCTACGATTGAACAGGATGTTTATTTAAATTGCATTTGTGTATATATGGCAATGAAGCTTGATGTAGAATTTTTTGATACACCTTAAAAACGAATATCGGCATATTTAATTCTGTTTGATTACTGTTTGATTAAATTTAAAAATATTTCAATAAAGTTTAATAGATTTGAATATACTATGATTGAATTGAATATATTTAAAGGATATTTAATTAAATATATTTCGATTTACTTTTTATCCATGGATGTTTTTTGTTACCTTTAAAATGGAAATATTAAATAAAATTTTTATCCAAATATATTAAACTTTGATTTAATGACTTAAAATATTTAAAGTAAATGGAATAACATCATATCTAATATTATTAACCTGCATTTAAATATTTTCCTATTTAATCAAGCAGTTTTATATGTTTTGTGTATATTTAATATATTAACTATTTTAATTATTAAATAGTATATTCAATATATAAATTATTTAATTAATTTAATAGAATATTTAACATATTAACTATTTAATTATTAGGTATATTTAATAAATAAAATAGTTAATATACAAATACATATATAAATATTTATTATTTTTTTTTACGGGGTTGGTTTAATTTTCAAAATTTAGCTAACTAAGGAGTATATTTAAATATAATACAAGTATATTTTAGGTAAGTTATTCATTTTTAGTACTTCGTATATAAAATAAAATTAGTTTTAAGGTTTTTGGGCCTTTTAAATAATATAAAAAGACCACATATTTTTAAATCTATATATTTAAAAGACAATAAATATAAAAATATTCATCCTGTTCAATCGCAAAATTGAGGCCCCTAAAAATCGTTCAAACGTCGCACGCTGAATACCCTAATGACAATTATTAAATAGTATATTTAACATATTAACTATTATTATTTTTATTCTTATTAAGTATATTTAATAAATAAAATAGTTAATATACAAATACATACATATATAAATATTTATAATTTATTTTTACGGGTAGGTTTAATTTTCAAAATTTAGCTACCTTAGGAGTATATTTAAATATAATACAAGTATATTTTAGGTAAGTTATCCATTTTTAGTATTTTGTATATAAAATAAAATTAGCTTTAATGATTTTGGGCCTTTTAAATTTGATTTGAAAAGCGCGCGCCTATGTTTGGAAAGAAAAGCGCGCAAACCTTTTTTGTCTCCCCTTTTGGTTTCTCTTTTTTTCTAAATAACTAAAATAGTTAATATACAAATACTTAAATAAATTTAATTTATATTATGATAATAATGTTATTATAATAAGTATAATATAAAAGGACCACATATTTTTAAATCTATATATTTTAAAGACAATAAATATAAAAATATTCATCCTGTTCAATCGCAAAATTTCTGAGGCCCTTTAAAATCGTTCACACGTCGCACGCTGAATACCCTAATGACAATTATTTCAAAGTGAAGTCATGTATGAAATAAATTATGTATTTTTATATACTTAGATATATATGGTCATTACTTAAAAATATTCTACATTCGTATAATTATCATATAAGGGCAATATAAAATAAGTATTTTTAATAATATTAGAATTTAAAAATAAAGAGTATATTTCGACAGCGCGCTGCAGCGAATTTCTTCGCTTGTGAATACATGTGCACACATACAGTCGTCGGCTGTCGCAGTATGCGTGCAAGAGAAAGGCTAGCTCTAGAGCGCTCTCTCGCTGGCTTTTGGGAGCAGAGAGCAAAAAGCCAGTTGAAGAGCCAGCACAAAAAAATCGTCTGCAAAAAATCGTATGGCGTTACGCATCTTAGAGTATATATTGGTCTTTGGTGCTACCAGCACAAATACAATTGCGAGCATATACTTCGATATATACATATGACGGCCGCTGCCAATGTTTGCAGGCAGCGCAGCCGCAAATAGCTAGCTGTAATTCATTATTAATTTTACGATTGAATAATAAAGATCTGACCATGGCAACTAAAACAAAGTGACTATTCTTTTAACAAAACAAGTGAGAACGCTATAGTCGAGTGCCTCGACTATTAGATACCCGTTACTTAGTTAAAATTATCAATTTGAATTCGACGATCTCTTAGAGCTGGCAGCTTTACAGCACGAGCATCAGCACCAGCGCTGCTTTAGCGCATGCAGCTTTTGTCCTGCACCAACAGCTGTGTTTATGTTTATGTTTTTGAGTCCAATGCTTACATACATACACACATACGCCATTGTTTGACTTAGACCTTCAATTTGGCATAGTTCTTGGCATATAGTTCGGTATTGACAAATGAAAACCATCGCAATTTCCTTTAATATAAATCCTTATCGAGAATTAACGTTGACTCTGTTGAGCACCTTGGCCAGTTGTTCCAAAGTCATCCGTTAGATGGCGCTATTGTATTGCGCCATCTAAATGTAGGCGCTAGCCAGGCTTAAGCGTTTAATGGGTTTTTGGGCGTTAGAGTGGGCGTGGCAAACTTTTATTAGGCCAATCGATAGGTATTGACGAAACAAATACATATCAATTAAATTTTCATAATAGCATCAAAACTGTGGCCATAGCTTGTGGCTTGTGTAACATGGCGACCGTGACACTGGTCCTGGAGGACCTAGGAAGAAACAACTGCATCAAAGGAAAATTTACAGCTACAAATCCGGATACCAAACAACCAGAAACGCAGCGACGATAGAGTGACTTGGCGGAGCGGAGCACTTTTACGGACAGAGGACCAGGAAATTGATGACGACTTCATACAAACTGTAACTGGAATCTGGAAATATAAATCTAAGTGAGTAGAGATGGAGTTATGGCAAAACGTAGGGGCAAAACAAAATAAAAAAAAGTGGTTATTATATAAAAACAAACCAGCACCGCCCTGGGCAACACGCAAAAATTACAAAAGAACTTGATTTTCTTAATTCAAGTCTTGTAAATAAAATGCCAATAACACCAGCTCACTCAGTGATTAAGAAAATTAATGACGACACACACTCCACCTCCGAAGCAGTTTCCAAGAGGAAACAAAGAAAGAAAGGCGACTGCCCTGGACGACTGGGAAGCCCATTTTGCGAAGGCACTTGCGAAAAACCTGTGCGATGACCGGCACCGGTACCGCCTGAGCACATAGGCCCTGGACATCAGCAGCTGAGTCAACAAGTGTGAGGGGTAGGCCGCCCCATACGCCAGCGAATGAGCATCAGCGAGCCAAGCTGGACCCTGGAGAAGTGAACCGACAGCGCTTCCGAGAGCGCACATCTTAAATTTTTTTTATTATTTTATATGCATCTGCGATGCAAAAACTTATTTTTTACAAGAATTGTACAGACCAGGCAGTAGGGATACATGTAAAAATTGTATACACATATACCAGAAAATTTAAACAAAACAAAAATTTTTAATTAATTAATTAAATTAACACATAAATGCCTAAGACAAAAAAAAAAATATTAAGACAAAAAGGAGAGGAGGTCAGAAGAACTTCCTGAATTTAAAAATAAAAGAATTAAATAGGCAGCTATATGCTGAAAAATCTACCCCAGTAACCTGGGATGAAAATGTAGAAATTAAGAAAGAATTATAGAACACGTATAGGGAATTAGATGGCTACAAAAATAAAAATTATATGAAGGAGGCTAGAAAACCAAAGTGCCCTGCAGATTGTAAAGGGCCTTTCGAAAATACAGCTTGCGAGTATACGTGTCGTAATTTAAAGATATACAAATAAAAAGAAAAAATTTAAATATAAACGAACATTTTTTGTTATGAAAAGTTACGCAAAAACAGATTTTGAAAGCGTTACAGAAATAATACCCAAAATGGGTTTAATTTAAACTAAAACAGTGGACTCCACTGCCAATGTAATTAATAAAAACGAATCAAACACTATTGATACCGATTTGAAAAACATATTATTATCAAGAATTGTTTTTATAATGAGTGCATACATTTTGTATAAATTCTATACGTACCACAATAAGTGTGTATCAAAAAGAGGTATAAATAGAAACCAGGCCAACGATCTGGATAAGATTTAAATTTATGAAGCACAAACAATTATTATAAAAATATGTTTCAAAATAAAAATTCAAATGATAAATTTGTAAATTTGTAAATGTATGCAAGGACATACCAAAAGTAAGAGAATTAAAATTTTGAAATAAAAATAAAAATAAAATATAATATATTATATTATAATATATTATATTATATACCACAGATGGCATAAGAATTACTCTAGCCAATCAACCAAATTTTGAGAATAGGGTGTTAGCCATACTTAGAAACAGAGGAGAGCCTCTATCTTTTCAGATTTTGAAGACGAATATATGAATAGGTACGACCTAGCTTTTTCCCCGCTTTTTCATTGCAGTGGTACGCAAAAAGCAATAGTACTGTCCACAGTAAGACACTGTAAAGTATTTTCGGAAGTAGACAAACACCCACATACGAGAATTAAAGGACACATTTGACAAGTCTTACAAATGTATAAGCCAAAATAGGCCAATACATAGAGACACTATTAATAAACATGCAAAGATTCTTGTAGATTCTTTCAATACTGCAAGAACTTTAGTACATGAAAATAGGCCAGCGATAAATAAAACGAATTGGTCAAAATTATCTAAATTATTGATCAAATTACGTTCAAAACTAATAACTGTCAAAGATAGGTATAATTTAAATATATCGATACCGACAATTTTAAAAACACCTTTGACAATAGATCATGAAAATAGGGCAGCGATAAATAAAACGAATTGGTCAAAATTATCTAAATTATTGATCAAATTAGGTTCAAATCTGTCAAAGATAGGTATAATAAAGTATAACCTTCAGTTTCTGAATACAACATTCCATTACTAATCGTCCCGAAAAAATCATTACCAAATTGTGATACTAAAAGATGGCGTTTAGTAATTGATTACCGCCAAATTTTATCAGATAAATTTCCGCTACCAAGAATAGACGATATTCTTGACCAATTAAGTAGAGCTAAATACTTTTCATGTTTAGATCTAATGTGAGGATTTCATCAAATAGAACTTGAAGAAACGTCTAGAAATATAACATCCTTTCCCACGAGCAATGGCTCCTATCGCTTCACGCGATTACCTTATGGTTTAAAAATAGCGCCAAATTCTTTCCAAAGAATAATGACAATTGCATTTTCAGGTATCGAACCTTCACAGTCATTCTTGTAAATGGATGACCTAATTGTCATCGGTTGTTCAGAAAAACATATAATTAAAAATCTTACAAACGTTGTTGATTTATGCAGGAAGCACAACCTTAAATTGCACCCAGAAAAGTGCACATTTTTCAGACACGAAGTGACCTTCGTTGGACACAAGTGTACTGACAAAGGTATTTTGCCAGACAATAAAAAATACGATGCAATAGAAAAATACCCAGTCCCAACGGACGCAGACAGCGCTAAAAGATTCGTTGCATTTTGCAATTACTACAGACGTTTTATTAAAAATTTTCCGATTACTGACGACACATAACTAGATTATGTAAAAAGAATGTTAAATTCGAATGGACAGATGGATGTAAAAACGCATTCGAATACCTTAAAATCCAATTGATGAAAGGGAAAAAATAGATTTGCCTAGGCAAACTCTAAACAAAGCTTCTCAGCCCAACGTATACGAAGTTATTGTAAATGACGAGGTACGAAAAGTAGTGACCTTGCGAATAACAGATTCACTATCTTTACTAAAGCATGGAAAAAAGTTATAGCAAGAATTGATGTTAGCGATATGTACACAAATGGAATTCTCGACTTCGGTCAGTTCTTTCAAAGGATTGAAAAAGAAGCCGGTATACTTAATATCAGCAAGCTCAAAGTGGCTCCGAGCGAAAAGATCTTTGACACTATATCAATATAATCTTTTAAAATAATGGACAATAAAATATTACAATCTCTAAGAGTAGCGCTACTCAAGCCGGTGACCCAATTATAAATAATGATAAAGAAAAAGAAGCATTATTGTTTACATTCCATGACGATCCAATACAAGGAGATCATTCAGGCATAGCTAGAACATTAGCAAAGATAAAACGGCATTATTATTGGAAAAATATGACCCGATTCATAACAAATTATATAAGAAAATGCCCAAAATGCCAAAAAATCCAAAACAACCAAACATACAAAAACACCATTGACGGTAACTGAAACGCCACAAATGGCTTTTGACAGGGTAATTGTGGATACAATCGGTCCACTTCCTAAATCTGAACAAGGAAATGAATATGCAGTAACCCTAATCTGCGATTTAACTAAATACCTTGTGGTGCAAAAACAGTAGCAAAAGCTATATTTGAAGATTTTATTCTGAAGTACGGTCCAATGAAGACGTTCATAACAGACATGGGAACAGAATATAATAATTCGATAATTGAGGATTTATGTAAAAATTTAAATATCAATAACATAACTTCTACCGCACACCATCACCAAACTGTAGGAACCGTGGAGCGAAGCCACAGAACATTTAATGAGTTCATCCGCTCATACATTTCAGTTGATAAAATAGATTGGGATGTATGGCTCCAGTACTTCGTATATTGTTTCAACACAACACCCTCTATGGCACATGACTATTGTCCATATGAGTTAGTTTTTGGCAAAACTTTAAATTTACCTTAACATTTAAATAGCTTAGATAAAATAAAAGCTCTATATAATGTAGATGACTACGCTAAAGAATCTAAGTTTAGACTAGAACAAGCATTTAAGAGAGCTAGATTAATGTTAGAACCTGATAAAAAGAAACAAAAAATTAGATATGACAAAAATACCTTAGATTTTGATTTAAAAATAGGAGATCAGGTTTTATTGAAAAATGAAACAGGGCATAAGCTAGACTTTAAATATACGGGACCTTGTAAGGTTGAAAGTGTAGAAGAAAACGATAACATAGTAATTTCAAATAACAAACATATAAAACAAACAGTACATAAGGATAGGTTAAAAATTGTTATTTCACTTTAATTTTCTAATAAATATAATTTGATGGAAATATAATACAAAATTTAAATATATATATATATACATATACTAAAATAAATAATACTTTCTGATTCGAAAAAAAAAAATAATAATAAATTAAATAAATAACACAACACAAACAAAAAATAATAAATATATATTTTTATAAAACAAGATGGATGTTCATTTATATGTTAAGAAAATAACTTCATAGAATTACGTTATTTTTCAAAAGGAGGGAGATGTAGTATGCATATATCATTATAGCGAGTACCCACCGACACCAACATTGTATTACAGTGTACTTAAACAAATACAAAAGTGCCGGCCGCTAAACTTTGCGGCCAGCCGAAATATGAATGCGCCTCAGAGCCGAACTTATGGGAAGTGCTAGTGTGAGCATATTCCCATGGCCTGCGTGCAGACTCATACAAGGCATGCATGAAAAAGCGTAAAAGCATTAATTTTATCTTACTTATCATATAATTAGTATTAGTATTAGTCCCGAACGTATTTCTAACTTAGTCTTTCTTCTTCTATATTGTCCTTTTTCACTTCTCGTGGTCTCGTTTTTACGCCCATTGGGTAATAGGGCTCCGCGCGTAACAAGCACTGCTTGGTTTGGTAAGGGCCACTTGTTTGCGCCGATCATAGTGCATCAACGTCCGATTAAAAATTTTCGAAAATAAATCATGACCTCCAACCCCAACCCAATAAAATCAGCTCGATTTTTCGGTTTTTTTAATCAAAACCCTGGGATACCGTTGTCGAATGTTAGAATGGCATACCTCGTTGAATTTGTTACAACAAAGTAGCATTAACAGAAAATCAAGAAAGGAAAGCTAGCTTCGGGCGGAGTCGAAGTTGATATACCCTTGCAGAATATTCTGTAAATTATATTCTTCAAAATTATTCATATGATGCATGTTATCCAACCCATAAATATTTATAGCTTATGAGTTTCATAAACAAATTTCCAATCGGAGCAACCGCTGAAAAATTTAAGCTTCGCCAGCAAAATCTCCCCTCACTCAAACCGGCCACATTCGGCTATTATAAACAAATGACCCTTTCCAATCTTAGCAACCGCTGGAAATTCTAGCTTCGTTAACAGAATCTCCCCTCACTCAAACCGAGCCCTGTGAGAACCACATCCGGCCTACTGTAAACAAATGACCCCAGTCATAAACAAAGCTTCCAAATTTTCCACTTAGGGTCCGATCTAGTCCGAGCCAGTTGCTAACCAAATTTTTGTCAAATAATCAATTTATTGAGTTTCAATTACTTCTCAATTATTTCATCAGCCAATTGTCCTACTCTCTTAACTTTGCCTAATCTCTTTTAATCTCTTCTGAGCAAGATTCTCTTAAGCCGAGGTTTCATGATTAATATTTTATCAAACTAACGGCAGTTCTTTTTTGGAGACGACTCGATTGGTCGTGAAAATCAAATTGTTAATATAATAATATGTTAAGTGACTTGTGAAAGTGAATTTAATAAAATAAAAGGTGAACATCAAAATAAAAATAAAAAAATAATTATTTTATAAAAAATTATCAACTAATAAATTTAATTGGCGCCCAACGTGGGGCCGCGTCTTCAAAAGTTCCTAAATTTTTTTTAATGAAAACAAATTAAAAATACAAAAAAAACGGAACTCGCGCGGTCAAACAACTCAAATATTTTGTGGGAAAACAAACTGTCCGCAACCGACACAAACTCTAAGTGATTGTGATCGTTAAAACATTTAAGTGGAAAATAATAAATAAAAAATAATCCATTTAAAAAAAATAAAAGTTGATAAAAAGGTGTACCGAAATTTAAATTCACTAAAAGCAAGAACACAATAAATAAAATAAAGAACTCAAAAAGGAAAAACACAAGTAATAAAAAACACATAAATTAAAATATATATAAAAATAAATAAACCAACACACAAAAAAACCCGCAAAAGAAGGAAGGAAGGGCTGAGGGCATTCCCTCGCCACATAGCTACACTAAAAAAATATATTCACTGACAGGAAGGAAGGGCTGAAGGGCAATCCCTCGCCACAAGCTACACCGGAAAAATTTTAATTTTTTTTTACCTCAGGAGAAAACAACAATTAACCACGACCAACGGATCAAATCCTGACGACGATAAACAGGAAGCAGCAAATCGTGAGAAATTGAAAATTAATTATTTTTTTATTACATATATAACTATCTTGAATACTTATTGAACCTCTGTAAATCGAAAAACAATCTGGAAAATTTATTAAAAAACTTTGGAAATTTAAATTTGAATATGGCAACCGGTGGGACAGGTCAAAATCCTACCAGCAGTGGTCTGGGATCAAATCTAACAATGGAATTAATAAACCGAGTGGTAAATTTACAGTTGACAGATTTAAATGCAAAAATTAATGACCTTAGTAATAAGTTAAACTCGAATGCAAATGTAGTGGAAGACTATAAGCTTCAAGTAATTGACCCCACAGTTAGATGCGATACAACCCTAGAAGTAGTAAAAGCTGTGCCAAAATTTTATGGAGAACAATCCCAGTATGTCGGATGGAGAGAGGCCGCAGAAACATCTATGAGCCTATACAAAATTAATAGTGAACAGTATTTTATTGCCCTAACTATTTTACGGAACAAAATCATGGGAGCGGCGCACGACGCCTTAACTAACCATGGTACCGTATTAAATTTCAAGGCCATACTTTCGAGACTGGATTTTATCTACAATGATAGAAGACCAATCCACGTCCTAGAGTCAGAATTAAGCATTTTGAGACAGGGTAAAATGACAATTACGGACTTTTATAACGAGGTAAACAAGAAAATGACAATGCTTATCAACAAAACCATAATGACCTATGGAAAAGAAAACGAAATTACCAGGGAGACTACAAGAACAATAAAAGGCAACGCCTTAAGAGTTTTCATTTCTGGACTGAATGGTTCAATCTCCGAAACCCTATTCTCTCTAAACCCAGCTGACTTACCGAACGCTTTAGCGAAGGTACAAGAACTAGAATCGAACAACTTCCGAGCTCAGTTCGCAAATAAATACTATGGATTTCAGCACGAGACCAAGAAACAGGGAAACAATTATCTAAGATTCAACCAGGTGCAGCCCAATCAAAATTTCAACCCTAAAACGGGAAATAATTGGTATCAAAATAGAAATTATGATCAAAACAATTTTCACCAAAAACAAGCAGTAGAACTTAACATAGAACCAATGGAAGTTGATCCATCAAATCAAATTAAACCCTTTAAAAATTGGCAGGGACATAATGAAAGACAGGGGAATTACAATTATTATAATTCCAACAAAAACTACAACCAACCGTATTCAAGCCGTCCGAACTATTACCAACAAAATAGAAACGAGCCAAAACAAACACATCCACCACTAAAACGCGAACCAACTAACACTATAAATCAGCCCCAAAATAAAACCATGCGAATTAGCAACATCGAAGAGAATCATTTTTTAGACCAGGAACAAAAGTAGGGTTACCCTACTTGACGAGGATAGATAGGCAATCAAAGCAAAAATTAAAAATATTGATTGACACAGGAGCGACATCCTGCTATATCAAAAAGGGAATCTATTCAAACAAAAGTGAACTCCCCATATACAAAAGAGTCTCCACTGTAAATGGATACTCAATAATAAAACATTACCACGTAATAACTATTTTTAATACAAAACAAATATTTTACGAAATTGAAGGGTTAGACGCCGATTTGTTAGTAGGATTTAACCTACTAACAAGAGAGAACGCTATAGTCGAGTGCCTCGACTATTAGATACCCGTTACTCAGCTAAACAACTTAATATAAATATGCCTTCTTGTATGTTTTTCGCCCCTCGAATTAGCTCCCGATTTTTATGTTAAAATCCCAGGGAACACCAATTTGGCTAACTTGATTTGATTTGCATAGTTCTTGGGATATAGTTCGGTATTGAAAAATAAAAGCCATCGCAATTTCCTTTAATAGAAAACATCCAGAATTAACGTTGACTCTGTTGAGCACCTTGGCCAGCTGTTCCAAATTCATCCGTTAGATGGCGCTATTGTATACGCCATGAAAGGCGGAAATGTAGGCGCTAGCCAGGCTTAAGTGTTTAATGGGTTTTTGGGCGTTAGAGTGGGCGTGGCAAACTTTTATTTGGCCAATCGATAGGTATTGACGAAACAAATACATATCAAAAAAAATTTTCATAATAGCATCTAAACTGTAGCCACAGCTTGTGGCTTGTGGGCGTCAGAGGGGGCGTGGCACCATTTTGAAACAAACTTGCGCTGCGTAGGAACTCCTAAAATCTACATGCAAAATGCCAATCTTCTAGCTTTTATAGTTTCCGAGATCTCAGCGTTCATACGGACAGACAGACAGACGGACAGACGGACATGGCTATATCGACTCGGCTAGTGATCCTGAACAAGAATATATATACTTTATAGGGTCGGAAACGCTTCCTTCTACCTGTTACATACTTTTGCACGAATATAATATACCCTTTTACTCTACGAGTAACGGGTATAAAAATACTTCAATGAATTAGCATTAAATAAAACCGATTCACTCTACGTTGAAAAAAGTAATTGCAGCTCGAAAACAGAGCGTTCCGACGTTGAATTATCCGTCAATAGTGAATTAAATAATATCCAGTTGGAATTTTCAAACCAAGTGGAAAGAATGAAAGAAAATATAATAAATCAAATCGAAACAAAACATTCTACGATCGATATCCAAATTCCATTTCGAACGGATATAAGAGGAGAAATTACTACACTTCATGAAAGACCAGTTTACAGCAAACAGTATCCCTACGCTCTGTCTGTTTCAGATTTTGTTAATAGGGAAATAAGCCGAATGCTATCGGAACAAATAATAAGGCCAAGTAGAAGCCCATACAACTCACCCGTCTTAGTGGTCCCGAAAAAGGGACAAAATGAAGACGGAAGCCCTAAGTTAAGATTAGTAATTGACTATAAAAAACTTAACGAGAATACCGTTCCAGATAGATATCCGATGCAGGATCCATCAGTGATCTTATCAAATTTAGGGAAGGCAAAAGTATTTTCAACAATCGACTTAGAGTCCGGTTTTCATCAAATCTTGATGAAAGACTCCGACATTGAAAAAACGTCATTTTCCATAAATAATGGGAAGTACGAGTTTTTAAGAATGCCATTTGGTCTAACGAACGCTCCTCGAATTTTTCAGAGAGCTATGGACGACATATTAAGGGAACAAGTCGGGAAAATTTGTCACGTCTATATGGACGATATAATTATATTCTCCGACTCAATTTAACAGCATTACCAAGACTTGCTGAAAATAATAAATATTTTATTCAAAGCAAACATGAAAGTGTGTCTAGAAAAATCCAAATTCTTCATGAAAGAAACCAGTTTCTTAGGGTACGTAGTATCCTACAATATCATTAAAACAGACCCCGAAAAATTTCAACAATACTTAAATATCCGCAACCCAAAAATATTAAAGAACTCAGAAGCTTCTTTGGATTAACAGGTTATTATAGAAAGTTTGTAAAGAACTACGCACTAATAGCGAAACCTCTTACCAAATATTTAGGAGGGGAAAATGGTAAAATATCTAAAACAATGTCTAAAAAAACTTCCATACAGCTGGATGAACCTGCTGTAAAAGCTTTTAACGAGCTAAAACAAAATCTAGTAGCTCAAATAGAATTAACTCAACCCGATTATAACAAGAAATTCACATTGACTACAGACGCTTCAGATTTTGCTATTGGCGCAGTCCTTTCACAAGAAGGCAAGCCAATAACTTTTATTTCCAAAACTTTATCGAAAACAGAGCAGGTTTACGCAACAAACAAGAAGGAATTATTAGCCATAGTCTGGGCATTAAAAAACCTTCGAAATTATCTCTACGGGGTAGTTGGAATAGAAATCCAAACTGACCATCAGTCATTATCCTTCACGGTCTCAGAGATGGTACTCATTTATTGAAAGTTACTGTCCAAAAATTATTTACAAACCAGGAACTACTAATGTAGTCGCTGATGCATTGTCAAGGATCCAAATTAACCACCTCTCAGATGAAAATCCAAGTTTAGACAATTCAGAATAAACAGATTCAGAACAAAATACCATCCACTCGGCAGAAAGCAGTTTCGAGAATATTATCGTAGAAACAAACAAACCTTTGAATCAGTTTAAAATTCAACTACCAATTACAACGGGCAGGGTCACCATTCATGAGTCATTGAAAATATTCGACAATACCAGACACATAATCCAGTACGATACACCCGAGAGTTTAGTATCAATTCTTAGATAATATATTCAAACAAACATAACCGTTGGACTTCACTGTACCCTTGAAGACCTTTACGTAATTCAAAATCCTCTTAGGGAAAATTTTATAAATAAGTTTTTATTTACAAGAACATTCGTTCTAGACATAGAAAAAGATGAAGATAAAGCAATCATTATTGAGGAAATTCATTGCCGTGCCCATAGAGGACTGGACGAAAACTATAAACAAATAACGAGACTTTACTACTGGCCGAATTTATTTTTAAAAATTAAAGAATATATTAAGAACTGTACAATTTGCAACGAAAACAAATACTGTAGACACCCTGTAGAAATTCCGATTGGGGAAGCCCCTATACCATCAAAGGAGGGAGAAAACCTACACTTAGACATTTTTTACGCTGATAAAAAAATATTTTTAACCTGTATTGACGCATATTCCAAATTTTTAGTAGTAAAAGAAATTGAGAATAAATTAAATATTGAAAACAAGGTCTTAGAAATTTTACAACAATATCCACTGGCCAAAACACTTATGACGGACAACGAGCCAAGTTTCACTTCGGCACAATTTAGAGCATTTATAAATAGATGCGGACTTACAATACATTACGCTGACCCTAGACATAGTTCTTCGAACGGACAAATCGAAAGAGCACATTCCACACTGACAGAAATTGCTAGATGTATTAAAGACGAATTTAATCTTACTGACCACTCAGAAATAATTATTAGATCTGCCCAAAGGTATAACCAAAGCATTCATTCTGTTACAAATGAAAAACCAATAGACATTCTATACAATGAAATAAAACATGAAAAAGTCCCTGAAATACTTAAGGTAGCGCAATTAAAAATGCTTAAATCACATAACCAAAACAAAAAAGCAAAAGAATATCATGTAGGACAAGTAGTATATGAAAAAAAGTACGGGGAACGAAATAAATTAAAACCAAGATACAAAAAACAGGTAGTTAAAGAAAATAAAGCTAATAAAGTAATAATAAATAATAGAAATAGAATTATCCATAAAGATAATATTAAATATTAAAATATTTTTAGCTTACAGATAATGAATACCATAATATATATAGTTTTGATACTCGCAACAACTAATTCTGAGATAATCGACTATTCAAACCACGACTTTTTCATCTACAAAGACAACAAGGACATCCTGACTTATGATTCATACGCAGAACTTTTTCATATCACTAATATAAGCTTTTACAAAGAAATTATTAAGGAAGAATCAGAAAGCTTAGAAGAATTCAGAAATGATCAGTTCCATTGGGAGTTGACTTACAACCTAAAAACCATCGACTTAACTTTATCACAATTAATTCCATCAAGAAATAAAAGAAGCATTAACGAATTAGGCACCATTTTAAAATGGATAACTGGAACACCGGATCATGATGATTTTACAACAATTCAAGAAAAAATTAACGATTTAATTGAAAATAATAATAAACAGATAATAAATTCCAAATTGTTTGACGAAGTTAAGAAATTGTCTACCACATTAGATTCCGTTTTCAACCAAGAAATACCTTTAAGAAAACACCGCTTACGCCTCATAACTTTTGATTTACAAAACTTAATTGACACCATTACTTTAGCGAAAATCGATGTTTTTAACACAAAAATACTAAACCATGACGATCTTCAAGAAATTTATAAGCATGAAGAAAAACCTGTCATGATCACAGATCTAATGGATATTTCCAAATTTTAAATTTCACTACACAAAGAAATATTTGTAATTTATATTCGGTATGCAGTCATTCAAAATCGATGCGATACATATTTCGCCAGAGCTATCTCTCAAAATGATGGCAAATTAATTTTAAGCAACCAAGTCGCAAAATGCAACAACACATTTTACGAAATTTATAATTTTAAGAAAGAATTATTCAACAACTATTGTACTCTAAATAAAAACCAATCATGTTTTACTCGTTTATTGAATGGAGAAAAATCCTACTGCATTAAAATAAAAGAAAAAATAAACAAATAGATGTTATACAAGACGGTGCAGTGCTGATAAGCGGAAATAATATTGTAAACGATACCTATTTAAAAGGAACATATTTAATTATATTTAATGGCACTACCGTAATAAACAATATATCCTACACAAACATAGATAATCAGATGCTCGAATTTATTACAGCCCACAATTACATTAATTTTAAAATATCCGAATATATATTATCCAATAATTCGGAACTATCCTTTGACAATATCAAAATTCTAAACCCATTTGTTCAAATCAGAAAAACAAAAATACCCCTAACACTTATTGTAATATCAATAGTTTTAGTATATATAATTTTATTGTCAATCTTTAAAATCAAAAAAAATCTGTTAATCATGAAACCACGGCTAAAAATATTATAAAAAACAAGAAAGGAAAGCTAACTTCGGGCGGAGCCGAAGTTGATATACCCTTGCAGAATATTCTGTAAATAATATTCTCCAAAATTATTCATACGATGCATTCTTAATACAAATAAAAATCCCAACTTCCTAACTTTAAAAACACCAAAGTTATGGCAATTTCAATCGTTCAGTTATATGGCAGCTATAGGATATAGTCGGCCGATCCCTATAAAATTTGGTAGGTCGGATTGATTGGCCAAATATAAAACCCATAGAAAATCCCAACTTCCTAACTCTAAAAACACCAAAGTTATGCTATTTCCTATCGTTATATGGGAGCTATAGGATATAGTCGGCCGATCCTTATGAAATTTGGTAGGTCGAATTGATTGGCCAAATAAAGAAGCCATAGAAAATCCCAACTTCCTAACTTTACAAACAGCAGAGTTATGGCATATCCTATCGTTCAGTTATATGGCAGCTATAGGATATAGTCGGCCGATCCCGGCCGTTCCGACTTATATACTGCGTGCAAAGGAAAGAAGGGTGTGTGCAAAGTTTCAATTCGATGTCTTTAAAACTGAGAGACTAGTTCGCGTAGAAACAGACAGACGGACAGACAGACGGACAGACGGACAGACGGACATGGCTATATCAACTCAGGAGGTGATCCTGATCAAGAATATATATACTTTATAGGGTCGGAGATGTCTCCTTCACTGCGTTGCACACTTTTGACCAAAATTATAATACCCTCTGCAAGGGTATAATAACAATATTCAAAATAATTCCCAAGAAGAAAATGTTGTAGCAGATTTAGCAGCTCAACTAAACGCCATCTCATAAACGTCATTTGAATCGGGACGCTTCAATTTAGGAGGGGGAGTGCTATCCAACCCATAAATATTCATAGCTTATGAGTTTCATAAACAAATTTCCAATCTAGCAACCGCTGAAAAATCTAAGCTTCGCTAGCAAAATCTGCCCTCACTCAAACCGGCCACATTCGGGCTATTATAAACAAATGACCCTTTCCAATCTTAGCAACCGCTGGAAATTCTAGCTTCGTTAACAGAATCTCCCCTCACTCAAACCGAGCCCTGTGAGAACCACATCCGGCCTACTGATGTGGACCCCAGTCATAAACAAAGCTTCCAAATTTTCCACTTAGGGTCCGATCTAGTCCGAGCCAGTTGCTAACCAAATTTTTGTCAAATAATCAATTTATTGAGTTTCAATTACTTCTCAATTATTTCATCAGCCAATTGTCCTACTCTCTTAACTTTGCCTAATCTCTTTTAATCTTTTAATCTCTTTAATATGTTAAGTGACTTGTGAAAGTGAATTTAATAAAATAAAAGGTGAACATCAAAATAAAAATAAAAAAATAATTTTTTTATAAAAAATTATCAACTAATAAATTTAATTTGCATTCTTAATACCCATACTTCTTTTGAATTGACATATCTACCCTTTCAGCCTCTTTTATAATGCAGGGGAATGACAGTAACGGGCAGTAATAAAAAATCATAAAAATTACGGCTAGTTTACACCCTTTACTTTTTAGATAACAGAGACATTTTATTTAAAGAAATCCTAGGGATTATCCCATTATAACCTGTTTACCTAACAGGTAAAATTCGGCAACCCGGACAGCGGTTCAATGAACAAGTGCAAGGGGCATGAATTGTGCGAAGGGCCTGAATTGAGCATCTGGTAAAAAGGTATTTGTGCTGTTTATAGAGTGGCTTTGGAACTGTACAATATCAGGTAATACCTTTTTTGATTGGTCGAATCGAAAAAAATAGCTCTACAAATTAGAACCACAGTTATTCGTAACACCTAAATTGCACAACAGGTAGCAATTTTTTAAAAATTTATTTGTAACACTTGAAACATAAATTTTGGTAAGTGTATTTCGCTAATAACCCTTTAAACCGTGGACGGCATTCAATGTAGGTGATTTTATAAGCTATTATTCCATAATTTTATTTTTTTTTCATACAGCACTTAAAAGAATGCCTCGTGTAAATGCCTTTAAGCCGCAGTAGAGCCCGCTATGAACGCAGTGCGTCCCAAATAAGAGCTCGGAACTCTCAACATATCGACGATGCTCGCGGCAATAACTCTAACTTACGGGAGGAAAGTCGTACTCAGGATTCCGCTGCACGCGCGTAGCGGAGAATAAGCGAAAGGGTTCCCAACAACGAACACATTTGAGACGCACAAGCGCAGTCAACTCGTCGGGAGGACTCTGAGGAGCGAAGACAAGAGCAGTTGCGAAACACTACTGAGTATGCGTCTCAGATGACTAACCCAGAAATCCGTTCTGTAGAGCGTATTCAAGATGCTGCAAGACATTCGAATCGTCGACAGGACTCTGAGGTGCGAATTAAAGAGCAGTTGCGAAACACTGCTAAACACTCTACTCGGAGGGCTTTCCGGAGTTTCGAATTCCTGAAGGATTTGGAACATGGATGCACACGCGATCCGTCTAGAGGAACTAGAGGAGCAACGACGAGAGCAGTTGCGAAACACTGCTGAGCACTCTACGCGGAGTTTCGAATTCCTGAACGGATTCGGGACATGGATGCACAAGCGATACGTCGAGAGGACCCCGAGGAGCGACAACGAGAGCAGTTGCGAAACACTGCTGAGCACTCTACTCGGAGTACCGAAATCCTGAACTGGTTCGGGACGCCGCAGCGCGTTTTATTCGTCGAGAGGACACCGACAAGATCAGGTGCAAAATACTGCTGACCATGCCACTCGGAGGATTCGGGACGGCACAGCATGAGCTGCTCATCGTGAGGACCCAGAGGAACGTGCAAGGGAACAGGAAGGGAACACTAGAGAGCACCGACAGCGACGAAGGGATATGGAAGACAGGCAGCGAGAACGAGAAAGGGACGCCGATAACAGGGGAGCAACCAGGAGAAATCCCATCGCAAGATCACATGAGAAACGGATAAGCCCAACACAACGCGAAACACGACAACAGCGGAGGATTCGGGATGGAGGAGGATCGATTATTAATCTTTAGGATGGACCCCCACAGTCAAAAAGACGAAGTAGAAAAACAAGTAGACAAATTAATTAATGACAAAATAGTAGAACCTTCCGTTTCTGAAAACAACAGTTCATTACTAATCGTGCCGAAAAAATCACTACCAAATAGAAGATTCGTTGCATTTTGCAATTACTACAGACGTTTTATTACTCACGACACATAACTAGATTATGTAAAAAGAATGTTAAATTCGAATGGACAGATGGATGTAAAAACGCATTCGAATACCTTAAAATCCTATTGATGAAAGAGAAAAAATAGATTTGCCTAGGCAAACTCTAAACAAAGCTTCTCAGCCCAACGTATACGAAGTTATTGTAAATGACGAGGTACGAAAAGTAGTGACCTTGCGAATAACAGATTCACTATCTTTACTAAAGCATGGAAAAAAGTTATAGCAAGAATTGATGTTAGCGATATGTACACAAATGGAATTCTCGACTTCGGTCAGTTCTTTCAAAGGATTGAAAAAGAAGCCGGTATACTTAATATCAGCAAGCTCAAAGTGGCTCCGAGCGAAAAGATCTTTGACACTATATCAATATAATCTTTTAAAATAATGGACAATAAAATATTACAATCTCTAAGAGTAGCGCTACTCAAGCCGGTGACCCAATTATAAATAATGATAAAGAAAAAGAAGCATTATTGTTTACATTCCATGACGATCCAATACAAGGAGATCATACAGGCATAGCTAGAACATTAGCAAAGATAAAACGGCATTATTATTGGAAAAATATGACCCGATTCATAACAAATTATATAAGAAAATGCCCAAAATGCCAAAAATCCAAAACAACCAAACATACAAAAACACCATTGACGGTAACTGAAACGCCACAAATGGCTTTTGACAGGGTAATTGTGGATACAATCGGTCCACTTCCTAAATCTGAACAAGGAAATGAATATGCAGTAACCCTAATCTGCGATTTAACTAAATACCTTGTGGTGCAAAAACAGTAGCAAAAGCTATATTTGAAGATTTTATTCTGAAGTACGGTCCAATGAAGACGTTCATAACAGACATGGGAACAGAATATAATAATTCGATAATTGAGGATTTATGTAAAAATTTAAATATCAATAACATAACTTCTACCGCACACCATCACCAAACTGTAGGAACCGTGGAGCGAAGCCACAGAACATTTAATGAGTTCATCTGCTCATACATTTCAGTTGATAAAATAGATTGGGATGTATGGCTCAAGTACTTCGTATATTGTTTCAACACAACACCCTCTATGGCACATGACTATTGTCCATATGAGTTAGTTTTTGGCAAAACTTTAAATTTACCTTAACATTTTAATAGCTTAGATAAAATAAAAGCTCTATATAATGTAGATGACTACGCTAAAGAATCTAAGTTTAGACTATAACAAGCATTTAAGAGAGCTAGATTAATGTTAGAACCTCATAAAAAGAAACAAAAAATTAGATATGACAAAAATACCTTAGATTTTGATTTAAAAATAGGAGATCAGGTTTTATTGAAAAATGAAACAGGGCATAAGCTAGACTTTAAATATACGGGACCTTGTAAGGTTGAAAGTGTAGAAAAAAACGATAACATAGTAATTTCAAATAACAAACATAAAAAACAAACAGTACATAAGGATAGGTTAAAAATTGTTATTTCACTTTAATTTTCTTATAAATATAATTTGATGGAAATATAATACAAAATTTAAAAAAAAATATATATATATATATACTAAAATAAATAATACTTTCTGATTCGAAAAAAAATAATAATAAATTAAATAAATAACACAACACAAACAAAAAATAATAAATATATATTTTTATAAAACAAGATGGATGTTCATTTATATGTTATATACATATACTAAGAAAATAACTTCATAGAATTACGTTATTTTTCAAAAGGAGGGAGATGTAGTATGCATATATCATTATAGCGAGTACCTACCGATACCAACATTGTATTACAGTGTACTTAAACAAATACAAAAGTGCCGGCCGCTAAACTTTGCGGCCAGCCGAAATATGAATGCGCCTCAGAGCCGAACTTATGGGAAGTGCTAGTGTCAGCATATTCCCATGGCCTGAGTGCAGACTCATACAAGGCATGCATGTAAAAGCGTAAAAGCATTAATTTTATCTTACTTATCATATAATTAGTATTAGTATTAGTATTAGTCCCGAACGTATTTCTAACTTAGTCTTTCTTCTTCTATATTGTCCTTTTTCACTTCTCGTGGTCTCGTTTTTACGCCCATTGGGTAATAGGGCTCCGCGCGTAACAAGCACTGCTTGGTTTGGTAAGGGCCACTTGTTTGCGCCGATCATAGTGCATCAACGTCCGATTAAAAATTTTCGAAAATAAATCATGACCCCCAACCCCAACCCAATAAAATCAGCTCGATTTTTCGGTTTTTTTTAATCAAAACCCTGGGATACCGTTATCGAATGTTAGAATGGCATACCTCGTTGAATTTGTTACAACAAAGTAGCATTAACAGAAAATCAAGAAAGGAAAGCTAACTTCGGGCGGAGTCGAAGTTGATATACCCTTGCAGAATATTCTGTAAATTATATTCTTCAAAATTATTCATATGATGCATTCTTAATACCCATACTTCTTTTGAATTGACATATCTACCCTTTCAGCCTCTTTTATAATGCAGGGGAATGACAGTAACGGGCAGTAATAAAAAATCATAAAAATTACGGCTAGTTTACAACCCTTTACTTTTTAGATAACAGAGACATTTTATTTAAAGAAATCCTCGGGATTATCCCATTATAACCTGTTTTCCTAACAGGTAAAATTGGGCAACCCGGACAGCGGTTCAATGAACAAGTGCAAGGGACAAGAATTGTGCGAAGGGCCTGAATTGAGCATCTGGTAAAAAGGTATTTGTGCTGTTTATAGAGTGGCTTTGGAACTGTACAATATCAGGTAATACCTTTTTTGATTGGTCGATTCGGAAAAAATAGCTCTACAAATTAGAACCACAGTTATTCGTAACACCTAAATTGCACAACAGGTAGCAATTTTGTAAAAATTTATTTGTAACACTTGAAACACAAATTTTGGTAAGTGTATTTCGCTAATAACCCTTTAAACCTTGGACGGCATTCAATGTAGGTGATTTTATAAGCTATTATTCCATAATTTTATTTTTTTTTCATACAGCACTTAAAAGAATGCCTCGTGTAAATGCCTTTAAGCCGCAGTAGAGCCCGCTATGAACGCAGTGCGTCCCAAATAAGAGCTCGGAACTCTCAACATATCGACGATGCTCGCGGCAATAACTCTAACTTACGGGAGGAAAGTCGTACTCAGGATTCCGCTGCACGCGCGCAGCGGAGAATAAGCGAAAGGGTTCGCAACAACGAACACATTTGGGACGCACAAGCGCAGTCAACTCGTCGGGAGGACTCTGAGGAGCGAAGACAAGAGCAGTTGCGAAACACTACTGAGTATGCGTCTCAGATGACTAACCCAGAAATCCGTTCTGTAGAGCGTATTCAAGATGCTGCAAGACATTCGAATCGTCGACAGGACTCTGAGGTGCGAATTAAAGAGCAGTTGCGAAACACTGCTAAACACTCTACTCGGAGGGCTTTCCGGAGTTTCGAATTCCTGAAGGATTTGGAACATGGATGCACACGCGATCCGTCTAGAGGAACTAGAGGAGCAACGACGAGAGCAGTTGCGAAACACTGCTGAGCACTCTACGCGGAGTTTCGAATTCCTGAACGGATTCGGGACATGGATGCACAAGCGATACGTCGAGAGGACCCCGAGGAGCGACAACGAGAGCAGTTGCGAAACACTGCTGAGCACTCTACTCCGAGTACCGAAATCCTGAACGGGTTCGGGACGCCGCAGCGCGTTTTATTCGTCGAGAGGACACCGACAAGATCAGGTGCAAAATACTGCTGACCATGCCACTCGGAGGATTCGGGACGGCACAGCATGAGCTGCTCATCGTGAGGACCCAGAGGAACGTGCAAGGGAACAGGAAGGGAACACTAGAGCGCACCGACAGCGACGAAGGGATATGGAAGACAGGCAGCGAGAACGAGAAAGGGACGCCGATAACAGGGGAGCAACCAGGAGAAATCCCATCGCAAGATCACATGAGCAACGGATAAGCCCAACACAACGCGAAACACGATAACAGCGGAGGATTCGGGATGGAGGAGGATCGATTATTAATCTTTAGGATGGACCCCCACAGTCAAAAAGACGAAGTAGAAAAACAAGTAGACAAATTAATTAATGACAAAATAGTAGAACCTTCCGTTTCTGAAAACAACAGTCCATTACTAATCGTGCCGAAAAAATCACTACCAAATAGAAGATTCGTTGCATTTTGCAATTACTACAGACGTTTTATTACTCACGACACATAACTAGATTATGTAAAAAGAATGTTAAATTCGAATGGACAGATGGATGTAAAAACGCATTCGAATACCTTAAAATCCAATTGATGAAAGAGAAAAAATAGATTTGCCTAGGCAAACTCTAAACAAAGCTTCTCAGCCCAACGTATACGAAGTTATTGTAAATGACGAGGTACGAAAAGTAGTGACCTTGCGAATAACAGATTCACTATCTTTACTAAAGCATGGAAAAAAAGTTATAGCAAGAATTGATGTTAGTGATATGTACACAAATGGAATTCTCGACTTCGGTCAGTTCTTTCAAAGGCTTGAAAAAGAAGCCGGTATACTTAATATCAGCAAGCTCAAAGTGGCACCGAGCGAAAAGATCTTTGACACTATATCAATAGAATCTTTTAAAATAATGGACAATAAAATATTAAAATCTCTAAGAGTAGCGCAAATAATGATAAAGAGAAAGAAGCATTATTGTTTACATTCCATGACGATCCAATACAAGGAGATCATACAGGCATAGCTAGAACATTAGCAAAGATAAAACGGCATTATTATTGGAAAAATATGACCCGATTTATAACAAATTATATAAGAAAATGCCCAAATCCAAAACAACCAAACATACAAAAACACCATTGACGGTAACTGAAACGCCACAAATGGCTTTTGACAGGGTAATTGTGGATACAATCGGTCCACTTCCTAAATCTGAACAAGGAAATGAATATGCAGTAACCCTAATCTGCGATTTAACTAAATACCTTGTGGTGCAAAAACAGTAGCAAAAGCTATATTTGAAGATTTTATTCTGAAGTACGGTCCAATGAAGACGTTCATAACAGACATGGGAACAGAATATAATAATTCGATAATTGAGGATTTATGTAAAAATTTAAATATCAATAACATAACTTCTACCGCACACCATCACCAAACTGTAGGAGCCGTGGAGCGAAGCCACAGAACATTTAATGAGTTCATCTGCTCATACATTTCAGTTGATAAAATAGATTGGGATGTATGGCTCAAGTACTTCGTATATTGTTTCAACACAATACCCTCTATGGCACATGACTATTGTCCATATGAGTTAGTTTTTGGCAAAACTTTAAATTTACCTTAACATTTTAATAGCTTAGATAAAATAAAAGCTCTATATAATGTAGATGCGAAAGACTAGAAAATCAAAATTTCAGAACCAATTACGCCAATAATAATCAAAACAATTCAAGAAAGTTTGAAGGCCCTACTAGAGGACCTGCCTTATCAAAAAAATTCGCATAGCAACCATTCAACGCAGCTAGACAACCATTTATCCCACATTTAGCTCACGTTCCACAGACCCCGAAAACGACACCCTATTTTCCACAGCAGCAAATGCAATTCAGTGGACATCAACAACAATATTCTGCTTACCCAGCAATATAACCACCACGTCCATTGGCTCCAAAACCTCAGCCTAAGCCAGAACTTATGGATATAGATAAAAGTTTACAGACAAGACAAATAAATTATATGAACAGACCAAATAATGGAATGCAGGGAAAACGACCACCACCTCAAATGACAAGCGGACTGGTAGATAAAAGACAGAGAAATTTTCACATAAACACTGAACAAGAACAGACATTAGAAAATACCGACCAATTAACGGAAACTGACAAGACAGCAGCCGAATACTACGCGGAAATTCCAGATTTCGATCAAGAAACAGAGGAAACCGAATTTACTGGCCTTTATTTTTTAGAGTAAAATCCTCTTCATTACCTTACTTTCAATGTAAAACTGGTGGTGGAGAGATGAAAATTTTAATAGACACCGGCTCTAATAAAAATTATATCCAACCGCGATTGGTAAAAAAACCAATCGAAAATAATAAATCTTTTTATGTAAGCTCCGGAGATATCCATATCACCCACCACACAATTGCCAACCCATTTGACTTAAAAGATAAATTTGTTAAATTCTTTTTACTACCCTCATTAAAATCTTTCGATGCTATTATAGGAAATTATACACTTCGCGAAATCAACGCTGAAATAAATATGCAGGAAGGTTACATTTCAATTAAAAACAAACGTAAAATTAAAATAAAACAGAAAGCTTCTCCCGAAGTCAACAAGTTAGATATTCGAATAGACCATACAACAAAAACGCAAAAAGAAAATTTAAAAATTATTTGCTTAAAATTTCCAAACTTATTTGGCGACCCGGACGAAAAACTGACATACACTACCAAAGTAGAAGCCACTATAAGAAGTACAAATGAAAGTCCAATATACTCGAGGCACTACCCATACCCAGAAGCTCTTAGGCCCGAAGTCGAAAAACAAATACAAGAGCTACTCGAAAACGGCGTAATTAGACCTTCAAGGTCTCCGCATAATTCTCCAATATGGATTGTACCCAAAAAAATGGATGCCTCCGGACAGAAAAAACATAGAATGGTGATTGACTATAGGAAGCTTAACTTGGTCACAATTCCAGACAGATACCCTATACCAGACATAAACAATGTACTGGCACAACTAAGACAAAATAAATTTTGTTCTGTTTTAGACCTTAAAAGTGGATTTCACCAAATCCCACTCAGACAATCAGACATAGAAAAAACTGCATTTTCAGTAAATCAAGGCAAATATGAGTTTACCAGACTCCCGTTTGGACTTAAAAATGCCCCTTCCATTTTTGAAAGAGCGCTAGATGACATTCTTAGAGAACATATAGGAATCAGGTGTTTCGTCTACATTGACGACATTATTATCTTCAGTAAAAACGAAGAAAATCATCTAAAAGACATAGAAATTGTATTCAAAATTCTTGAAGAGGCAAACATGAGAATTCAGTTAGATAAATGCGAATTTTTTAATAAAGAAGTTGAATTTTTAGGATTTTTAGTAGCAGATACCGGTATTAAGAAAAATCCGGAAAAGGTGAGAGCAATCGTCGAATTCCCCGAACCAAAGACACTTAAAGATCTTCGTTCCTTTTTAGGACTGTCAGGGTTCTACCGTCGCTTCATTAAAGATTATGCAAAGCTTGCAAAGCCCCTAACAGCCCTTTTAAGAGGGGAAGAGGGCCGAGGCCGTATCTCAAAAAATTCCTCAAGCAAAACTCTGATTGGTCTTGACAAAGAGGCAAGGGAAGCATTTAGAAAATTAAAACAAACTCTCGCCTCCGAGGAGGTAATGTTATTATATCCAGACTACAATAAAGAATTTCAATTAACTACCGATGCTTCAGATTATGCTATTGGTGCCGTATTGGCCCAAGAAGACAAACCTATAATGTTTATTTCTAGGACTCTAAGTAAGGCAGAAGAAAGTTATGCCCCTAACAAAAAGGAAATGCTAGCTATAATTTGGTCTATACAGACTCTTAGAAATTTTCTGTACGGTCCGACTAAAGTGAAAATATTTACAGACCACGAATCTCTCACACACCCAACTAACCCTAAAAGCCGTAACGATCAGATGAAGAGATGGAAAGCAATTCTAGAGGAGTACAATCACGAACTGCTCCACAAACCTGGCAAAGCAAACGTTGTTGCCGATGCTCTGAGTAGACCTCCCATTCAAACGCGAGGGGAAGTAAACACACTAACAGGCACTATTCACAGCAGTTCTAGTTCTCCTGAGAGACTAATACCAATAGCAGACGAACCAGTAAATGTTTTTAAAAATCAAATACTATTATATTTAGGAAATACACCCTCCTATAAATTCGAACTTGTTTTTCCCACGTACCATAGACACATTATTACAGAACCAATTTTTAATTCAGAAATCTTATCAAAAATTTTAAGAGATAGACTCAACCCGTCCGTCATTAACGGAATTCATACAGACGAAAAAACCTTAAGTCAACTTCAGGAAATCTATCCGCTTTTCAATAAATATAAAACTAGATTCTCAAGCAGACTAGTTAAAGATTTAAAAGACGAAACTGATCAAGAGAATGCAATTATAACAGAGCATAGAAGAGCACATAGAAATAGCAATGAAAACAAACAACAATTTTTAAGCAAAGTTTACTTTCCACACATGAGGGCCAAAATAATAAAACAACCCAATAAAATCAGCTCGATTTTTCGGTTTTTTTTAATCAAAACCCTGGGATACCGTTGTCGAATGTTAGAATGGCATACCTCGTTGAATTTGTTACAACAAAGTAGCATTAACAGAAAATCAAGAAAGGAAAGCTAACTTCGGGCGGAGTCGAAGTTGATATACCCTTGCAGAATATTCTGTAAATTATATTCTTCAAAATTATTCATATGATGCATTCTTAATACCCATACTTCTTTTGAATTGACATATCTACCCTTTCAGCCTCTTTTATAATGCAGGGGAATAACAGTAACGGGCAGTAATAAAAAATCATAAAAATTACGGCTAGTTTACAACCCTTTACTTTTTAGATAACAGAGACATTTTATTTAAAGAAATCCTCGGGATTATCCCATTATAACCTGTTTTCCTAACAGGTAAAATTGGGCAACCCGGACAGCGGTTCAATGAACAAGTGCAAGGGGCAAGAAATGTGCGAAGGGCCTGAATTGAGCATCTGGTAAAAAGGTATTTGTGCTGTTTATAGAGTGCCTTTGGAACTGTACAATATCAGGTAATACCTTTTTTGATTGGTCGATTCGGAAAAAATAGCTCTACAAATTAGAACCACAGTTATTCGTAACACCTAAATTGCACAACAGGTAGCAATTTTGTAAAAATTTATTTGTAACACTTGAAACACAAATTTTGGTAAGTGTATTTCGCTAATAACCCTTTAAACCTTGGACGGCATTCAATGTAGGTGATTTTATAAGCTATTATTCCATAATTTTATTTTTTTCATACAGCACTTAAAAAGAATGCCTCGTGTAAATGCCTTTAAGCCGCAGTAGAGCCCGCTATGAACGCAGTGCGTCCCAAATAAGAGCTCGGAACTCTCAACATATCGACGATGCTCGCGGCAATAACTCTAACTTACGGGAGGAAAGTCGTACTCAGGATTCCGCTGCACGCGCGCAGCGGAGAATAAGCGAAAGGGTTCGCAACAACGAACACATTTGGGACGCACAAGCGCAGTCAACTCGTCGGGAGGACTCTGAGGAGCGAAGACAAGAGCAGTTGCGAAACACTACTGAGTATGCGTCTCAGATGACTAACCCAGAAATCCGTTCTGTAGAGCGTATTTAAGATGCTGCAAGACATTCGAATCGTCGACAGGACTCTGAGGTGCGAATTAAAGAGCAGTTGCGAAACACTGCTAAACACTCTACTCGGAGGGCTTTCCGGAGTTTCGAATTCCTGAAGGATTTGGAACATGGATGCACACGCGATCCGTCTAGAGGAACTAGAGGAGCAACGACGAGAGCAGTTGCGAAACACTGCTGAGCACTCTACGCGGAGTTTCGAATTCCTGAACGGATTCGGGACATGGATGCACAAGCGATACGTCGAGAGGACCCCGAGGAGCGACAACGAGAGCAGTTGCGAAACACTGCTGAGCACTCTACTCGGAGTACCGAAATCCTGAACGGGTTCGGGACGCCGCAGCGCGTTTTATTCGTCGAGAGGACACCGACAAGATCAGGTGCAAAATACTGCTGACCATGCCACTCGGAGGATTCGGGACGGCACAGCATGAGCTGCTCATCGTGAGGACCCAGAGGAACGTGCAAGGGAACAGGAAGGGAACACTAGAGCGCACCGACAGCGACGAAGGGATATGGAAGACAGGCAGCGAGAACGAGAAAGGGACGCCGATAACAGGGGAGCAACCAGGAGAAATCCCATCGCAAGATCACATGAGCAACGGATAACCCCAACACAACGCGAAACACGACAACAGCGGAGGATTCGGGATGGAGGAGGATCGATTATTAATCTTTAGGATGGACCCCCACAGTCAAAAAGACGAAGTAGAAAAACAAGTAGACAAATTAATTAATGACAAAATAGTAGAACCTTCCGTTTCTGAAAACAACAGTCCATTACTAATCGTGCCGAAAAAATCACTACCAAATAGAAGATTCGTTGCATTTTGCAATTACTACAGACGTTTTATTACTCACGACACATAACTAGATTATGTAAAAAGAATATTAAATTCGAATGGACAGATGGATGTAAAAACGCATTCGAATACCTTAAAATCCAATTGATGAAAGAGAAAAAATAGATTTGCCTAGGCAAACTCTAAACAAAGCTTCTCACCCCAACGTATACGAAGTTATTGTAAATGACGAGGTACGAAAAGTAGTGACCTTGCGAATAACAGATTCACTATCTTTACTAAAGCATGGAAAAAAAGTTATAGCAAGAATTGATGTTAGTGATATGTACACAAATGGAATTCTCGACTTCGGTCAGTTCTTTCAAAGGCTTGAAAAAGAAGCCGGTATACTTAATATCAGCAAGCTCAAAGTGGCACCGAGCGAAAAGATCTTTGACACTATATCAATAGAATCTTTTAAAATAATGGACAATAAAATATTAAAATCTCTAAGAGTAGCGCAAATAATGATAAAGAGAAAGAAACAATAATGCGTTTACATTCCATGACGATCCAATACAAGGAGATCATACAGGCATAGCTAGAACATTAGCAAAGATAAAACGGCATTATTATTGGAAAAATATGACCCGATTTATAACAAATTATATAAGAAAATGCCCAAAATGCCAAAAATCCAAAACAACCAAACATACAAAAACACCATTGACGGTAACTGAAACGCCACAAATGGCTTTTGACAGGGTAATTGTGGATACAATCGGTCCACTTCCTAAATCTGAACAAGGAAATGAATATGCAGTAACCCTAATCTGCGATTTAACTAAATACCTTGTGGTGCAAAAACAGTAGCAAAAGCTATATTTGAAGATTTTATTCTGAAGTACGGTCCAATGAAGACGTTCATAACAGACATGGGAACAGAATATAATAATTCGATAATTGAGGATTTATGTAAAAATTTAAATATCAATAACATAACTTCTACCGCACACCATCACCAAACTGTAGGAACCGTGGAGCGAAGCCACAGAACATTTAATGAGTTCATCTGCTCATACATTTCAGTTGATAAAATAGATTGGGATGTATGGCTCAAGTACTTCGTATATTGTTTCAACACAATACCCTCTATGGCACATGACTATTGTCCATATGAGTTAGTTTTTGGCAAAACTTTAAATTTACCTTAACATTTTAATAGCTTAGATAAAATAAAAGCTCTATATAATGTAGATGCGAAAGACTAGAAAATCAAAATTTCAGAACCAATTACGCCAATAATAATCAAAACAATTCAAGAAAGTTTGAAGGCCCTACTAGAGGACCTGCCTAATCAAAAAAATTCGCATAGCAACCATTCAACGCAGCTAGACAACCATTTATCCCACATTTAGCTCACGTTCCACAGACCCCGAAAACGACACCCTATTTTCCACAGCAGCAAATGCAATTCAGTGGACATCAACAACAATATTCTGCTTACCCAGCAATATAACCACCACGTCCATTGGCTCCAAAACCTCAGCCTAAGCCAGAACCTATGGATATAGATAAAAGTTTACAGACAAGACAAATAAATTATATGAACAGACCAAATAATGGAATGCAGGGAAAACGACCACCACCTCAAATGACAAGCGGACTGGTAGATAAAAGACAGAGAAATTTTCACATAAACACTGAACAAGAACAGACATTAGAAAATACCGACCAATTAACGGAAACTGACAAGACAGCAGCCGAATACTACGCGGAAATTCCAGATTTCGATCAAGAAACAGAGGAAACCGAATTTACTGGCCTTTATTTTTTAGAGTAAAATCCTCTTCATTACCTTACTTTCAATGTAAAACTGGTGGTGGAGAGATGAAAATTTTAATAGACACCGGCTCTAATAAAAATTATATCCAACCGCGATTGGTAAAAAAACCAATCGAAAATAATAAATCTTTTTATGTAAGCTCCGGAGATATCCATATCACCCACCACACAATTGCCAACCCATTTGACTTAAAAGATAAATTTGTTAAATTCTTTTTACTACCCTCATTAAAATCTTTCGATGCTATTATAGGAAATGATACACTTCGCGAAATCAACGCTGAAATAAATATGCAGGAAGGTTACATTTCAATTAAAAACAAACGTAAAATTAAAATAAAACAGAAAGCTTCTCCCGAAGTCAACAAGTTATATTCGAAAAGACCATACAACAAAAACGCAAAAAGAAAATTTAAAAATTATTTGCTTAAAATTTCCAAACTTATTTGGCGACCCGGACGAAAAACTGACATACACTACCAAAGTAGAAGCCACTATAAGAAGTACAAATGAAAGTCCAATATACTCGAGGCAGTACCCATACCCAGAAGCTCTTAGGCCCGAAGTCGAAAAACAAATACAAGAGCTACTCGAAAACGGCGTAATTAGACCTTCAAGGTCTCCGCATAATTCTCCAATATGGATTGTACCCAAAAAATGGATGCCTCCGGACAGAAAAAACATAGAATGGTGATTGACTATAGGAAGCTTAACTTGGTCACAATTCCAGACAGATACCCTATACCAGACATAAACAATGTACTGGCACAACTAAGACAAAATAAATTTTGTTCTGTTTTAGACCTTAAAAGTGGATTTCACCAAATCCCACTCAGACAATCAGACATAGAAAAAACTGCATTTTCAGTAAATCAAGGCAAATATGAGTTTACCAGACTCCCGTTTGGACTTAAAAATGCCCCTTCCATTTTTGAAAGAGCGCTAGATGACATTCTTAGAGAACATATAGGAATTAGGTGTTTCGTCTACATTGACGACATTATTATCTTCAGTAAAAACGAAGAAAATCATCTAAAAGACATAGAAATTGTATTCAAAATTCTTGAAGAGGCAAACATGAGAATTCAGTTAGATAAATGCGAATTTTTTAATAAAGAAGTTGAATTTTTAGGATTTTTAGTAGCAGATACCGGTATTAAGAAAAATCCGGAAAAGGTGAGAGCAATCGTCGAATTCCCCGAACCAAAGACACTTAAAGATCTTCGTTCCTTTTTAGGACTGTCAGGGTTCTACCGTCGCTTCATTAAAGATTATGCAAAGCTTGCAAAGCCCCTAACAGCCCTTTTAAGAGGGGAAGAGGGCCGAGGCCGTATCTCAAAAAATTCCTCAAGCAAAACTCTGATTGGTCTTGACAAAGAGGCAAGGGAAGCATTTAGAAAATTAAAACAAACTCTCGCCTCCGAGGAGGTAATGTTATTATATCCAGACTACAATAAAGAATTTCAATTAACTACCGATGCTTCAGATTATGCTATTGGTGCCGTATTGGCCCAAGAAGACAAACCTATAATGTTCATTTCTAGGACTCTAAGTAAGGCAGAAGAAAGTTATGCCCCCTAACAAAAAAGGAAATGCTAGCTATAATTTGGTCTATACAGACTCTTAGAAATTTTCTGTACGGTCCGACTAAAGTGAAAATATTTACAGACCACGAATCTCTCACACACCCAACTAACCCTAAAAGCCGTAACGATCAGATGAAGAGATGGAAAGCAATTCTAGAGGAGTACAATCACGAACTGCTCCACAAACCTGGCAAAGCAAACGTTGTTGCCGATGCTCTGAGTAGACCTCCCATTCAAACGCGAGGGGAAGTAAACACACTAACAGGCACTATTCACAGCAGTTCTAGTTCTCCTGAGAGACTAATACCAATAGCAGACGAACCAGTAAATGTTTTTGAAAATCAAATACTATTATATTTAGGAAATACACCCTCCTATAAATTCGAACTTGTTTTTCCCACGTACCATAGACACATTATTACAGAACCAATTTTTAATTCAGAAATCTTATCAAAAATTTTAAGAGATAGACTCAACCCGTCCGTCATTAACGGAATTCATACAGACGAAAAAACCTTAAGTCAACTTCAGGAAATCTATCCGCTTTTCAATAAATATAAAACTAGATTCTCAAGCAGACTAGTTAAAGATTTAAAAGACGAAACTGATCAAGAGAATGCAATTATAACAGAGCATAGAAGAGCACATAGAAATAGCAATGAAAACAAACAACAATTTTTAAGCAAAGTTTACTTTCCACACATGAGGGCCAAAATAATAAAACAACCCAATAAAATCAGCTCGATTTTTCGGTTTTTTTTAATCAAAACCCTGGGATACCGTTGTCGAATGTTAGAATGGCATACCTCGTTGAATTTGTTACAACAAAGTAGCATTAACAGAAAATCAAGAAAGGAAAGCTAACTTCGGGCGGAGTCGAAGTTGATATACCCTTGCAGAATATTCTGTAAATTATATTCTTCAAAATTATTCATATGATGCATTCTTAATACCCATACTTCTTTTGAATTGACATATCTACCCTTTCAGCCTCTTTTATAATGCAGGGGAATAACAGTAACGGGCAGTAATAAAAAATCATAAAAATTACGGCTAGTTTACAACCCTTTACTTTTTAGATAACAGAGACATTTTATTTAAAGAAATCCTCGGGATTATCCCATTATAACCTGTTTTCCTAACAGGTAAAATTGGGCAACCCGGACAGCGGTTCAATGAACAAGTGCAAGGGGCAAGAAATGTGCGAAGGGCCTGAATTGAGCATCTGGTAAAAAGGTATTTGTGCTGTTTATAGAGTGCCTTTGGAACTGTACAATATCAGGTAATACCTTTTTTGATTGGTCGATTCGGAAAAAATAGCTCTACAAATTAGAACCACAGTTATTCGTAACACCTAAATTGCACAACAGGTAGCAATTTTGTAAAAATTTATTTGTAACACTTGAAACACAAATTTTGGTAAGTGTATTTCGCTAATAACCCTTTAAACCTTGGACGGCATTCAATGTAGGTGATTTTATAAGCTATTATTCCATAATTTTATTTTTTTTCATACAGCACTTAAAAGAATGCCTCGTGTAAATGCCTTTAAGCCGCAGTAGAGCCCGCTATGAACGCAGTGCGTCCCAAATAAGAGCTCGGAACTCTCAACATATCGACGATGCTCGCGGCAATAACTCTAACTTACGGGAGGAAAGTCGTACTCAGGATTCCGCTGCACGCGCGCAGCGGAGAATAAGCGAAAGGGTTCGCAACAACGAACACATTTGGGACGCACAAGCGCAGTCAACTCGTCGGGAGGACTCTGAGGAGCGAAGACAAGAGCAGTTGCGAAACACTACTGAGTATGCGTCTCAGATGACTAACCCAGAAATCCGTTCTGTAGAGCGTATTTAAGATGCTGCAAGACATTCGAATCGTCGACAGGACTCTGAGGTGCGAATTAAAGAGCAGTTGCGAAACACTGCTAAACACTCTACTCGGAGGGCTTTCCGGAGTTTCGAATTCCTGAAGGATTTGGAACATGGATGCACACGCGATCCGTCTAGAGGAACTAGAGGAGCAACACGAAGTGACATGGATGCACAAGCGATACGTCGAGAGGACCCCGAGGAGCGACAACGAGAGCAGTTGCGAAACACTGCTGAGCACTCTACTCGGAGTACCGAAATCCTGAACGGGTTCGGGACGCCGCAGCGCGTTTTATTCGTCGAGAGGACACCGACAAGATCAGGTGCAAAATACTGCTGACCATGCCACTCGGAGGATTCGGGACGGCACAGCATGAGCTGCTCATCGTGAGGACCCAGAGGAACGTGCAAGGGAACAGGAAGGGAACACTAGAGCGCACCGACAGCGACGAAGGGATATGGAAGACAGGCAGCGAGAACGAGAAAGGGACGCCGATAACAGGGGAGCAACCAGGAGAAATCCCATCGCAAGATCACATGAGCAACGGATAACCCCAACACAACGCGAAACACGACAACAGCGGAGGATTCGGGATGGAGGAGGATCGATTATTAATCTTTAGGATGGACCCCCACAGTCAAAAAGACGAAGTAGAAAAACAAGTAGACAAATTAATTAATGACAAAATAGTAGAACCTTCCGTTTCTGAAAACAACAGTCCATTACTAATCGTGCCGAAAAAATCACTACCAAATAGAAGATTCGTTGCATTTTGCAATTACTACAGACGTTTTATTACTCACGACACATAACTAGATTATGTAAAAAGAATATTAAATTCGAATGGACAGATGGATGTAAAAACGCATTCGAATACCTTAAAATCCAATTGATGAAAGAGAAAAAATAGATTTGCCTAGGCAAACTCTAAACAAAGCTTCTCACCCCAACGTATACGAAGTTATTGTAAATGACGAGGTACGAAAAGTAGTGACCTTGCGAATAACAGATTCACTATCTTTACTAAAGCATGGAAAAAAAGTTATAGCAAGAATTGATGTTAGTGATATGTACACAAATGGAATTCTCGACTTCGGTCAGTTCTTTCAAAGGCTTGAAAAAGAAGCCGGTATACTTAATATCAGCAAGCTCAAAGTGGCACCGAGCGAAAAGATCTTTGACACTATATCAATAGAATCTTTTAAAATAATGGACAATAAAATATTAAAATCTCTAAGAGTAGCGCAAATAATGATAAAGAGAAAGAAACAATAATGCGTTTACATTCCATGACGATCCAATACAAGGAGATCATACAGGCATAGCTAGAACATTAGCAAAGATAAAACGGCATTATTATTGGAAAAATATGACCCGATTTATAACAAATTATATAAGAAAATGCCCAAAATGCCAAAAATCCAAAACAACCAAACATACAAAAACACCATTGACGGTAACTGAAACGCCACAAATGGCTTTTGACAGGGTAATTGTGGATACAATCGGTCCACTTCCTAAATCTGAACAAGGAAATGAATATGCAGTAACCCTAATCTGCGATTTAACTAAATACCTTGTGGTGCAAAAACAGTAGCAAAAGCTATATTTGAAGATTTTATTCTGAAGTACGGTCCAATGAAGACGTTCATAACAGACATGGGAACAGAATATAATAATTCGATAATTGAGGATTTATGTAAAAATTTAAATATCAATAACATAACTTCTACCGCACACCATCACCAAACTGTAGGAACCGTGGAGCGAAGCCACAGAACATTTAATGAGTTCATCTGCTCATACATTTCAGTTGATAAAATAGATTGGGATGTATGGCTCAAGTACTTCGTATATTGTTTCAACACAATACCCTCTATGGCACATGACTATTGTCCATATGAGTTAGTTTTTGGCAAAACTTTAAATTTACCTTAACATTTTAATAGCTTAGATAAAATAAAAGCTCTATATAATGTAGATGCGAAAGACTAGAAAATCAAAATTTCAGAACCAATTACGCCAATAATAATCAAAACAATTCAAGAAAGTTTGAAGGCCCTACTAGAGGACCTGCCTAATCAAAAAAAATTCGCATAGCAACCATTCAACGCAGCTAGACAACCATTTATCCCACATTTAGCTCACGTTCCACAGACCCCGAAAACGACACCCTATTTTCCACAGCAGCAAATGCAATTCAGTGGACATCAACAACAATATTCTGCTTACCCAGCAATATAACCACCACGTCCATTGGCTCCAAAACCTCAGCCTAAGCCAGAACCTATGGATATAGATAAAAGTTTACAGACAAGACAAATAAATTATATGAACAGACCAAATAATGGAATGCAGGGAAAACGACCACCACCTCAAATGACAAGCGGACTGGTAGATAAAAGACAGAGAAATTTTCACATAAACACTGAACAAGAACAGACATTAGAAAATACCGACCAATTAACGGAAACTGACAAGACAGCAGCCGAATACTACGCGGAAATTCCAGATTTCGATCAAGAAACAGAGGAAACCGAATTTACTGGCCTTTATTTTTTAGAGTAAAATCCTCTTCATTACCTTACTTTCAATGTAAAACTGGTGGTGGAGAGATGAAAATTTTAATAGACACCGGCTCTAATAAAAATTATATCCAACCGCGATTGGTAAAAAAACCAATCGAAAATAATAAATCTTTTTATGTAAGCTCCGGAGATATCCATATCACCCACCACACAATTGCCAACCCATTTGACTTAAAAGATAAATTTGTTAAATTCTTTTTACTACCCTCATTAAAATCTTTCGATGCTATTATAGGAAATGATACACTTCGCGAAATCAACGCTGAAATAAATATGCAGGAAGGTTACATTTCAATTAAAAACAAACGTAAAATTAAAATAAAACAGAAAGCTTCTCCCGAAGTCAACAAGTTATATTCGAAAAGACCATACAACAAAAACGCAAAAAGAAAATTTAAAAATTATTTGCTTAAAATTTCCAAACTTATTTGGCGACCCGGACGAAAAACTGACATACACTACCAAAGTAGAAGCCACTATAAGAAGTACAAATGAAAGTCCAATATACTCGAGGCAGTACCCATACCCAGAAGCTCTTAGGCCCGAAGTCGAAAAACAAATACAAGAGCTACTCGAAAACGGCGTAATTAGACCTTCAAGGTCTCCGCATAATTCTCCAATATGGATTGTACCCAAAAAAATGGATGCCTCCGGACAGAAAAAACATAGAATGGTGATTGACTATAGGAAGCTTAACTTGGTCACAATTCCAGACAGATACCCTATACCAGACATAAACAATGTACTGGCACAACTAAGACAAAATAAATTTTGTTCTGTTTTAGACCTTAAAAGTGGATTTCACCAAATCCCACTCAGACAATCAGACATAGAAAAAACTGCATTTTCAGTAAATCAAGGCAAATATGAGTTTACCAGACTCCCGTTTGGACTTAAAAATGCCCCTTCCATTTTTGAAAGAGCGCTAGATGACATTCTTAGAGAACATATAGGAATTAGGTGTTTCGTCTACATTGACGACATTATTATCTTCAGTAAAAACGAAGAAAATCATCTAAAAGACATAGAAATTGTATTCAAAATTCTTGAAGAGGCAAACATGAGAATTCAGTTAGATAAATGCGAATTTTTTAATAAAGAAGTTGAATTTTTAGGATTTTTAGTAGCAGATACCGGTATTAAGAAAAATCCGGAAAAGGTGAGAGCAATCGTCGAATTCCCCGAACCAAAGACACTTAAAGATCTTCGTTCCTTTTTAGGACTGTCAGGGTTCTACCGTCGCTTCATTAAAGATTATGCAAAGCTTGCAAAGCCCCTAACAGCCCTTTTAAGAGGGGAAGAGGGCCGAGGCCGTATCTCAAAAAATTCCTCAAGCAAAACTCTGATTGGTCTTGACAAAGAGGCAAGGGAAGCATTTAGAAAATTAAAACAAACTCTCGCCTCCGAGGAGGTAATGTTATTATATCCAGACTACAATAAAGAATTTCAATTAACTACCGATGCTTCAGATTATGCTATTGGTGCCGTATTGGCCCAAGAAGACAAACCTATAATGTTCATTTCTAGGACTCTAAGTAAGGCAGAAGAAAGTTATGCCCCTAACAAAAAGGAAATGCTAGCTATAATTTGGTCTATACAGACTCTTAGAAATTTTCTGTACGGTCCGACTAAAGTGAAAATATTTACAGACCACGAATCTCTCACACACCCAACTAACCCTAAAAGCCGTAACGATCAGATGAAGAGATGGAAAGCAATTCTAGAGGAGTACAATCACGAACTGCTCCACAAACCTGGCAAAGCAAACGTTGTTGCCGATGCTCTGAGTAGACCTCCCATTCAAACGCGAGGGGAAGTAAACACACTAACAGGCACTATTCACAGCAGTTCTAGTTCTCCTGAGAGACTAATACCAATAGCAGACGAACCAGTAAATGTTTTTGAAAATCAAATACTATTATATTTAGGAAATACACCCTCCTATAAATTCGAACTTGTTTTTCCCACGTACCATAGACACATTATTACAGAACCAATTTTTAATTCAGAAATCTTATCAAAAATTTTAAGAGATAGACTCAACCCGTCCGTCATTAACGGAATTCATACAGACGAAAAAACCTTAAGTCAACTTCAGGAAATCTATCCGCTTTTCAATAAATATAAAACTAGATTCTCAAGCAGACTAGTTAAAGATTTAAAAGACGAAACTGATCAAGAGAATGCAATTATAACAGAGCATAGAAGAGCACATAGAAATAGCAATGAAAACAAACAACAATTTTTAAGCAAAGTTTACTTTCCACACATGAGGGCCAAAATAATAAAACTTGTAAAAGAATGCCAAATGTGTAAGGAACATAA
The DNA here is from genome assembly GCA_018153365.1 of Drosophila fuyamai. NCBI lineage: Eukaryota > Metazoa > Arthropoda > Insecta > Diptera > Drosophilidae > Drosophila > Drosophila fuyamai. Next base: position 232,733 of record JAECXW010000809.1, on the reverse strand, counting down.
ATACGAAAGACACCCCAACAAACCAGAGTTACAAAAAACACCAATACCACAATACCCAGGTCAAATTATTCACGTTGATTTTTACCTCACATGCAAATAAGTCATTTTAACTGCAATAGATCAATTTTCAAAATTTGCACAGGCCAGGATAGTCAAATCTTGAGCAACTCATGACATAAAAGAACCTTTAAAAGATTTATTAATCAATTTTGGTATCCCAGAAATAGTAGTAATGGATAATGAGAAATCACTTGGTTCGGCTCCCGTAATGCGGATGCTACAAGATCAATTTAATATCGAAGTTTACAAAACACCTCCATATAACAGTTCAGCAAACGGCCAAATCGAACGTTTCCATTCAACACTGTCAGAAATTATTCGGTGCCAAAAGGCCGAAAAAGTACACGCTTCGTTAAAAGATCTGATAGATAGATCAGTTGACAAATATAATTATTCAATACACTCAACCACTAACAGAAAACCAGTTGACTTATTTTTTGGAAGAAAGGTAGCACTTAACCCTAAACTACAACAAACAGAGAGACAAAAAAGAGAGAATTACAACCACTCAGGAAAAAGACCTAACATACCATAATAAAAGTAGAGATCAAATAAAAAAATATTCCCCAGGAGATGAGATATTTGTTTAAAATAATAAAAGATTAGGTACAAAACTATCCGCCAGATATCAAAAAGAAACCGTAAAAGAAGACAGAAACACCACGGTACTAACAGAAACTGGAAGAATTATTCATAAACAAACTACAGAGAGAATTACAACCACTCAGGAAAAAGACCTAACATACCATAATAAAAGTAGAGATCAAATAAAAAAATATTCCCCAGGAGATGAGATATTTGTTTAAAATAATAAAAGATTAGGTACAAAACTACCCGCCAGATATAAAAAAGAAACCGTAAAAGAAGATAGAAACACCACGGTACTAACAGAAACTGGAAGAATTATTCATAAACAAACTTATTCGAAATTAAATCACATTTACAGAACCCTTTTCACTGCGTGCGCTGCTGACGTACAAATAACTGACTACACGAAATCCAATATCGTGACTTTAATTACCGGACTGGCAAAGGTTCAAACGGGAACCTTCAGATTAATTCATATTATTGACTTAGAAAAATACGAAGAAAGCTTGAAAAAATTAATTACACTGCTAACTATAAATTAAAAACATACTAGGTTGGCTGATAAGTCCCCGGTCTAACACCATCTATGTGTCGCTAGTATTGAATGCATATTATTTTTATATAGTACTAACCTTCAAATGATTCGTGTCAAAATTTGACATCTGTTAGTCAATTAGTTTGTGAGATAGAGCGTCTTTTGTGAAGCAACTTTTGTTATTGTGAAAAAAATGGAAAAAAAGGAATTTCGTGTTTTGATAAAATACTGTTTTCTGAAGCGAAAAAATACAGTGGAAGCGAAAACTTGGCTTGATAATGAGTTTTCGGAGTCTGCTTCAGGGAAATCAACAATAATTGATTGGTATGCAAAATTCAAGCGTGGTGAAATGAGCACGGAGGACGGTGAAAGCAGTGGACGCCCGAAAGAGGTGGTTACCGTCGAAAACATCAAAAAAATCCACAAAATGATTTTGAATGACAGTAAAATAAAGTTGATCGAGATAGCAGAGGCCTTAAAGATATCAATGGAACGTGTTGGTCATATCATTCATCAACATTTGGATATGCGGAAGCTCTGTGCAAAATGGGTGCCGCGCGAGCTCACATTTGACCAAAAACAACAACGTGTTGATGATTCTGAGCAGTGTTTGCAGCTGTTTACTCGTAATACACCCGAGTTTTTGCGTCGATATGTGACAATGGATGAAATATTTTTCCATCACTACACTCCTGAGTCCAATCGACAGTCGGCTGAGTGGACAGCGACCGGTGAACCGACTCCGAAGCGTGGAAAGACTCAAAAGTCCGCTGGCAAAGAAATGGCCTCTGTTTTTCGGGATGCGCGTGGAATAATTTTTTCGATTATCTTAAGAAGGGAAAAACCATCAACAGTGACTATTATATGGCGTTATTGGAGAGTTTGAAGGTCGAAATAGCGGCAAAACGGCCCCATATGAAGAAGAAAAAGTGTTGTCCCACCAAGACAACGCACCGTGCCACAAGTCATTGAGAACGATGGCAAAAATTCATGAATTAGGCTTCGAATTGCTTCCCCACCCACCGTATTCTCCAGATCTGGCTTTCAGCGAATTTTTCTTGTTCTCAGACCTCAAAAGGATGTTTGCAGGGAAAAAATATGGCTGCAATGAAGAGGTGATCGCCGAAACTGAGGCCTATTTTGAGGCAAAACCGAAGGAGTACTACCAAAATGGTATCAAAAAATTGGAAGGTCGTTATAATCATTGTATAGCTCTTGAAGGGAACTTTGTTAAATAATAAAAACGAATTTTGACAAAAAAAAAATATTTTTCTTTGTTAGACCGGGGACTTATCAGCCAACCTGTTACGACCCAATATTGCCATTTATAACCGAAGAAATTAGAATTTCAAAAAATTTAATTTATAACCTCAAGATTAAGAGTAGAAGAAAAAGACATATAGATTTATTAGCCAGCGCCTGGAAATGGTTAGCTGGATCTCCCGACAGTAGAGATTTCGAAATAGTTCAAGAAAAAATAAATTCAGCATTAACTAACAACAACATTCAAGTTATTCTAAACAGACTTATCGTAGAAAAAATAAATTATATCACCCAGGCCAATGCAAATCTTATAAACAGCTTAAAATACGGAGGAGATCCTCAAAGAGACACTAGCACAATATTAATGTTTCAAATTAAAATGCTTAAAGAGGAAATTGTCAACTTAAACCACGCAATACAATGGGCAAAAGCAGATATTAGTAACACCCAGATATTAGGAGATGAAGAGGTAAATGAAGTTATAAAAACACTTGATCAAGACCAGTTGCCATACACTAATTTTGAAGAAGCCATGAAAATAGCAGAAGTAAGCGTAGCAAGTAATGGGCCAACACTTATTTATATCATTAAAATTCCTATAACCGACACCAACTATTGTGAAGAACTTTTAATCAAACCAATAAAAATTGGTCAATATGTTAATAAAATTCAAAGCGAAAATTTAATCAAATATAAAGGAAAACTTTTTGCAAAAATTTCCAAATATAATGAGATAACCATTTGTAAACATAGAAATATGATAGACATAAGTAATTCCTCTTGCCTACCAAATTTATTAAAAAGTCGCCCTGCCACCTGCACTCGAATCAACAACCAACACATTCCAGTTATTGACGAACTCGCACCTGGAGTCATTCTACTCAACAAATTCTCCGGCAACGTACAAATAAATGGGACATCCACAAGTCTCAACGGAACCTTTGTTATTAACTTCAGCAATTCCACAATTAATATTGATGGACAGACTTTCACCAACAAAGACACGGTACACTATCACCCGATGCCAGCAATTCTCCAAACTGAGATGACCATTAAAAAGATAGAAGAAAGGCTATCATTAGAATTGGTAAAAGAACTGAACATCAACAATACCAAGACCTTGGAACTGTTAAAAACAACATCGCATACAGCCGATTTTCTAATAAGTTCCATAATAATCATCGGACTAACTGCACTAGCTAGCCGCTTCTTGATTAAAAGGGTCAAAATACTGCACATCAACAATATAGCTTCTGATAACGAGATCAATGACCGCATCGATTCGCAACCGAAGTTGGCCACGCGCATCCGGTTTGCACCAGCAAGCAGAAGTGCAAGGGCAACTTCCCGGCTTCGGTCAATAGCTCCCAAAAAGTGCTGACTGCAGCGTCTGAACCACTTCCCGCTGCAGCGATGACAACGGCAAAGCTCCGACGTTGGCAGAGGCAGCGACAAAGTTATTGGGTATAAATATGGCAATTTCTGTAAACATAATTTAGTTCCAATTTTTGTGCAAATAAATACGGACCAAGTGTCCTAAAGTTTATATTTTTTTAAATACTGAAGTCACTCGTGTTTAACTTAAATATCAATTAAAATTTTCATAATAGCATCAAAACTGTGGCCACAGCTTGTGGCTTGTGGGTGTCAGAGGGGGCGTGGCACCATTTTGAAACAAACTTGCGCTGCGTAGGAACTCCTAAAATCTACATGCAAAATGCCAATCTTCTAGCTTTAATAGTTTCCGAGATCTCAGCGTTCATACGGACGGACAGACAGACGGACAGACGGAGAGACGGACAGATGGACATGGCTAGATCGCCTCGGCTTGTGATCCTGAACAAGAATATATATACTTTATAGGGCCGGAAACACTTCCTTCTACCTGTTACATACTTTTGCACGAATACAATATAGCCTTTGACTCCACGAGTAACGGATATAATTAGATATGACAAAAATACCTTAGATTTTGATTTAAAAATAGGAGATCAGGTTTTATTGAAAAATAAAACAGGGCATAAGCTAGACTTTAAATATATCTGGATACCTGGACCTTATAAGGTTGAAAGTGTAGAAGAAAACGAACGAAGAATAACAAACATAAAAAACAAACAGTACAGTTTTATTTCATAATCACTTTAATTTTCTTATAAATATATCATGTATGACCATGCATAAATTAAAAACCATAATTTGATGGAAATATAATACAAAATTAAAAAAAAAAAAATATATATATATATATACTAAAATAAATAATACTTTCTGATTTCTGAAAAAAATAATAATAAATTAAATAAATAACACAACACAAAAAAAAAAATAATAAATATATATTTTTATAAAACAAGATGGATGTTCATTTATATTTTATATACATATAGTAAGAAAATAACTTCATAGAATTACGTTATTTTTCAAAAGGAGGGAGATATAGTATGCATGTATCATTGTAGCGTCCTTAAACAAATACAAAAGTGCCGGCCGCTAAACTTTGCGGCCAGCCGAAATATGAATGCGCCTCAGAGCCGAACTTATGGGAAGTGCTAGTGTCAGCATATTCCCATGGCCTGAGTGCAGACTCATACAAGGCATGCCTGTAAATCTTCCCTCTCGCTCTCAGTGCACTGCAGTGCTACCAGCACAAATACAATTGCGAGCATATACTTCGATATATATGACGCCCGCTGCCAATGTTTGCAGGCAGCGCAGCCGCAAATAGCTAGCTGTAATTCATTATTAATTTGACGATTGAATAATAAAGATCTGCCCATGGCAATTAAAACAAAGTGACTATTCTTTTAACAAAATTATGATGGCCATGTTATTTCTACTACTGACTTTTTAAAAAGCGTAAAAGCATTAATTTTATCTTACTTATCATATAATTAGTATTAGTATTAGTCCCGAACGTATTTCTAACTTAGTCTTTCTTCTTCTATATTGTCCTTTTTCACTTCTCGTGATCTCGATTTTACGCCCATTGGGTAACAGGGCTCCGCGCGTAACAAGCACTGCTTTGTGTCGTAAAGGCCACTTGTTTGCGCCGATCATAGTGCATCAACGTCCGATTAAAAATTTTCGAAAATAAATCATGACCCCCAACCTTATGACAGGCCAAAACCCGAATAAAATCAGCTCGATTTTTCGGTTTTTTAATCAAAACCCTTATTATGCAGGGGAATGACAGTAACGGCAGTAATAAAAAATCATAAAAATTACGGCTAGTTTACAACCCTTTACTTTTTAGATAACAGAGACATTTTATTTAAAGAAATCCACGGGATTATCCCATTATAACCTGTTTACCTAACAGGTAAAATTGGGCAACCCGGACAGCGGTTCAATGAACAAGTGCAAGGGGCAAGAATTGTGCGAAGGGCCTGAATTGAGCATCTGGTAATACAGGTATGAGTGCTATTTATAGAGTGGCTTTGGAACTGTACAATCTCAGGTCATACCCTTTTTGATTGGTCGAATCGGAAAAAATAGCTCTACAAATTAGAACCACAATTATTCGTAACACCTAAATTGCACAACAGGTAGCCCAGGTATATAAAATAAACATGACTTTTCATTGCCTTTTTAAAAGGGTCAAACTAGGGAATCTTTAAAGTGTCAAGGGATAATTCATTTTTTATTTGGGATTTTACCTATATTTATTCAGAAATCCTATAATCCGTAGATCAGTCAATGAAAAAATTAATCGATTAATGACGTTAAGTAATTTTTTTTAAATATATTTTGTAACACTTGAAACACGAACTTTGGTAAGTGTATTTCGCTAATAACCCTTTAAGCCGTGGACGGCATTCAATGTAGGTGATTTTATACAGCACTCAAAAGAATGCCTCGTGTAAATGCCTTTAAGCCGCAGTAGAGCCCGCTATGAACGCAGTGCGTCCCAAATAAGAGCTCGGAACTCTCAACATATCGCCGATGCTCGCGGCAATAACTCTAACTTTCGGGAGGAAAGTCGTCCTCAGGATTCCGCTGCATGCGCGCAGCGGAGAAGAAGCGAAATGGTTTGCAAAAACGAACGGATTCGGGACGCACAAGCGCATTCAACTTGTCGGGAGGACTCTGTGGAGCGAAGACAAGATCAGTTGCGAAAAACTGCTGAGCATGCGTCTCACAGGACTAACCCAGAAATTCGTTCTGTATAGCGTATTCAAGATGCTGCAAGGACTCTGAAATGCGAAGAAAAGAGCAGTTGCGAAGCACTGCTAAGCACTCTACGCGGAGGACTTTTCCGGAGTTTCGAATTCCTGAACGGATTCGGGACATGGATGCACACGCGATCCGTCCAGAGGACCCCGAGGAGCGACAACGAGAGCAGTTGCGAAACATTGCTGAGCACTCTACTCGGAGGACTATTCCGGAGTACCGAAATCCTGAACGGGTTCGGGACTTCGCAGTGCGTACTATTCGTCGAGAGGACACCGAGGAACGGCGACAAGATCAGGTGCAAAATACTGCTGACCATGCCACTCGGACGAACAATCCGGAATTTTGAATTTCAGAGCGGATTCGGGACGGCGCAGCATGAGCTCCTCATCGTGAGGACCCAGAGAAACGTGTAAGGGAACAGGAAGGGAACACTGGAGAGCACCGACAGCGACGAAGGGATATGGAAGACAGGCGTCGAGAACGAGAAAGGGACGCCGATAACAGGGGAGCAACCAGGAGAAATCCCATCGCAAGATCACATGAGCAACGGATAAGCCCAACACAACGCGAAACACGACAACAGCGGAGAATTCGGGATGGCGGAGGATCCATTTTTAAACTTTAGAATGGACCCCCAAAATCGACTGGATGCCACCCAAAGGCAGTCGCAGCGAAACATGGACGCAAGAGCTCAACTTTCGGAGGATAAACTGGAAGAAGAACGAGGACAACAGCTAAATAGCATTCGAGCATCAGCGAGGGATCTGTATCACAAGAACATTGAGGAAGGCCCAACGGCTATTAGCATTTGCTACAAGCACAAATACAATTGCGAGCATATACTTCGATATATATGACGCCCGCTGCCAATGTTTGCAGGCAGCGCAGCCGCAAATAGCTAGCTGTAATTCATTATTAATTTGACGATTGAATAATAAAGATCTGCCCATGGCAATTAAAACAAAGTGACTATTCTTTTAACAAAATTATGATGGCCATGTTATTTCTACTACTGACTTTTTGAAAAGCGTAAAAGCATTAATTTTATCTTACTTATCATATAATTAGTATTAGTATTAGTCCCGAACGTATTTCTAACTTAGTCTTTCTTCTTCTATATTGTCCTTTTTCACTTCTCGTGATCTCGATTTTACGCCCATTGGGTAACAGGGCTCCGCGAGTAACAAGCACTGCTTTGTGTCGTAAGGGCCACTTGTTTGCGCCGATCATAGTGCATCAAAGTCCGATTAAAAATTTTCGAAAATAAATCATGACCCCCAACCTTATGACAGGCCAAAACCCGAATAAAATCAGCTCGATTTTTCGGTTTTTTAATCAAAACCCTTATTATGCAGGGGAATGACAGTAACGGCAGTAATAAAAAATCATAAAAATTACGGCTAGTTTACAACCCTTTACTTTTTAGATAACAGAGACATTTTATTTAAAGAAATCCACGGGATTATCCCATTATAACCTGTTTACCTAACAGGTAAAATTGGGCAACCCGGACAGCGGTTCAATGAACAAGTGCAAGGGGCAAGAATTGTGCGAAGGGCCTGAATTGAGCATCTGGTAATACAGGTATGAGTGCTATTTATAGAGTGGCTTTGGAACTGTACAATCTCAGGTCATACCCTTTTTGATTGGTCGAATCGGAAAAAATAGCTCTACAAATTAGAACCACAATTATTCGTAACACCTAAATTGCACAACAGGTAGCCCAGGTATATAAAATAAACATGACTTTTCATTGCCTTTTTTAAAAGGGTCAAACTAGGGAATCTTTAAAGTGTCAAGGGATAATTCATTTTTTATTTGGGATTTTACCTATATTTATTCAGAAATCCTATAATCCGTAGATCAGTCAATGAAAAAATTAATCGATTAATGACGTTAAGTAATTTTTTTTAAATATATTTTGTAACACTTGAAACACGAACTTTGGTAAGTGTATTTCGCTAATAACCCTTTAAGCCGTGGACGGCATTCAATGTAGGTGATTTTATACAGCACTCAAAAGAATGCCTCGTGTAAATGCCTTTAAGCCGCAGTAGAGCCCGCTATGAACGCAGTGCGTCCCAAATAAGAGCTCGGAACTCTCAACATATCGCCGATGCTCGCGGCAATAACTCTAACTTTCGGGAGGAAAGTCGTACTCAGGATTCCGCTGCATGCGCGCAGCGGAGAAGAAGCGAAATGGTTTGCAAAAACGAACGGATTCGGGACGCACAAGCGCATTCAACTTGTCGGGAGGACTCTGTGGAGCGAAGACAAGATCAGTTGCGAAAAACTGCTGAGCATGCGTCTCACAGGACTAACCCAGAAATTCGTTCTGTATAGCGTATTCAAGATGCTGCAAGGACTCTGAAATGCGAAGAAAAGAGCAGTTGCGAAGCACTGCTGAGCACTCTACGCGGAGGACTTTTCCGGAGTTTCGAATTCCTGAACGGATTCGGGACATGGATGCACACGCGATCCGTCCAGAGGACCCCGAGGAGCGACAACGAGAGCAGTTGCGAAACATTGCTGAGCACTCTACTCGGAGGACTATTCCGGAGTACCGAAATCCTGAACGGGTTCGGGACTTCGCAGTGCGTACTATTCGTCGAGAGGACACCGAGGAACGGCGACAAGATCAGGTGCAAAATACTGCTGACCATGCCACTCGGACGAACAATCCGGAATTTTGAATTTCAGAGCGGATTCGGGACGGCGCAGCATGAGCTGCTCATCGTGAGGACCCAGAGGAACGTGTAAGGGAACAGGAAGGGAACACTGGAGAGCACCGACAGCGACGAAGGGATATGGAAGACAGGCGTCGAGAACGAGAAAGGGACGCCGATAACAGGGGAGCAACCAGGAGAAATCCCATCGCAAGATCACATGAGCAACGGATAAGCCCAACACAACGCGAAACACGACAACAGCGGAGAATTCGGGATGGCGGAGGATCCATTTTTAAACTTTAGAATGGACCCCCAAAATCGACTGGATGCCACCCAAAGGCAGTCGCAGCGAAACATGGACGCAAGAGCTCAACTTTCGGAGGATAAACTGGAAGAAGAACGAGGACAACAGCTAAATAGCATTCGAGCATCAGCGAGGGATCTGTATCACAAGAACATTGAGGAAGGCCCAATGGCTATTAGCATTTGCTACAAGCACAAATACAATTGCGAGCATATACTTCGATATATATGACGCCCGCTGCCAATGTTTGCAGGCAGCGCAGCCGCAAATAGCTAGCTGTAATTCATTATTAATTTGACGATTGAATAATAAAGATCTGCCCATGGCAATTAAAACAAAGTGACTATTCTTTTAACAAAATTATGATGGCCATGTTATTTCTACTACTGACTTTTTGAAAAGCGTAAAAGCATTAATTTTATCTTACTTATCATATAATTAGTATTATTATTAGTCCCGAACGTATTTCTAACTTAGTCTTTCTTCTTCTATATTGTCCTTTTTCACTTCTCGTGATCTCGATTTTACGCCCATTGGGTAACAGGGCTCCGCGAGTAACAAGCACTGCTTTGTGTCGTAAGGGCCACTTGTTTGCGCCGATCATAGTGCATCAACGTCCGATTAAAAATTTTCGAAAATAAATCATGACCCCCAACCTTATGACAGGCCAAAACCCGAATAAAATCAGCTCGATTTTTCGGTTTTTTAATCAAAACCCTTATTATGCAGGGGAATGACAGTAACGGCAGTAATAAAAAATCATAAAAATTACGGCTAGTTTACAACCCTTTACTTTTTAGATAACAGAGACATTTTATTTAAAGAAATCCACGGGATTATCCCATTATAACCTGTTTACCTAACAGGTAAAATTGGGCAACCCGGACAGCGGTTCAATGAACAAGTGCAAGGGGCAAGAATTGTGCGAAGGGCCTGAATTGAGCATCTGGTAATACAGGTATGAGTGCTATTTATAGAGTGGCTTTGGAACTGTACAATCTCAGGTCATACCCTTTTTGATTGGTCGAATCGGAAAAAATAGCTCTACAAATTAGAACCACAATTATTCGTAACACCTAAATTGCACAACAGGTAGCCCAGGTATATAAAATAAACATGACTTTTCATTGCCTTTTTTAAAAGGGTCAAACTAGGGAATCTTTAAAGTGTCAAGGGATAATTCATTTTTTATTTGGGATTTTACCTATATTTATTCAGAAATCCTATAATCCGTAGATCAGTCAATGAAAAAATTAATCGATTAATGACGTTAAGTAATTTTTTTTTAAATATATTTTGTAACACTTGAAACACGAACTTTGGTAAGTGTATTTCGCTAATAACCCTTTAAACCGTGGACGGCATTCAATGTAGGTGATTTTATACAGCACTCAAAAGAATGCCTCGTGTAAATGCCTTTAAGCCGCAGTAGAGCCCGCTATGAACGCAGTGCGTCCCAAATAAGAGCTCGGAACTCTCAACATATCGCCGATGCTCGCGGCAATAACTCTAACTTTCCGCTGCATGCGCGCAGCGGAGAAGAAGCGAAATGGTTTGCAAAAACGAACGGATTCGGGACGCACAAGCGCATTCAACTTGTCGGGAGGACTCTGTGGAGCGAAGACAAGATCAGTTGCGAAAAACTGCTGAGCATGCGTCTCACAGGACTAACCCAGAAATTCGTTCTGTATAGCGTATTCAAGATGCTGCAAGGACTCTGAAATGCGAAGAAAAGAGCAGTTGCGAAGCACTGCTGAGCACTCTACGCGGAGGACTTTTCCGGAGTTTCGAATTCCTGAACGGATTCGGGACATGGATGCACACGCGATCCGTCCAGAGGACCCCGAGGAGCGACAACGAGAGCAGTTGCGAAACATTGCTGAGCACTCTACTCGGAGGACTATTCCGGAGTACCGAAATCCTGAACGGGTTCGGGACTTCGCAGTGCGTACTATTCGTCGAGAGGACACCGAGGAACGGCGACAAGATCAGGTGCAAAATACTGCTGACCATGCCACTCGGACGAACAATCCGGAATTTTGAATTTCAGAGCATGAGCTGCTCATCGTGAGGACCCAGAGGAACGTGTAAGGGAACAGGAAGGGAACACTGGAGAGCACCGACAGCGACGAAGGGATATGGAAGACGGCGTCGAGAACGAGAAAGGGACGCCGATAACAGGGGAGCAACCAGGAGAAATCCCATCGCAAGATCACATGAGCAACGGATAAACCCAACACAACGCGAAACACGACAACAGCGGAGAATTCGGGATGGCGGAGGATCCATTTTTAAACTTTAGAATGGACCCCCAAAATCGACTGGATGCCACCCAAAGGCAGTCGCAGCGAAACATGGACGCAAGAGCTCAACTTTCGGAGGATAAACTGGAAGAAGAACGAGGACAACAGCTAAATAGCATTCGAGCATCAGCGAGGGATCTGTATCACAAGAACATTGAGGAAGGCCCAACGGCTATTAGCATTTGCTACCAGCACAAATACAATTGCGAGCATATACTTCGATATATATGACGCCCGCTGCCAATGTTTGCAGGCAGCGCAGCCGCAAATAGCTAGCTGTAATTCATTATTAATTTGACGATTGAATAATAAAGATCTGCCCATGGCAATTAAAACAAAGTGACTATTCTTTTAACAAAATTATGATGGCCATGTTATTTCTACTACTGACTTTTTGAAAAGCGTAAAAGCATTAATTTTATCTTACTTATCATATAATTAGTATTAGTATTAGTCCCGAACGTATTTCTAACTTAGTCTTTCTTCTTCTATATTGTCCTTTTTCACTTCTCGTGATCTCGATTTTACGCCCATTGGGTAACAGGGCTCCGCGCGTAACAAGCACTGCTTTGTGTCGTAAGGGCCACTTGTTTGCGCCGATCATAGTGCATCAACGTCCGATTAAAAATTTTCGAAAATAAATCATGACCCCCAACCTTATGACAGGCCAAAACCCGAATAAAATCAGCTCGATTTTTCGGTTTTTTAATCAAAACCCTTATTATGCAGGGGAATGACAGTAACGGCAGTAATAAAAAACAAGAGAGAACGCTATAGTCGAGTGCCTTGACTATTAGATACCCGTTACTCAGCTAAACAACTTAATATAAATATGCCTTCTTGTATGTTTTTCGCCGCTCGAATTAGCTCCCGATTTTTATGTTAAAATCGGTACCCAGGGAACACCTCCAATTTGGCTAACTTGATTTGATTTTCATAATTCTTGTGATATAGTTCGGTATTGACAAATGAAAGCCATCGCAATTTCCGTTAATAAAAATCCTTATCGAGAATTAACGTTGACTCTGTTGAGCACCTTGGCCAGCTGTTCCAAAATCATTCGTTAGATGGCGCTATTGTATACGCCATGAAAGGCGGAAATGTAGGCGCTGGCCAGGCTAAAGCGTTTAATGGTTTTTTGGGCGTTAGAGTGGGCGTGGCAAACTTTTATTTGGCCAATCGATAGGTATTGACGAAACAAATACATATAAAAAAAATTTTCATAATAGCATCAAAACTGTGGCCACAGCTTGTGGCTTGTGGGCGTCAGAGGGGGCGTGGCACCATTTTGAAACAAACTTGCGCTGCGTAGGAACTCCTAAAATCTACATGCAAAATGCCAATCTTCTAGCTTTTATAGTTTCCGAGATCTCAGCGTTCATACGGACAGACAGACAGACAGACAGACGGACAGACAGACGGACAGACGGACAGACGGACAGACGGAGAGACGGACAGACGGACATGGCTAGATCGACTCGGCTAGTGATCCTGAACAAGAATATATATACTTTATAGGGTCGGAAACGCTTCCTTCTACCTGTTACATACTTTTGCACGAATACAATATACCCTTTTACTCTACGAGTAACGGGTATAATCATAAAAATTACGGCTAGTTTACAACCCTTTACTTTTTAGATAACAGAGACATTTTATTTAAAGAAATCCACGGGATTATCCCATTATAACCTGTTTACCTAACAGGTAAAATTGGGCAACCCGGACAGCGGTTCAATGAACAAGTGCAAGGGGCAAGAATTGTGCGAAGGGCCTGAATTGAGCATCTGGTAATACAGGTATGAGTGCTATTTATAGAGTGGCTTTGGAACTGTACAATATCAGGTCATACCCTTTTTGATTGGTCGAATCGGAAAAAATAGCTCTACAAATTAGAACCACAATTATTCGTAACACCTAAATTGCACAACAGGTAGCCCAGGTATATAAAATAAACATGACTTTTCATTGCCTTTTTTAAAAGGGTCAAACTAGGGAATCTTTAAAGTGTCAAGGGTTTCATTTTTTATTTGGGATTTTACCTATATTTATTCAGAAATCCTATAATCCGTAGATCAGTCAATGAAAAAATTAATCGATTAATGACGTTAAGTAATTTTTTTTTAAATATATTTTGTAACACTTGAAACACGAACTTTGGTAAGTGTATTTCGCTAATAACCCTTTAAACCGTGGACGGCATTCAATGTAGGTGATTTTATACAGCACTCAAAAGAATGCCTCGTGTAAATGCCTTTAAGCCGCAGTAGAGCCCGCTATGAACGCAGTGCGTCCCAAATAAGAGCTCGGAACTCTCAACATATCGCAGATGCTCGCGGCAATAACTCTAACTTTCGGGAGGAAAGTCGTCCTCAGGATTCCGCTGCATGCGCGCAGCGGAGAAGAAGCGAAATGGTTTGCAAAAACGAACGGATTCGGGACGCACAAGCGCATTCAACTTGTCGGGAGGACTCTGTGGAGCGAAGACAAGATCAGTTGCGAAAAACTGCTGAGCATGCGTCTCACAGGACTAACCCAGAAATTCGTTCTGTATAGCGTATTCAAGATGCTGCAAGGACTCTGAAATGCGAAGAAAAGAGCAGTTGCGAAGCACTGCTGAGCACTCTACGCGGAGGACTTTTCCGGAGTTTCGAATTCCTGAACGGATTCGGGACATGGATGCACACGCGATCTGTCCAGAGGACCCCGAGGAGCGACAACGAGAGCAGTTGCGAAACATTGCTGAGCACTCTACTCGGAGGACTATTCCGGAGTACCGAAATCCTGAACGGGTTCGGGACTTCGCAGTGCGTACTATTCGTCGAGAGGACACCGAGGAACGGCGACAAGATCAGGTGCAAAATACTGCTGACCATGCCACTCGGACGAACAATCCGGAATTTTGAATTTCAGAGCATGAGCTGCTCATCGTGAGGACCCAGAGGAACGTGTAAGGGAACAGGAAGGGAACACTGGAGAGCACCGACAGCGACGAAGGGATATGGAAGACGGCGTCGAGAACGAGAAAGGGACGCCGATAACAGGGGAGCAACCAGGAGAAATCCCATCGCAAGATCACATGAGCAACGGATAAACCCAACACAACGCGAAACACGACAACAGCGGAGAATTCGGGATGGCGGAGGATCCATTTTTAAACTTTAGAATGGACCCCCAAAATCGACTGGATGCCACCCAAAGGCAGTCGCAGCGAAACATGGACGCAAGAGCTCAACTTTCGGAGGATAAACTGGAAGAAGAACGAGGACAACAGCTAAATAGCATTCGAGCATCAGCGAGGGATCTGTATCACAAGAACATTGAGGAAGGCCCAACGGCTATTAGCATTTGCTGTGTAGGAACATGGTTTCGTTCGCCAGGATTATTCATCCTGGCTATCTGCTCTAAATTTCCTCTCCTAAACGTTGGAAACACCTTTTATTTGTCAAGAAAATTTCCCAGTCCGTCCCACTTGTCGTCGTGCTATCTCTCTTGGCAAACTCCTATAACTCTGCCGTTCTAATGGGTTCGATTTCTCAGATATCCCTGAGTACTTAAATGGACTCACCTGAGAATCCCTTTTATGAGGACTATTTCCCTCGGCTATGAAAGGCAATTTCAGTTCTTGATATTGTGACTGCGTTTCCACGCTCTTTCGACTCTACCCATGTCATCCAAGTCCATTTAAAAAGGAGTCTAGAGTTCGCTCACAATTTAATGATTAAAACTATTCGTCCCGCTCATGCATTCTCATACAGGGGTGCATGTGTGCGATCATTTCATTTTGATGCAGCAAGAACAATTTGTTTTTTTCTACTTTTCAGACTTTGGGTATCCTAACAATATGGGCGTATTCACTATTGGGTTAATGACAAAAATAAGAATATTATATGTTATAGTATATTTTTAATATTTCAGCATACATTTCATTTTGGTTTACAAATTCATATGAGTGGTAGCAGTAAAATGTTTTTCAGAGATGTATGTATTCCAATTAATAGAAATCAATCTACTGAGATACGAACAGGCCATATCGCAGTCGGTGTCACTTAAAACACCGACTGCTTTTAAGTGATTCAGAAAACTTCAAGCCAAATCAGCATGAACACGCATACATAGAAACACCAATTCAAGCGCAGGGAACCTTCTTCAAAATGCGCGTCTCTGCGACTGAACGACCGAACTCGTGCAATGAGCGCGCGAGCATCAAAATGAGAATACGAATGAGAGCGAAAAAAACCCGAAGGCACACGAATTGTCCGGGGCCTGCCGCTACCAACTGTGGGGACTCCCGCAAAATATTTTGTGTGTCCATTTTCGTTGTATGAAATGAATAGTCTATATGTTGTATGGTTAGTGACTGTACTTAGTAAATGCCGAGCTCTACAGAAAGCGAAACATTTCACTAAACGAATCATGGCTAACAGAACTTCAAGGAATTAATGAAACTCCTTTTATTGCGGACGAATCTGATCCCGAAGTAGTATAGCAACTTCTTTACCAGCAGCACCATTCCAAAAATGCTACAGAGCTCGAAGAAAATTAAAACATTAATATTAACATTACTGGAAAATAATGACAAAAACCAATCGAAAATAATAAATCTTTTTATGTAAGCTCCGTAGCCGGAGATATCCATATCACCCACCACACAATTGCCAACCTTAAAAGATAAATTTGTTAAATTCTTTTTACTACCCTCATTAAAATCTTTCGATGCTATTATAGGAAATGATACACTTCGCGAAATCAACGCTGAAATAAATATGCAGGAAGGTTACATTTCAATTAAAAACAAACGTAATATTAAAATAAAACAGAAAGCTTCTCCCGAAGTCAACAAGTTATATTCGAATAGACCATACAACAAAAACGCAAAAAGAAAATTTAAAAATTATTTGCTTAAAATTTCCAAACTTATTTGGCGACCCGGACGAAAAACTGACATACACTACCAAAGTAGAAGCCACTATAAGAAGTACAAATGAAAGTCCAATATACTCGAGGCACTACCCATACCCAGAAGCTCTTAGGCCCGAAGTCGAAAAACAAATACAAGAGCTACTCGAAAACGGCGTAATTAGACCTTCAAGGTCTCCGCATAATTCTCCAATATGGATTGTACCCAAAAAAATGGATGCCTCCGGACAGAAAAAACATAGAATGGTGATTGACTATAGGAAGCTTAACTTGGTCACAATTCCAGACAGATACCCTATACCAGACATAAACAATGTACTGGCACAACTAGGACAAAATAAATTTTGTTCTGTTTTAGACCTTAAAAGTGGATTTCACCAAATCCCACTCAGACAATCAGACATAGAAAAAACTGCATTTTCAGTAAATCAAGGCAAATATGAGTTTACCAGACTCCCGTTTGGACTTAAAAATGCCCCTTCCATTTTTGAAAGAGCGCTAGATGACATTCTTAGAGAACATATAGGAATTAGGTGTTTCGTCTACATTGACGACATTATTATCTTCAGTAAAAACGAAGAAAATCATCTAAAAGACATAGAAATTGTATTCAAAATTCTTGAAGAGGCAAACATGAGAATTCAGTTAGAGAAATGCGAATTTTTTAAGAAAGAAGTTGAATTTTTAGGATTTTTAGTAGCAGATACCGGTATTAAGAAAAATCCGGAAAAGGTGAGCGCAATCGTCGAATTCCCCGAACCAAAGACACTTAAAGATCTTCGTTCCTTTTTAGGACTGTCAGGGTTCTACCGTCGCTTCATTAAAGATTATGCAAAGCTTGCAAAGCCCCTAACAGCCCATTTAAGAGGGGAAGATGGCCGAGGCCGTATCTCAAAAAATGCCTCAAGCAAAACTCTGATTGATCTTGACAAAGAGGCAAGGGAAGCATTTTGAAAATTAAAACAAACTCTCGCCTCCGAGGAGGTAATGTTATCATATCCAGACTACAATAAAGAATTTCAATTAACTACCGATGCTTCAGATTATGCTATTGGTGCCGTATTGGCCCAAGAAAACAAACCTATAATGTTCATTTCTAGGACTCTAAGTAAGGCAGAAGAAAGTTATGCCCCTAACAAAAAGGAAATGCTAGCTATAATTTGGTCTATACAGACTCTTAGAAATTTTCTGTACGGTCCGACTAAAGTGAAAATATTTACAGACCACGAATCTCTCACACACCCAACTAACCCTAAAAGCCGTAACGATCAGATGAAGAGATGGAAAGCAATTCTAGAGGAGTACAATCACGAACTGCTCCACAAACCTGGCAAAGCAAACGTTGTTGCCGATGCTCTGAGTAGACCTCCCATTCAAACGCGAGGGGAAGTAAACACACTAACAGGCACTATTCACAGCAGTCCTAGTTCTCCTGAGAGACTAATACCAATGGCAGAAGAACCAGTAATTGTTTTTAAAAATCAAATACTATTATATTTAGGAAATACACCCTCCTATAAATTCGAACTTGTTTTTCCCACGTACCATAGATACATTATTACAGAACCAATTTTTAATTCAGAAATCTTATCAAAAATTTTAAGAGATAGACTCAACCCGTCCGTCATTAACGGAATTCATACAGACGAAAAAACCTTAAGTCAACTTCAGGAAATCTATCCGCTTTTCAATAAATATAAAACCAGATTCTTAAGCAGACTAGTTAAAGATTTAAAAGACGAAACTGATCAAGAGAATGCAATTATACCAGAGCATAGAAGAGCACATAGAAATAGCAATGAAAACAAACAACAATTGTTAAACAAAGTTTACTTTCCACACATGAGGGCCAAAATAATAAAACTTGTAAAAGAATGCCAAATTTGTAAGGAACATAAATACGAAAGACACCCCAACAAACCAGAGTTACAAAAAACAACAATACCACAATACCCTGGTCAAATTATTCACGTTGATTTTTAACTCACATGCAAATAAGTCGTTTTGACTGCAATCGATAAATTTTCAAAATTTGCACAGGCTATGATAGTCAAATCTCGAGCAACTCAAGACATAAAAGAACCTTTAAAAGATTTATTAATCAATTTTGGTATCCCATAAATAGTAGTAATGGATAATGAGAAATCACTTGGTTCGGCTCCCGTAATGCAGATGCTACAAGATCAATTTAATATCGAAGTTTACAAAACACCTCCATATAACAGTTCAGCAAACGGCCAAATCGAACGTTTCCATTCAACACTGTCAGAAATTATTCGGTGCCAAAAGGCCGAAAAAGTACACGCTTCGTTAAAAGATCTGATAGATAGATCAGTTTACAAATATAATTATTCAATACACTCAACCACTAACAGAAAACCAGTTGACTTATTTTTTGGAAGAAAGGTAGCACTTAACCCTAAACTACAACAAACAGAGAGACAAAAAAGAGAGAATTACAACCACTCAGGAAAAAGACCTAACATACCATAACAAAAGTAGAGATCAAATAAAAAAATATTCCCCAGGAGATGAGATATTTGTTTAAAATAATAAAAGATTAGGTACAAAACTATCCGCCAGATATAAAAAAGAAACCGTAAAAGAAGACAGAAACACCACGGTACTAACAGAAACTGGAAGAATTATTCATAAACAAACTTATTCGAAATTAAATCACATTTACAGAACCCTTTTCACTGCGTGCGCTGCTGACGTACAAATAACTGACTACACGAAATCCAATATCGTGACTTTAATTACCGGACTGGCAAAGGTTCAAACGGGAACCTTCAGTTCCATAATAATCATCGGACTAACTGCACTAGCTAGCCGCTTCTTGATTAAAAGGGTCAAAATACTGCACATCAACAAAATAGCTTCTGATAACGAGATCAATGACCGCATCGATTCGCAACCGAAGTTGGCCACGCGCATCCGGTTTGCACCAGCAAGCAGAAGTGCAAGGGCAACTTCCCGGCTTCGGTCAATAGCTCCCAAAAAGGGCTGACTGCAGCGTCTGAACCACTTCCCGCTG
The DNA here is from genome assembly GCA_018153365.1 of Drosophila fuyamai. Taxonomy (NCBI): domain Eukaryota; kingdom Metazoa; phylum Arthropoda; class Insecta; order Diptera; family Drosophilidae; genus Drosophila; species Drosophila fuyamai. The sequence continues at coordinate 212,881 of JAECXW010000809.1, read as the reverse complement.
CAGCGACGACAACGGCAAAGCTCCGACGTTGGCAGAGGCAGCGACAAAGTTATTGGGTATAAATATGGCAATTTCTGTAAACATAATTTAGTTCCAATTTTTGTGCAAATAAATACGGACCAAGTGTCCTAAAGCTTATATTTTTTTAAATACTGAAGTCACTCGTGTTTAACTTACATATCAATTAAAATTTTCATAATAGCATCAAAACTGTGGCCACAGCTTGTGGCTTGTGGGTGTCAGAGGGGGCGTGGCACCATTTTGAAACAAACTTGCGCTGCGTAGGAACTCCTAAAATCTACATGCAAAATGCCAATCTTCTAGCTTTAATAGTTTCCGAGACCTCAGCGTTCATACGGACGGACAGACAGACGGACAGACGGAGAGACGGACAGACGGACATGGCTAGATCGCCTCGGCTTGTGATCCTGAACAAGAATATATATACTTTATAGGGCCGGAAACACTTCCTTCTACCTGTTACATACTTTTGCACGAATACAATATAGCCTTTGACTCCACGAGTAACGGATATAATTAGAAATGACAAAAATACCTTAGATTTTGATTTAAAAATAGGAGATCAGGTTTTATTGAAAAATGAAACAGGGCATAAGCTAGACTTTAAATATATCTGGATACCTGGACCTTATAAGGTTGAAAGTGTAGAAGAAAACGAACGAAGAATAACAAACATAAAAAACAAACAGTACAGTTTTATTTCATAATCACTTTAATTTTCTTATAAATATATCATGTATGACCATGCATAAATTAAAAACCATAATTTGATGGAAATATAATACAAAATTAAAAAAAAAATATATATATATATACTAAAATAAATAATACTTTCTGATTTCTGAAAAAAATAATAATAAATTAAATAAATAACACAACACAAAAAAAGCACTGCTGAGCACTCTACGCGGAGGACTTTTCCGGAGTTTCGAATTCCTGAACGGATTCGGGACATGGATGCACACGCGATCCGTCCAGAGGACCCCGAGGAGCGACAACGAGAGCAGTTGCGAAACATTGCTGAGCACTCTACTCGGAGGACTATTCCGGAGTACCGAAATCCTGAACGGGTTCGGGACTTCGCAGTGCGTACTATTCGTCGAGAGGACACCGAGGAACGGCGACAAGATCAGGTGCAAAATACTGCTGACCATGCCACTCGGACGAACAATCCGGAATTTTGAATTTCAGAGCGGATTCGGGACGGCGCAGCATGAGCTGCTCATCGTGAGGAGGAACGTGTAAGGGAACAGGAAGGGAACACTGGAGAGCACCGACAGCGACGAAGGGATATGGAAGACAGGCGTCGAGAACGAGAAAGGGACGCCGATAACAGGGGAGCAACCAGGAGAAATCCCATCGCAAGATCACATGAGCAACGGATAAGCCCAACACAACGCGAAACACGACAACAGCGGAGAATTCGGGATGGCGGAGGATCCATTTTTAAACTTTAGAATGGACCCCCAAAATCGACTGGATGCCACCCAAAAAGTCGCAGCGAAACATGGACGCAAGAGCTCAACTTTCGGAGGATAAACTGGAAGAAGAACGAGGACAACAGCTAAATAGCATTCGAGCATCAGCGAGGGATCTGTATCACAAGAACATTGAGGAAGGCCCAACGGCTATTAATATTTGCTTTGTAGGAACATGGTTTCGTTCGCAGGTAAGTGGATTATTCATCCTGGCTATCTGCTCTAAATTTCCTCTCCTAAACGTTGGAAACACCTTTTATTTGTCAAGAAAATTTCCCAGTCCGTCCCACTTGTCGTCGTGCTATCTCTCTTGGCAAACTCCTATAACTCTGCCGTTCTAATGGGTTCGATTTCTCAGATATCCCTGAGTACTTAAATGGACTCACCTGAGAATCCCTTTTATGAGGGCTATTTCCCTCGGCTATGAAAGGCAATTTCAGTTCTTGATATTGTGACTGCGTTTCCACGCTCTTTCGACTCTACCCATGTCATCCAAGTCCATTTAAAAAGGAGTCTAGAGTTCGCTCACAATTTAATGATTAAAACTATTCGTCCCGCTCATGCATTCTCATACAGGGGTGCATGTATGCGATCATTTCATTTTGATGCAGCAAGAACAATTTCTCTTTTGCTACTTTTCAGACTTTGGGTATCCTAACAATATGGGCGTATTCACTATTGGGTTAATGACAAAAATAAGAATATTATATGTTATAGTATATTTTTAATATTTCAGCATACATTTCATTTTGGTTTACAAATTCATATGAGTGGTAGCAGTAAAATGTTTTTCATAGATGTATGTATTCCAATCTACTGAGATACGAACAGGCCATATCGCAGTCGGTGTCACTTAAAACACCGACTGCTTTTAAGTGATTCAGAAAACTTCAAGCCAAATCAGCATGAACACGCATACATAGAAACACCAATTCAAGCGCAGGGAACCTTCTTCAAAATGCGCGTCTCTGCGACTGAACGACCGAACTCGTGCAATGAGCGCGCGAGCATCAAAATGAGAATACGAATGAGAGCGAAAAAAACCCGAAGGCACACGAAGTGTCCGGGGCCTGCCGCTACCAACTGTGGGGACTCCCGAAAAATATTTTGTGTGTCCATTTTCGTTGTATGAAATGAATAGTCTATATGTTGTATGGTTAGTGACTGTACTTAGTAAATTCCGAGCTCTACAGAAAGCGCAACATTTCACTAAACGAATCATGGCTAACAGAACTTCAAGGAATTAATGAAACTCCTTTTATTGCGGACGAATCTGATCCCGAAGTAGTATAGCAACTTCTTTACCAGCAGCACCATTCCAAAAATGCTACAGAGCTCGAAGAAAATTTAAACATTAATATTAACATTACTGGAAAATAATGATACTGCAATTCAGCGCATTGCATTGGCAGCGGGTGGATACCGTCTGCCAACAAGTTTAACGCTTGACGAAGACGCAGAGGAACTTTCCTTTCCAACTATTTCTTGCGGAGAAATATTTAATGGAAATACAACCCATGCGAAAAAAGCCTGATCCCAAACCGTCGTTGCGCTGTAGTTCCAAAAGTTTTATACATGTATAAATTTCACGAAATGCAGCGCATACAACATTCCATTTTAATTGCTTTACACAAAAAGTCAGGAGCGGTCACCGCTGGTAATATGCGGGATGAATCATTTGTTGACCGTCTTGTGCAACATGATAATGGCTACCACATCCTGAAAAGTTTACGGTCTGCATCAGCTCATTGGAAGGCTGAGAAAAAAGTTATAGCAATGATTCGACAATTTGGGCTGCCAATGTTTTTCATAACTCTTTCCGCTGCTAAAACTTAGATAGAGGTCTTTGGTTAAAATCCGTTGCAAGGAAGTGCACGAAATGTCCAACTCTTGAGCACGGTGCCGAGTTGTCATTGACACATTCGACCACCGCAGCGATATTTTCGACTAACCTAACTGGACAAGCACGTAAACGTATTGTTTTATCCATCAACGATCCAGTCACACGCACACGCTGCACAAAACTATACAAAAACTGCCTGGAAGGCGCCTTATTTTTACCGAATTTTGACCGCAATTTTCTTGCAGTTTCGGTTGGAGACTTTCCACTTTGGAAGAATGTTTTCAATATTTCCCAATTTTCTTCGAGGGTAATTTTGACCATTTCGTAAACCGCAAACCTCAGAGGGGAGTGTCCTCCCAGATATTACCTAGGTAGGGTTAGCTGCATCGTTCTTCCTTCTTAGTGTGTTAGTCGTCTTGTCCTCCTTTGACTCAGCCCGTAACGACTATAATAGACTCTACCATGTTATTTCTACTACTGACTCTTTAAAAAGCGTAAAAGTTGTAGGCACCCTTTTTCACCAAAACAACATCCAAAACAGCTTTATAATTTTGTTACCACTAAGCGTAAATCAGTCTGTTACCCAGCATCGCTATCATTTGAAAATTATACGGCAAATACTGATCAGGCAATTGCTGTTCTATTTGCTACGTTTTTCTTATTCGTATGCCCTATCCAAATCAAACTTTATTTGTTGTCCGAATTTAACCGAGAAGGGAGCTTCTCTTGGATCTCCATTATGTAAAACCAGTTTATTCACCGGGTCCTGACTTAGTGTCAGGCTGCGTGGTTAGATACTGCTCTGAAATTCTGTGTAGACCTTTGCACAAATGGTTGACCTTATATTGGGCAACTTCTCACTTTCCTCTTTTTTATAACAAGTCATTTCTTATTGCCCTTCATAAGAAAAAAATAAATAGGTATCAAGGTATATTGCCATTCCAAAGCTTTTCGCAAATTATATCTCCATGTCAACATAGAAGTTATGTCCAGACATGGCCAGAGGGGCGAGTGTCCTCCCAGATATTACCTAAGTAGGGTTAGCTACATCGTTCTTCCTTCTTAGTGGGTTAGTCGTCTTGTCATCCGTTGACTCAGACTTTTATATTGATGAGTTTAAGTGAAAATAAAACAGTAATCGCTTTTATTCGTTACAATGGTTTTATTAAATTAAGTGGATGGAAGCTGACTTCGACAAGCCGAAGGTTTAATGCAAGGGTATAAACATATATATTAGACTTCTGCATGAATGCATCCAAAACGACAAATGAATCACTTAGTCTAGAAGTGGGCACACTTTATTTTTCTGCACAGTATATTTGGGTGTGAGTGAGTAGGTTAGTATTGTCTGTTTTGATTGACAGTGTTCTCACTCATTCCATAGTTGTACAGCTGTTGATGAGTACAGCAAAATTGGTGTGCAGTAGTCAACGCACTGAGCAGTGTTTTGGTGTGCAGGATTCTTACTGTACAGTGAATGAAATTTATTGACAGGTAGATACACACATATCTATATAGATCTCGTGTGTATTTATGTCATAGAAAGAATACGATTAAAAAATTGATTTGTATTTTCGTTTCAAATGTATTTATTTTAAAATAAAGAATTTAGAAATTATTAATATTTTAAATAAAACTAATTATACCAATTATTTTATGTTATTAAAGAATCTATATTTAAGTTATTAATATTGGAATGAAGGAACATTATTTTAATTACTATGTTTTCAGTGGTGGCAATTTCTGACTGCACTCATCTGCACAGTTGTACACAGTCAACACACAAGCTGTACAGCGTGTTTAAAAAAGGACAAATGCTGTACTCACTCACGAAAACTACAACCATATACTGTACTCACTCGAAGTGAGTACACTGAAAATGTTGTGCTATCTTCTTCCGGCCTTTAGAGTATACTGTACAATAAAGAATGAGTGCAGTATTTTTAAGAACACCATACTACTGCACAGATCTGTTATGCTACAAATGAGTACATTCATGCAGAAGTCTAATATATATCATATATATAAATAAAGGGTTATTTTCAAAGCTTTTAACAATTATTCCTGTGGAAGCTATAAGATATAGACGTCCGATCGGCAAGCGCTTTTACCAGATTAAGGTATGCATAAATAAATAAGATTTATACTGGAAAGATAGCTGTAAAAACTGTGCAAGTTTCACATCGCTAGTTTTTAAACTGAGCTCTCAAACGCTATTGAAACAGACGGACATGGCTATATTGACTTCCCTATTGATCCTGGTCGCGAATATATATAATTTATGGCATTTACAGAAAAAAATATGAGTTGAAAAGATTTTCGGAAAAAAATCATTTCCCCCACCGTTATGAAAAGGCCAAAATCCGGAATAAATCAGCACGATTTTTCGGTCTTTTAATAAAAACCCCAGGGATAAAGTGGTCGAATGTTAGAACGGCATTCCGCGTTCAATTCCTTACCAAATTTACAATGAAGTGTTATGTACGGAGAAAATATAATTGATCCACTTCTTTTTACTTTATTTACCTTAACTGGAATTCAAGCCTTATTTTACCATCCCACTCTCGTAGACTTCTCCTAATTAATCCACCATCCTTATCAAACCGTAGAACTATGCTTGGCACAACTTTTATTTATAAACTTTTTCACGGGGATGTGAAGAGTCCCGAGTTACTGGGTCGCATAAACTTCTCCGTGCCTAATAGAATAACCAGGAACTGTGTTCCTCTTACTTTATATATTTTTAGATCTAACTATGATATGCATGAACCGTTTAGAGTACTGTGTAACGACTATAATAGACTATACCATGTTATTTCTACTACTGACTCTTTGAAAAGCCTAAAAGCATTAATTTTATCTTACCAATCACATAATTAGTATTAGTATTAGCCCCGTACGTATTTCTAACTTAGTCTTTCCGCTTCTTCTTTTTCACTTCTCACGATCTCGTTTTTACGCCCATTGGTATCGTAGGGGCCACTTGTTTGCGCCGATCATAGTGCATCAACATCCGATTAAAAAATGTTCGAAAATAAATCATGACCACCAACCTTATGACAGGCCAAAATCCGGATGAAATCAGCTCGATTCTTCGGTTTTTTAATCAAAACTCTGGGATGCAGTTGTCGAATGTTAGAATGGCATACCTCGTTGAATTCGTTACAACAAAGTAGCATTACTAGAAAAACAAGAAAGGAAAGCTAACTTTGAGCGGAGCCGAAGTTGATAAGCCCTTGCAGAATATTCTGTAAATTATATTCTTCAAAATTATTCATATGATGTATTATTAATACTTCTTTTGAATTGACATATCTACCCTTGAAAGAGGGTTCAAAAAGAAACGATCTTCATTCATTGAGTTTTTGTTAGAAACTGATTTTATTTAGAAATATCTTCGGTTTAAATAGCTTACATGAGAATCAAATAAGACTAATACATGGCCTACGCAGAACCCTAAGTAAATAACCTCGCCGTATCATGCTGCCTAACATCTACATATCTCGAGCGGCGAGGACCCTATCAGTGGTCTTCCACTAAGGGACACATTTAGGAGGCGGGGGAATATCTTATTAGATAAGCGGCGTGCACTCAGATTACATGTGCACTGCACCCATGTCAAGTGTTCAATTTCATTTGTTTATTTGAAGTACATTTATGACTCCTTTACACAGATCACAAAAATTCTTATTAAGATTGTATTTATATTCGTGTTCGTCTGAACATTCTGCCAAGGGCCGGCAAGATTAGGTGTACATTTTAATTAGTGGCAATACAAAGGTAGTGGACTGTATTTATTTAATTCGATATAATTTATATTGCAACTTACATCTTGTAACGGCCGTTTTTTGGTTTTATACATATATATTTTTTTACTTTTTTTTTTAATTTTCTTAACATAACATATTTTATTTATTATGACAAATTATCTTTATTTATTTTAAACATTAAGTATACTGCTAGGTATAGCTATGGCTTGTAATTGCCTTCGTATTTTTATTTTTCTTACAAAATATATTATTAAAATTATTATAATAATAATTACCAACATTAAAGATGTATGGCCAGTGACGTGATGAAAATCTAGTTCATGTATTTTTAATCTATTTGTTTTTAAGTCATTTATTTTAATTTTTAAATTTTTTATTTCTTCTGTATGATTTATTACTGGAGACCCTAATTGGTTCCAAACTACTTTAGGTATTTCAGTTATTTCACCGATATATGACATAGATATCGTCCCTTGATCTTCTACCTGAATACTGTGATGAGCAACTAATAAAACGCTATCTGTTCGAGCAGTGCAGTCTGACCTTATCGTAAAAATTTCTTGTTCAGGTAAATCGACTATCTCTAATTTAGAATTGCCGCATTGGACTAAAGCCTTAGTGTTGTTCTGCACCTTAAAAAGCCAACTACTTCTTCTGTCTAATTCGACCCAGTATGACTTGTTCGGGGTAATGGATTTATATCTACAATTTTCGTAAGTTCACAGCTGTTATCATTGGCACTTCTCCAAGGCCAACTACCGTCACACACTCTTTTGTTCGATTGCCACCTCTGGCACTTATTTAGAGTTGATTCTGCCATTAGGTGATATGCATCTATTTCAAAATTGTAAACTAAATATTGTGAATCTAGATGAACCATAACCATGCTTTCATCAATTTGAAGAGGAACAGAAACTATTCTATAGAGCACTTCCAAACAACGGTATTTTGGCATTGATAATGAGCTTCCTATCAACAAATAGTCCCCTAGCTGTTAGTAAAGTGTAAACGTCCTTTAGCTCAGTACCTGTTCTTTTCCCTGGCAACAATAAGTTTTCTGACAACATTTCTTTTATTTTGGAAATTTATATTTTTAACTGACTGGGTTTCAGCATGTTCCTATTAAGTCTTCCCTGATTGATGTCAATTAGTAGGCTTATGATTCCGGATTGTATTTTTTCACAGTCATCTATTATGCTGCTTAATTGCTTGGTAATCATGAAAAAGTTGATAGACTCTTTGTACACAAAATAAGATTCTTTTAGCACGGCCGTCATATTCTCAATTCTTTTGTTCATGCCTTTAAAGTTTGCATTTATATCATCCGTCGTACTTTTTAATATATTAGCCGTAGAATCGACAAAAGATGTTTGCTTTTTGCTCAACTCATTCAGGCTATTCTGACTGCTTGCCAAATTTCTCATATTATCTTCCATTTAAATCCTATCTTCTTCATCCATTATCCCAAATAATATGTGATATAGGGATCCCATAAAACCAAAGGGAGCTCGTCTGTTTCTTGAACCATGAAGAGTTTATTATTCTCTTCCAAGTCCAAAATTTGGCTTTCTGTATTATTTAAAACTAGAAGACACTGATCTTCGAACCCATTGAGTTTTTCGCAAACCACTCTCATTTTTGGAACTAATTTTTTGCCCTTTTTTAACATATTAAAATAAACCTCCATATCATAGTAAATTACCAAATTCCAAGAGGAGGATACGATCTCAACGTCGCCCATTGGATCAAGATATATTGCTGACGTCTTATTCATTTTCTCTTTGTATATTTCGGTTTTCCATTATTAGGCAATGCGTTAGAAAATTGACAACTCAATATAAATAGCAACATTGCCATGACAAACCCGATCTTGGACATCTTTGATGTTGCTCTAGTTTGTCTTTTTAGCTCAGGGTCAGCCTCATTTTTGACAACAGACTTTATTTCTTCCAAGGGACAAATTTTAGCAATGGTGTCTTGTGATAAATCCTTCTTGCATTTTTATCTCAACTACTCGGACTCTATCATCATTCCCCTTATGGATTTTTTTTCACCTTCCCTAAAGGCCATCTTGCTGGATTTTCATCCTTCAATAGCACAATTTGTCCGTCTTCTACATTAGGACTTTCCCTTTTCCATTTGTTTCTTTGCTGAAGTGTATGCAAATACTCATTTTTCCATTTTCCCCAGAAATCTCTTTTTAAATGGTATTTCATTGATTTAACCCCAGCTTCCCAAATACCTCCGAAGTGAGATCCTGCCGGGGGAACAAAATGCCAATCAATCTTATCTTCATTATATAACTCCTGATCCCATTCACCTTTATTTATCCAAAGTTTTTGAATAATAAGTTTTCCTAAAATAGTAACTGGTTCCAACCATCTCAATGGATCGTATATTTTGGATAGTGTTGATAACACTACCCTTTTATTAGTGACCTTGGATTCAGTGCAATTTAAATTAAATTTGAACAAATCATTTCGAAATTCCCATTTGAGTCCCAAAGTTCTTACACTCTCATTTTCAACAATACTGAGGACCTTATTATCACCTGTGTCCTCCACAGTTGACAATATTTTAAAATTATTGGAAATCCATTTCCTCAAATTAAATCTCACTTTTTGTAGTTCCAGTGAAATTAATTTTATCAAGGTATTTGTTTCTCTTAACGAATCAGCTCCAGTCATTAGGTCATCCATATAGAAATCATTCCTAATTATTTCACTTAAGGTTTTGTTTTGGCATTTATCTGCAATATCTACTAAAACGCTTGTAGCTAGATATGGTGCAGATGCAGTACCGTAAGTAACTGTTGTTAACTTATTTTTAATTTTTTGATCTGGAGAATTCCTCCATAAAATATATTGATATTTTTTTGGTCATCTTCATTTATTTTTATTTGACGGTACATTTTTTCAATGTCCGCTGATACAACGAATTCCCATTTTCTCCATTTAATGATAATGTCAAAAATATCTTTTTGAACTTGTGGACCAACCCACATTATATCGTTCAAACTTTTATTGTTAGTAGTTTTTGCTGAAGCATCAAAAACTAACCTTAGTTTGGTTGTCAGGCTTGAATCTCTTCTCACTGCCTGGTGCGGTAAGAAATACTTCCCTCCATCCTGCACTTCAACCATATGACCTATGTAAGTCCATATATTCATTCATGAATTTAGTACAGTCAACCTTTAATTTTTCATTTTTATTTAATTTCTTTTCCAGATTCATAAAACGTGCCGTAGCTTGCTTCCTTGAATCTCCTAAGGTGACATCTTGTTTAAAAGGAATTGACACTATGTATCGCCCATCTGAGTCTATTTTTGTTGTTTTTGTGAAATTATTTTCACAAAACTCAGATTCGATTTCATTTTTGTCTTCTTCCTCTACTTCCCAAAATTGATCTAAATCTTTTAGTTTAATTGTTGTTGCTACGATTGTTTTGTTTCCCTTGGATTTTTTACATCCCGGAACAATCCACCCGAAAGCAGTTTTTGCCCAAGCAGCCCATTTATTTTTATAACTCCATTTTGTATTATGTGAGTGTATAAGTCTGCTCCAACAATTAGATAAATACGACCTGGTTTATCAAAACCGGGGTCAGCTAAATGGAAGCTCTCTAATTTTTCTTTGTCAACATTAACTGTGCTGACTGGAAGAGCCTTCATAAGCTTGGGAAGTATTAAAGCTTAAATTTTCAACGTTTTTTGAGAATTTTGGGTTTTAATCTTAATAGTAGCTTTGTGCTTGGAGATGCACTTTCCTGTGGATGAAACTCCTCTGATCTCTGTTTGAGCTCTAACTCTGTTTAACTTCAGAATATGTGCTGATTCTTCTGAAATAATTGTGCTTTGTGACCCGCTGTCAATCAAAGCTCTAAAATTTTCAAAATTTCCTTGAGAAGATTTTATTTTAATTCGTGCACTTGCTAATAAAGCCTGCTCCGACGTCATACAAGTTTTCACCTTTTCACTATTTTGTTTAAAGTTAATATGTAGCATGCTATGGTGATTTCTTTTGCACAGCGAACACGTTACTTCGCTAGTGCATTTTTATACCCGTTACTCGTAGAGTAAAAGGGTATATTGTATTCGTGCAAAAGTATGTAACAGGTAGAAGGAAGCGTTTCCGACCCTATAAAGTATATATATTCTTGTTCAGGATCACTAGCTGAGTCGATCTAGCCATGTCCGTCTGTCCGTCTGTCCGTCTCTCCGTCTGTCCGTCTGTCCGTCTGTCTGTCCGTCTGTCTGTCTGTCCGTATGAACGCTGAGATCTCGGAAACTATAAAAGCTAGAAGATTGGCATTTTGCATGTAGATTTTAGGAGTTCCTACGCAGCGCAAGTTTGTTAAAAAATGGTGCCACGCCCCCTCTGACGCCCACAAACCACAAGCTGTGGCCACAGTTTTGATGCTATTACGAAAATTTTTTTGATATATATTTGTTTCGTCAATACCTATCGAATGGCCTAATAAAAGTTTGCCACGCCCACTCTAACGCCCAAAAACCCATGCCTGGTAAGCGCCTACATTTCTGCCTTTCATGGCCCGCAATAGTGCAATAGCGCCATCTAACGGATGACTTTGGAACAACTGGCCAAGGTGCTCAACAGAGTCAACGTTAATTCTCGATAAGGATTTCTATTAAAGGAAATTGCGATGGTTTTCATTTGTCAATTCCGATCTATATCCTTAGAACTATGCAAATCAAATCAAGTTAGCCAAACTGGAGGTGTTCCCTGGGTACCGATTTTAACATAAAAATCGGGAGCTAATTCGAGCAGCAAAAAAGATACAAGAAGGCATATTTATATTAGTTATTTAGCTGAGTAACGGGTATTTAATAGTCGAGGCACTCGACTATAGCGTTCTCTCTTGTTTATTATATGGGTGTTTTGAACATCTAAAACAAAAGAAAGCTTTCTTAACCATTTCCATCCTTTCTGATGGATTTAACGCTTTATATTTATGACAATAAATTATAGTGTGTCCCACACCTTTGCAAATGGGACAACTATTTGTGAACAATTCTTTTGAATTGTTACTAAATATATTTCTTTTAACAGGTTTTTCATCCTGAAGCGAGCTTATCGAACTTAGCCGTTGCTCTAAAAATTCTGTGACGTCGGACAATATTTGTATTTCCTTTGTTTTTTTGCATGGCTCTCATATAATTGTAGAGCTTCTTTATTAAATTTTTTAATTATAATGTGTGCAAAGATAATATCCACTTCATCGGATAGTTGTGCCTTTAATTTGATCATGCGAATTGACTCATTAATTGTGTCAATAAACACTCTCAATTGCCTGGCTGAGTTAACATTTAAGCATTGAAGCTCAAGAAGGCGATTCAATTGATCGGAAAATATTTTCCGCTTATTTTCGTACCGCTTGGTTAACAATTCCCAAGCGGCCTCGTAATTATCCCCTGATCCCAACAATAAGTGAGTAACCACATTCCGGGCTTCTCCCTTAAGTGAGATTTTCAAATAATTAAATTTTAAGGTAGGACTTAGGTCCTCCCTTAAATGTATGAGTTCAGTGAATAACTCATAAAATATGTCCCAATCTTTGGAGTCTCCAAAGAATGTGGGTACTTGTATTTTAGGTGGAGTCGGCAACTCGTCAATTTTTTGACTTGTGCCTTCTACTTTACTAGGCACATTAAGAATTTTCTTTTTCATATTATTCGTGACTGTAATAATATCAAATTGTAGTTCATCTAGAATTTCATCAAACCTCCTATCTGTGACATCAGTCATTTCGACTTCCTTTGAAGCAACAAGCTTCTTCCAATAAAAATCCAATTTTTTAATCCTAATCTGAAATTAATTCCATTTATTTTCTTTAATGTCATCAACTGTTTCTTTCAAGTATTTATTCATTTGATCTATAGCCTTCTCCAGTCTGCTAGAGTTACTTATTTGATATTTTTAATTTCTCTGCTGTTATCTGCGCCTGAGACTAACTTGATTTTATCTGTTCGGTCTAATGTCTCGTCTATGCGTGTCTTAATTTTCTCGAACCCTAGCATTATCTGCTCAAAATGCTTATTTTTGAAGTAATCGTGATCGATTACTCCAATTTTCATAAGAGCCGAGTGATTATTTATACACTCAGCTTTAAGTGCGTCATACGTTTTTAAATATTCAAAGGATAAACTAGGGAGTTCCAGTAACTCCTTACTACTTAGTGTGATTTCGACTTGCCTTTTAATAAGGGCAATCGTTTGTGCGGACAACATTTTCTTAATTTAATTAAATTAAAATATCTTAAAATTGACTTATCTGCTTCGCCGACGCTGCCGTATAGTTGTAGTTGTTGTCGTTGCTGTCGCCGACACGTTGCTCCAGTGGTCGTTATAGTTGATGCAGCTGCTGCTGTTGTTGCTGCTGCACGCCGACACCTTGTTGCTGTGGTTGTTGTTGCTGAATTTGCTGCTGTTGTTGCTGTTGCTTCTCTGTTGCTGTTGTTGATGTCGTCTTCAATCCTCTGATATATATTTTTTTTGTATTATTTTTTATTTTTGCAGATATTGTGGGCTGAGGATTTTTTGTTTTACAAATTTTTTTTTTATCGTTCAGGCACTTTTTTGATTTTCTTGCCACTTTTTTATCTTTTCTGCTAGTTAATGGAACTGTCACAAAACTGGAAAAACTTTTGATTTGGTAGGATTTTTTTTTTTTTTTACTGATTTCGGGGTAAATGCTTTATCTTTTTTTGTCACCGCTTTTTTGATGTCTTGGCCTGGAATACGCCCTAATATAATTTGCTTGATAGCAAAATTTAAAAAATGTTACAATTTTTATTCTTGTCGATTTTATTTTTCGACCACGATTTTTTTTTAAACAAAGAAATTTTTCTATCTTCTCAATGATTGAAAATTTTTAAAAAATAAAGATTCTTTTTGCTTTATAAATTTATACTCCGATTCTTACCACTGGTGGGGGAATCAAGAGTCAATTATTTTTAGCAACCTGTAGCTGCTAGTGTTACCACTTCGCAGGACTTTAAGGTGCTGGCCTTATCTCTGAGTCTCTTACCACAAAGGGGAAAACTGCAGAGTTGTCGAAGGACCAAATGAAAGAGGGTTCAAAAAGAAACGATCTTCATTCATTGAGTTTTTGTTAGAAACTGATTTTATTTAGAAATATCTTCGGTTTAAATAGCTTACATGAGAATCAAATAAGACTAATACATGGCCTAAATATTACGTATTAGCTTAGGTCTTATTGTGTGAATCCTACCTATAGTGCGGCTTGAGGTACTTAAGGTTCTAGATTACAAGTTCAGAGTTCTTAGCTTACTTGGCGGCTTAACCTAATTATGGCAGCGCGGGTGCCCCGCTCCAGAACGAGGGCTGGCAGAGCTGCTCTGCGTCGGTGGCGATGCTTGACCACGTTGGTGGCGCTGAGTGGCCTTGCCGAGAATCCGGCAGGGATCAGTGGCGTCGATGGCCAGAACGAGGGCTGGCAGAGTTGCTCTGCGTCGGTGGTGGTGCTTGACCACGTGGGTGGCGCTGAGTGGCCTCGTCAAGAATCCGGCAGGCATCAGTGGCTTCGATAGCCGGAACGAGGGCTGGCGACAGCGCTGTGCGGCCGAACCGAGGTTTGGCGAGGATCGGTGGTGTCGTTGGCGACGGCCACGTTTAAATGGAACGATAAAAGTTCCCCGTTGCAAATAGAGGTGAGAGAGCCCCAACCAAAACTATGGCGGCAGTCGTGTGCGTATCACAAATTGTTTTCCTATTGTCGTGTGTGTTTACTTGGTTTTGCGACCCTGGTTTTCTGGTGCTTGGCGCGTGTAACGACCCTGTCTGTTTTGCTGAGCTGGCGTGCGTCTGACGTGTGCGACGACCCTGTCTGTGGCGAAAAAATAGCTCCTAGCGTCGCTGCTGGTGTGCGCGGTGCACCTTGGTGGCCTAAGAGGTGTCTGGCCAGGATTTATATTGCTGCCGTGATCGGCACGCGTGCCGGGGCGGTTTGCGGCGATGCCGGGCGCTCTGGGTGGCCGGGCGGTTCGGCGACGGCCAGCGGCGTCTTATGGGTCTTTAGGCCATAAATTTGGTGGACCCCGGCTCGTCCTCCGCTCGTCCCTGTTCGGGCGCCAGACTGTAAGGATGTTTCTACGGCTGGGATGGAGCTCAGTCTCCCCGGGATCCTTTACAATCGAATTTGTAAATAAGCGGGGACGAGGAGAGGCGGGCAACCTGGCCGCAGTCGCCGATCAGTCGCGATGCGCGCGGCGGGCCTTATTGGCGGGTCAGAGCAGGCATTTGGGACTCGGATTTGGACCAGACGCGAACGAGTGAAAGCCGGAAAGCTATGAAGCGAAAAGAAAACCTGAACTTGCACGCCTTCACGTCTGTGCACGTGGTTGCCACCAAAGTCCAGTTGCGCAGAGGAATCTTCTCGAAAAACGCAACCGGCTTGGCTTGGGCCACAGTTTGGCACACGCGGGTCGAGTTTGGGTTACTTGGGGCTTGGGTGCGTCGACCGGAAATCGAGACGGAAAGCTACGTAAGCGGAAAGAAACCCGTACTTGCTCTCCTTCACGTCTGTGCACGTGGCTGCCACCAAGGTCCAGTTGCGCAGAGGAATCTTCTCGAAAACGCAACCGGCTTGGCTTAGGCCACTGTTTTAGCACACGCGGATCAGAGCTTTGAGGGTCAGGATAAATCCAACTCGGTGTGTTGTGTTCTCGTTGAGTTCTATTTCAGACTGCCTTATTTTATGCGAAGTATACAGAGTTGCCAGATTCTTAAAGTACTAACAGAGTATAGAATGGAGGAATAGAAACTGTTGACAATATATAACACATCTCCTCCTTTAATTAAGAACGACTAGTATTTTTAAGTTTTCGGAAATCCTTGGGCTTAAAACGATTTACTTCTTGGCGAACACGACTTCTTTGGCGAACAGGTATGCCGGATGAAATTCGTGCTAGTTGTTTTTGCCTTGGTTGTTGGTTAGATGACGTGGAGCTCTCGGGTGGCTCAGGTTCAGGATCACGTTGCTGAACGGCTGTCGGAGTTACCGGTTGATCTTCTTGTAGTGGTGGTTGATCTTGTTGTTGTGGTGGTTGTTTTGAAGATGTTTGCGGTATATCCGGAATCCACCAGAACTCTGGAGGTTTTTCGAAGGCGCTGCTTGTCGAGAACTTCGGTTTTAGCTGGTTGAAATGCCGCTTGATATAACCATTTGTGTTGCGAACCATGAAAAGCATTTTTCCAATCGGACGGTCGATAATGCCTTCAATCCACTTTTCTCCCCTCGAGTAGTTACGAGCGTAGACCATTTGACCTTGGCTTCGACAGGATGCTCGAAAAGTTGACTTAGTACGGTAGGGACTGGGCGACCATGGATTAACTCGGCTGGAGATTTTCCGTTGGAATTTGGAATGAACCTGTAAGAAGCAAGATATTTAGAAACTGCTACTCGGACTGGTATACCGTCTTTGAGGTTCTTCTTGACTGAGAATTTGAACGTCTGAACGAAACGCTCTGCTAATCCGTTGGATGCCGGATGGAACGGGGCTTTGGTTATGTGTTTTATTCCATGAAGTTTGCAGAATTCCTCGAAGGCGTCAGCCGTAAGCTGCGGACCGTTGTCGCTGACCATTGTTTTAGGATATCCTTCGATTGCGAATATCGATGATAGTGCAGCGATCGTGTTAACGGTTGTAGTGGACGACATTTGAACTACAAATGGGAACTGCGAGTAAGTGTCTACGCATATTAGCCACATAGAATCGAATATTGGGACGGCGAAGTCGATATGAATTCGCTCCCACGCTGTTGTTGCTGCAGGCCAACTTTGGTACTCTTTTGGAGGAGCAGGATTGTTGCACTTGCAGATGCTGCATGACTGAGCAACGTTTTTAATGTCTGCAGCTTCAGGATATGTGCTTGAAGAGTTACTGGGATTATTACACGATTGGCATCTGTGTGTAGGCAAAGCAATTTTTTGTTGATCGTGAGGGCAAATTTTCGATTAAACACCATACTTCCTCGCCTTGCTGAAGTTTTTCTGGCCATCCTACAGTAACATACCGTAAGACTTGTTTGAGAAGTTTGTCCTTTTCGATGTGGTTGCGAATGATCTCAGAATTGATCGGTGGTGACAGTTCCATTACGACGTGGCAGGCTTCTTCTTCTCTGTCGAAATCAGGATCCATGCCCACGGGAAGGCGCGATAGGGCATCTGCGTTGCCATGAGCAGATGTAGATCGATACTGTATTTCAAAGTTATAGGCCATGAGAATGATGGCCCAGCGCTGTAGCCTGTTTGACGTCATTAAAGGAAGATGCTTGCCTGGATTGAAAATCGTTACAAGTGGCTTGTGATCCGTTATAAGGGTAAACTTTCGGCCGTACAAATATTGGTGAAACCGTTTTACTCCAAATATTATAGAAAGTCCTTCTTTTTCGATTTGGCTGTATTTAACCTGATGTTTGTCAAGCGTTTTTGATGCGAAAACAATAGGTCTCTCCTTGCCATCTTGTTGAATATGCGAAAGGACTACACCGATACCAAAAGATGATGCATCCGTTGCAAGGACTAGTGGTAGGTTTTCGTCGAAATGAGCTAGCTGAGTAGCGTTGATAATATGGGACTTCAGGGCTGTAAAAGCTTGTTGTTGTTGCGGCCCAAAAAGTATAGCTACATTTTTTCTACGAAGTTGGTTCAAAGGAGCTGCCAACTGAGAATAATTCGGTATAAAATTGCAATAGTAATTAACTTTACCCATGAATGCTTCCAATTGCTGTAGATTAGAAGGCGGACGCAACAATTTAACAGCCTCCAAGCCTGAACTGTCTGGAAGAATCCCTTGAGCGCTGATTCTTCGTCGTAAGTACTCTATTTCGTCCGTGAAAAAGAAGCATTTTTCCTTTTTATACCCGTTACTCGTAGAGTAAAAGGGTATATTATATTCGTGCAAAAGTATGTAACAGGTAGAAGGAAGCGTTTCCGACCCTATAAAGTATATATATTCTTGTTCAGGATCACTAGCCGAGTCGATATAGCCATGTCCGTCTGTCCGTCTGTCCGTCTCTCCGTCTGTCCGTCTGTCTGTCTGTCCGTATGAACGCTGAGATCTCGGAAACTATAAAAGCTAGAAGATTGGCATTTTGCATGTAGATTTTAGGAGTTCCTACGCAGCGCAAGTTTGTTTCAAAATGGTGCCACGCCCCCTCTGACGCCCACAAGCCACAAGCTGTGGCTACAGTTTAGATGCTATTATGAAAATTTTTTTGATATGTATTTGTTTCGTCAATACCTATCGATTGGCCAAATAAAAGTTTGCCACGCCCACTCTAACGCCCAAAAACCCATTAAACACTTAAGCCTGGCTAGCGCCTACATTTCCGCCTTTCATGGCGTATACAATAGCGCCATCTAACGGATGAATTTGGAACAGCTGGCCAAGGTGCTCAACAGAGTCAACGTTAATTCTGGATGTTTTCTATTAAAGGAAATTGCGATGGCTTTTATTTTTCAATACCGAACTATATCCCAAGAACTATGCAAATCAAATCAAGTTAGCCAAATTGGTGTTCCCTGGGATTTTAACATAAAAATCGGGAGCTAATTCGAGGGGCGAAAAACATACAAGAAGGCATATTTATATTAAGTTGTTTAGCTGAGTAACGGGTATCTAATAGTCGAGGCACTCGACTATAGCGTTCTCTCTTGTTAGTAGGTTAAATCCTACTAACAAATCGGCGTCTAACCCTTCAATTTCGTAAAATATTTGTTTTGTATTAAAAATAGTTATTACGTGGTAATGTTTTATTATTGAGTATCCATTTACAGTGGAGACTCTTTTGTATATGGGGAGTTCACTTTTGTTTGAATAGATTCCCTTTTTTATATAGCAGGATGTCGCTCCTGTGTCAATCAATATTTTTAATTTTTGCTTTGATTGCCTATCTATCCTCGTCAAGTAGGGTAACCCTACTTTTGTTCCTGGTCTAAAAAATGATTCTCTTCGATGTTGCTAATTCGCATGGTTTTATTTTGGGGCTGATTTATAGTGTTAGTTGGTTCGCGTTTTAGTGGTGGATGTGTTTGTTTTGGCTCGTTTCTATTTTGTTGGTAATAGTTCGGACGGCTTGAATACGGTTGGTTGTAGTTTTTGTTGGAATTATAATAATTGTAATTCCCCTGTCTTTCATTATGTCCCTGCCAATTTTTAAAGGGTTTAATTTGATTTGATGGATCAACTTCCATTGGTTCTATGTTAAGTTCTACTGCTTGTTTTTGGTGAAAATTGTTTTGATCATAATTTCTATTTTGATACCAATTATTTCCCGTTTTAGGGTTGAAATTTTGATTGGGCTGCACCTGGTTGAATCTTAGATAATTGTTTCCCTGTTTCTTGGTCTCGTGCTGAAATCCATAGTATTTATTTGCGAACTGAGCTCGGAAGTTGTTCGATTCTAGTTCTTGTACCTTCGCTAAAGCGTTCGGTAAGTCAGGTGGGTTTAGAGAGAATAGGGTTTCGGAGATTGAACCATTCAGTCCAGAAATGAAAACTCTTAAGGCGTTGCCTTTTATTGTTCTTGTAGTCTCCCTGGTAATTTCGTTTTCTTTCCATAGGTCATTATGGTTTTGTTGATAAGCATTGTCATTTTCTTGTTTACCTCGTTATAAAAGTCCGTAATTGTCATTTTACCCTGTCTCAAAATGCTTAATTCTGACTCTAGGACGTGGATTGGTCTTCTATCATTGTAGATAAAATCCAGTCTCGAAAGTATGGCCTTGAAATTTAATACGGTACCATGGTTAGTTAAGGCGTCGTGCGCCGCTCCCATGATTTTGTTCCGTAAAATAGTTAGGGCAATAAAATACTGTTCACTATTAATTTTGTATAGGCTCATAGATGTTTCTGCGGCCTCTCTCCATCCGACATACTGGGATTGTTCTCCATAAAATTTTGGCACAGCTTTTACTACTTCTAGGGTTGTATCGCATCTAACTGTGGGGTCAATTACTTGAAGCTTATAGTCTTCCACTACATTTGCATTCGAGTTTAACTTATTACTAAGGTCATTAATTTTTGCATTTAAACCTGTCAACTGTAAATTTACCACTCGGTTTATTAATTCCATTGTTAGATTTGATCCCAGACCACTGCTGGTAGGATTTTGACCTGTCCCACCGGTTGCCATATTCAAATTTAAATTTCCAAAGTTTTTTAATAAATTTTCCAGATTGTTTTTCGATTTACAGAGGTTCAATAAGTATTCAAGATAGTTATATATGTAATAAAAAAATAATTAATTTTCAATTTCTCACGATTTGCTGCTTCCTGTTTATCGTCGTCAGGATTTGATCCGTTGGTCGTGGTTAATTGTTGTTTTCTCCTGAGGTAAAAAAAATTAAAATTTTTCCGGTGTAGCTTGTGGCGAGGGATTGCCCTTCAGCCCTTCCTTCCTGTCAGTGAATATATTTTTTTAGTGTAGCTATGTGGCGAGGGAATGCCCTCAGCCCTTCCTTCCTTCTTTTGCGGGTTTTTTTGTGTGTTGGTTTATTTATTTTTATATATATTTTAATTTATGTGTTTTTTATTACTTGTGTTTTTCCTTTTTTGAGTTCTTTATTTTATTTATTGTGTTCTTGCTTTTTAGTGAATTTAAATTTCGGTACACCTTTTTATCAACTTTTATTTTTTTAAATGGATTATTTTTTATTTATTATTTTCCACTTAAATGTTTTAACGATCACAATCACTTAGAGTTTGTGTCGGTTGCGGACAGTTTGTTTTCCCACAAAATATTTGAGTTGTTTGACCGCGCGAGTTCCGTTTTTCTTGTATTTTTAATTTGTTTTCATTAAAAAAATTTAGGAACTTTTGAAGACGCGGCCCCACGTTGGGCGCCAATTAAATTTATTAGTTGATAATTTTTTATAAAATAATTATTTTTTATTTTTATTTTGATGTTCACCTTTTATTTTATTAAATTCACTTTCACAAGTCACTTAACATATTATTATATTAACAATTTGATTTTCACGACCAATCGAGTCGTCTCCAAAAAAGAACTGCCGTTAGTTTGATAAAATATTAATCATGAAACCTCGGCTTAAGAGAATCTTGCTCAGAAGAGATTAAAAGAGATTAGGCAAAGTTAAGAGAGTAGGACAATTGGCTGATGAAATAATTGAGAAGTAATTGAAACTCAATAAATTGATTATTTGACAAAAATTTGGTTAGCAACTGGCTCGGACTAGATCGGACCCTAAGTGGAAAATTTGGAAGCTTTGTTTATGACTGGGGTCATTTGTTTACAGTAGGCCGGATGTGGTTCTCACAGGGCTCGGTTTGAGTGAGGGGAGATTCTGTTAACGAAGCTAGAATTTCCAGCGGTTGCTAAGATTGGAAAGGGTCATTTGTTTATAATAGCCGAATGTGGCCGGTTTGAGTGAGGGGAGATTTTGCTGGCGAAGCTTAAATTTTTCAGCGGTTGCTCCGATTGGAAATTTGTTTATGAAACTCATAAGCTATAAATATTTATGGGTTGGATAACATGCATCATATGAATAATTTTGAAGAATATAATTTACAGAATATTCTGCAAGGGTATATCAACTTCGACTCCGCCCGAAGCTAGCTTTCCTTTCTTGATTTTCTGTTAATGCTACTTTGTTGTAACAAATTCAACGAGGTATGCCATTCTAACATTCGACAACGGTATCCCAGGGTTTTGATTAAAAAAAACCGAAAAATCGAGCTGATTTTATTGGGTTGGGGTTGGAGGTCATGATTTATTTTCGAAAATTTTTAATCGGACGTTGATGCACTATGATCGGCGCAAACAAGTGGCCCTTACCAAACCAAGCAGTGCTTGTTACGCGCGGAGCCCTATTACCCAATGGGCGTAAAAACGAGACCACGAGAAGTGAAAAAGGACAATATAGAAGAAGAAAGACTAAGTTAGAAATACGTTCGGGACTAATACTAATACTAATTATATGATAAGTAAGATAAAATTAATGCTTTTACGCTTTTTCATGCATGCCTTGTATGAGTCTGCACGCAGGCCATGGGAATATGCTCACACTAGCACTTCCCATAAGTTCGGCTCTGAGGCGCATTCATATTTCGGCTGGCCGCAAAGTTTAGCGGCCGGCACTTTTGTATTTGTTTAAGTACACTGTAATACAATGTTGGTGTCGGTGGGTACTCGCTATAATGATATATGCATACTACATCTCCCTCCTTTTGAAAAATAACGTAATTCTATGAAGTTATTTTCTTAACATATAAATGAACATCCATCTTGTTTTATAAAAATATATATTTATTATTTTTTGTTTGTGTTGTGTTATTTATTTAATTTATTATTATTTTTTTTTTCGAATCAGAAAGTATTATTTATTTTAGTATATGTATATATATATATATATATATTTAAATTTTGTAATATATTTCCATCAAATTATATTTATTAGAAAATTAAAGTGAAATAACAATTTTTAACCTATCCTTATGTACTGTTTGTTTTATATGTTTGTTATTTGAAATTACTATGTTATCGTTTTCTTCTACACTTTCAACCTTACAAGGTCCCGTATATTTAAAGTCTAGCTTATGCCCTGTTTCATTTTTCAATAAAACCTGATCTCCTATTTTTAAATCAAAATCTAAGGTATTTTTGTCATATCTAATTTTTTGTTTCTTTTTATGAGGTTCTAACATTAATCTAGCTCTCTTAAATGCTTGTTCTAGTCTAAACTTAGATTCTTTAGCGTAGTCATCTACATTATATAGAGCTTTTATTTTATCTAAGCTATTTAAATGTTAAGGTAAATTTAAAGTTTTGCCAAAAACTAACTCATATGGACAATAGTCATGTGCCATAGAGGGTGTTGTGTTGAAACAATATACGAAGTACTGGAGCCATACATCCCAATCTATTTTATCAACTGAAATGTATGAGCGGATGAACTCATTAAATGTTCTGTGGCTTCGCTCCACGGTTCCTACAGTTTGGTGATGGTGTGCGGTAGAAGTTATGTTATTGATATTTAAATTTTTACATAAATCCTCAATTATCGAATTATTATATTCTGTTCCCATGTCTGTTATGAACGTCTTCATTGGACCGTACTTCAGAATAAAATCTTCAAATATAGCTTTTGCTACTGTTTTTGCACCACAAGGTATTTAGTTAAATCGCAGATTAGGGTTACTGCATATTCATTTCCTTGTTCAGATTTAGGAAGTGGACCGATTGTATCCACAATTACCCTGTCAAAAGCCATTTGTGGCGTTTCAGTTACCGTCAATGGTGTTTTTGTATGTTTGGTTGTTTTGGATTTTTGGCATTTTGGGCATTTTCTTATATAATTTGTTATGAATCGGGTCATATTTTTCCAATAATAATGCCGTTTTATCTTTGCTAATGTTCTAGCTATGCCTGAATGATCTCCTTGTATTGGATCGTCATGGAATGTAAACAATAATGCTTCTTTTTCTTTATCATTATTTATAATTGGGTCACCGGCTTGAGTAGCGCTACTTTTAGAGATTGTAATATTTTATTGTCCATTATTTTAAAAGATTATATTGATATAGTGTCAAAGATCTTTTCGCTCGGAGCCACTTTGAGCTTGCTGATATTAAGTATACCGGCTTCTTTTTCAATCCTTTGAAAGAACTGACCGAAGTCGAGAATTCCATTTGTGTACATATCGCTAACATCAATTCTTGCTATAACTTTTTTCCATGCTTTAGTAAAGATAGTGAATCTGTTATTCGCAAGGTCACTACTTTTCGTACCTCATCATTTACAATAACTTCGTATACGTTGGGCTGAGAAGCTTTGTTTAGAGTTTGCCTAGGCAAATCTATTTTTTCCCTTTCATCAATTGGATTTTAAGGTATTCGAATGCGTTTTTACATCCATCTGTCCATTCGAATTTAACATTCTTTTTACATAATCTAGTTATGTGTCGTCAGTAATCGGAAAATTTTTTAATAAAACGTCTGTAGTAATTGCAAAATGCAACGAATCTTTTAGCGCTGTCTGCGTCCGTTGGGACTGGGTATTTTTCTATTGCATCGTATTTTTTATTGTCTGGCAAAATACCTTTGTCAGTACACTTGTGTCCAACGAAGGTCACTTCGTGTCTGAAAAATGTGCACTTTTCTGGGTGCAATTTAAGGTTGTGCTTCCTGCATAAATCAACAACGTTTGTAAGATTTTTAATTATATGTTTTTCTGAACAACCGATGACAATTAGGTCATCCATTTACAAGAATGACTGTGAAGGTTCGATACCTGAAAATGCAATTGTCATTATTCTTTGGAAAGAATTTGGGGCTATTTTTAAACCATAAGGTAATCGCGTGAAGCGATAGGAGCCATTGCTCGTGGGAAAGGATGTTATATTTCTAGACGTTTCTTCAAGTTCTATTTGATGAAATCCTCACATTAGATCTAAACATGAAAAGTATTTAGCTCTACTTAATTGGTCAAGAATATCGTCTATTCTTGGTAGCGGAAATGTATCTGATAAAATTTGGCGGTAATCAATTACTAAACTCCATCTTTTAGTATCACAATTTGGTAATGATTTTTTCGGGACGATTAGTAATGGAATGTTGTATTCAGAAACTGAAGGTTATACTTTATTATACCTATCTTTGACAGATTTGAACCTAATTCGATCAATAATTTAGATAATTTTGACCAATTCGTTTTATTTATCGCTGCCCTATTTTCATGATCTATTGTCAAAGGTGTTTTTAAAATTGTCGGTATCGATATATTTAAATTATACCTATCTTTGACAGTTATTAGTTTTGAACGTAATTTGATCAATAATTTAGATAATTTTGACCAATTCGTTTTATTTATCGCTGGCCTATTTTCATGTACTAAAGTTCTTGCAGTATTGAAAGAATCTACAAGAATCTTTGCATGTTTATTAATAGTGTCTCTATGTATTGGCCTATTTTGGCTTATACATTTGTAAGACTTGTCAAATGTGTCCTTTAATTCTCGTATGTGGGTGTTTGTCTACTTCCGAAAATACTTTACAGTGTCTTACTGTGGACAGTACTATTGCTTTTTGCGTACCACTGCAATGAAAAAGCGGGGAAAAAGCTAGGTCGTACCTATTCATATATTCGTCTTCAAAATCTGAAAAGATAGAGGCTCTCCTCTGTTTCTAAGTATGGCTAACACCCTATTCTCAAAATTTGGTTGATTGGCTAGAGTAATTCTTATGCCATCTGTGGTATATAATATAATATATTATAATATAATATATTATATTTTATTTTTATTTTTATTTCAAAATTTTAATTCTCTTACTTTTGGTATGTCCTTGCATACATTTACAAATTTACAAATTTATCATTTGAATTTTTATTTTGAAACATATTTTTATAATAATTGTTTGTGCTTCATAAATTTAAATCTTATCCAGATCGTTGGCCTGGTTTCTATTTATACCTCTTTTTGATACACACTTATTGTGGTACGTATAGAATTTATACAAAATGTATGCACTCATTATAAAAACAATTCTTGATAATAATATGTTTTTCAAATCGGTATCAATAGTGTTTGATTCGTTTTTATTAATTACATTGGCAGTGGAGTCCACTGTTTTAGTTTAAATTAAACCCATTTTGGGTATTATTTCTGTAACGCTTTCAAAATCTGTTTTTGCGTTACTTTTCATAACAAAAAATGTTCGTTTATATTTAAATTTTTTCTTTTTATTTGTATATCTTTAAATTATGACACGTATACTCGCAAGCTGTATTTTCGAAAGGCCCTTTACAATCTGCAGGGCACTTTGGTTTTCTAGCCTCCTTCATATAATTTTTATTTTTGTAGCCATCTAATTCCCTATACGTGTTCTATAATTCTTTCTTAATTTCTACATTTTCATCCCAGGTTACTGGGGTAGATTTTTCAGCATATAGCTGCCTATTTAATTAGTTTAAATTAAACCCATTTTGGGTATTATTTCTGTAACGCTTTCAAAATCTGTTTTTGCGTTACTTTTCATAACAAAAAATGTTCGTTTATATTTAAATTTTTTCTTTTTATTTGTATATCTTTAAATTATGACACGTATACTCGCAAGCTGTATTTTCGAAAGGCCCTTTACAATCTGCAGGGCACTTTGGTTTTCTAGCCTCCTTCATATAATTTTTATTTTTGTAGCCATCTAATTCCCTATACGTGTTCTATAATTCTTTCTTAATTTCTACATTTTCATCCCAGGTTACTGGGGTAGATTTTTCAGCATATAGCTGCCTATTTAATTCTTTTATTTTTAAATTCAGGAAGTTCTTCTGACCTCCTCTCCTTTTTGTCTTAATATTTTTTTTTTGTCTTAGGCATTTATGTGTTAATTTAATTAATTAATTAAAAATTTTTGTTTTGTTTAAATTTTCTGGTATATGTGTATACAATTTTTACATGTATCCCTACTGCCTGGTCTGTACAATTCTTGTAAAAAATAAGTTTTTGCATCGCAGATGCATATAAAATAATAAAAAAAATTTAAGATGTGCGCTCTCGGAAGCGCTGTCGGTTCACTTCTCCAGGGTCCAGCTTGGCTCGCTGATGCTCATTCGCTGGCGTATGGGGCGGCCTACCCCTCACACTTGTTGACTCAGCTGCTGATGTCCAGGGCCTATGTGCTCAGGCGGTACCGGTGCCGGTCATCGCACAGGTTTTTCGCAAGTGCCTTCGCAAAATGGGCTTCCCAGTCGTCCAGGGCAGTCGCCTTTCTTTCTTTGTTTCCTCTTGGAAACTGCTTCGGAGGTGGAGTGTGTGTCGTCATTAATTTTCTTAATCACTGAGTGAGCTGGTGTTATTGGCATTTTATTTACAAGACTTGAATTAAGAAAATCAAGTTCTTTTGTAATTTTTGCGTGTTGCCCAGGGCGGTGCTGGTTTGTTTTTATATAATAACCACTTTTTTTTATTTTGTTTTGCCCCTACGTTTTGCCATAACTCCATCTCTACTCACTTAGATTTATATTTCCAGATTCCAGTTACAGTTTGTATGAAGTCGTCATCAATTTCCTGGTCCTCTGTCCGTAAAAGTGCTCCGCTCCGCCAAGTCACTCTATCGTCGCTGCGTTTCTGGTTGTTTGGTATCCGGATTTGTAGCTGTAAATTTTCCTTTGATGCAGTTGTTTCTTCCTAGGTCCTCCAGGACCAGTGTCACGGTCGCCATGTTACACAAGCCACAAGCTATGGCCACAGTTTTGATGCTATTATGAAAATTTAATTGATATGTATTTGTTTCGTCAATACCTATCGATTGGCCTAATAAAAGTTTGCCACGCCCACTCTAACGCCCAAAAACCCATTAAACGCTTAAGCCTGGCTAGCGCCTACATTTAGATGGCGCAATACAATAGCGCCATCTAACGGATGACTTTGGAACAACTGGCCAAGGTGCTCAACAGAGTCAACGTTAATTCTCGATAAGGATTTATATTAAAGGAAATTGCGATGGTTTTCATTTGTCAATACCGAACTATATGCCAAGAACTATGCCAAATTGAAGGTCTAAGTCAAACAATGGCGTATGTGTGTATGTATGTAAGCATTGGACTCAAAAACATAAACATAAACACAGCTGTTGGTGCAGGACAAAAGCTGCATGCGCTAAAGCAGCGCTGGTGCTGATGCTCGTGCTGTAAAGCTGCCAGCTCTAAGAGATCGTCGAATTCAAATTGATAATTTGAACTAAGTAACGGGTATCTAATAGTCGAGGCACTCGACTATAGCGTTCTCACTTGTTGCATCTAATACCGTTCTCACGAAGAATACTGAGAACTTGGCCGATTCGCATTAGATGTTGCCTACTTGTAGGTGCTGAGATGATGATGTCATCTAAGTAGTTGCCACATCCTTCTACTCCTTTTAGAAGCTGCTCCAAATACCTTTGGATGATCGCTGGAGCACTGGCAATCCCGTAGGGAAGGCGCTGGTATTGAAATAGGCCAAGGGGTGTGTTGACGACCATGATAGTTTTTGAATCCTCATCCAGTTCCATTTGAAAATAGGCATCCTTTAAATCGATTTTGCTGAACTGCTTGCCGTGACGTATTAGGTGAAACACAGCCTCTTTTGTCGGTAGCAGGTACTGTTCAACATCGATCTGTGCGTTGACTGCTTGCTTAAAGTCGCCACATATGCGAATAGCGCCACCTGGTTTTGGTGCAAGCACAATTGGGGACGCCCAATTGCTGAATTTGATTGGCTTCCAAATTCCGGCTTTTGTAAGTCTGTCTGCCTCAGCTCTGAATTGGTCCATCTGTGCAAATGGAATTTGACGGCTCTTGAAAAACTTTGGTGTTGCTGACGGTTTTGAAGTCTTTTATGACACCCATGGCTGGTTCGAACACCTCGCTGTACGTGCTGATAAGGTCATCTAATTCGTCATCGTGCACCTCTTGAACGTTTAAAATTTGCATGATATCAAAGCCGAAAATATTGAATAAATCCATGCCAAATAGATTGTTTGATGTTTCAATGTTCGCAACGATTATGACCACTTGCTTCTCTTTTTCACCGCACTTTGCAATTGTGTGCAACTCCCCAAGCAATGGTATTGGTGTATGACCAAACGCATGTTATTCTCGGGAACACTTGAGTAATTTTGGCTTATTCAACAGCGCGTATGTAGTGGCGTTGATTACGGACGCTGTGGCTCCGGAATCCATTTAAAATGATATTACTTTGCTGTGTATTTCAAGATCTATAAGAATCTTGTTCTGCTGACATTTAACTTGACCTGTAACGCTGTTTACAGCTTCAATCGTTTCGATTTCGTTTGCTTCGAATTTGCGACTTTTTGCGTTTGCCATTTACTTTTGTCTTGCTTCGACATGCATACAACAGCTATATGTCCTTTTCTACCGCACTTGTGACATACGGCATCGCGAAACTTGCATTTCTCTCTGGCATGATTGTGTCCACAACCAGAGCATAATTTTAGCGAACTTTTGTTTGATTTGGCATCACTTTCACCACCACCAAGGAATGGTTTCTTTGTATAGGTGTGAACTGCGTTTATTGGGTCCTGCTTTGATACTGTTTCTTTGAGGGCTGCCACGGTTTTTGTAGTTGTCTCATAGGTTTCTGCAACTATAAGCACATCTTCAAGAGTTGGCTGAGACTTCTGAAGAGCAGATGCTCGGACTGCATCGTATGGCGTATGTACTATGATCTGATCTCGAATCATTTCATCTACATAGTTAGAAGAACAACCGTTGGCATTACAGACGAATTGACATTCCCGAGCGATCCCGCGCAAGTCGGCTACCCACTCTCTGTGCGTATGTGAATGTTTCATCTCCCTCTTAAAAAACTCATAGCGAGCAGCAACAACGTGTCGTTTTGTTGTGAAATGTTCCGTTAACTTGTCTGTGAGTTGCATGTATGTATACGTGTTCAAATTGTTGCTCCCGAACAGATTTTTCAATAGTTCGAATATGTTTATGCCACACCACGAAAGAAAATAAGCCTTTTTCTTAATTTCTGTAGTAACCGAATATGCGTTAAAATGCTGGGTTAACTGTTCAAGGTAAGACTCCCAGTTTTGATTGTCTTTGTCGAATTTGTGAAATGGAGGACACGAAGATAATTCACCCGTGTGGCTTGAATCACCCTGCCCTGGAGAAGCGTTTCTATCCATCATTGCTTGCATCCATTTTTGTTGCTGTTCCATAATGTCTTTTGTAAATGCTTGTTGTTGAGCAAGTATTGCTTTGATCAAATCATCATCTGCCGGCATCTTGATGAAAATCAACGACTACTCGACACGATTTATGCGATTTAACTTTCGACAAACTTTTTCACTTTTTTCCTCGTCGCCAATATGTTGTGTTCTCGTTGAGTTCTATTTCAGACTGCCTTATTTTATGCGAAGTATACAGAGTTGCCAGATTCTTAAAGTACTAACAGAGTATAGAATGGAGGAATAGAAACTGTTGACAATATATAATACGGTGTATGTTCGCTGTTCTTATTGTCCGTGTTTTTGTTTTCTTTTTCTTGGTTATCTTTTTGGGCTTTTCTTCCTCTTTTCTATATATTTATTTTCCCTAGCCGCGCTATTTTCTTTCCCTGTCTCTCCCTATCACTCTCGCACTCTACTCACTAGGGTCCTTCGTCCTGATCCTTGATGTCCTGCGTGTCTTTGGTGTCCTTGCGTGGTTTTCCTCTGCTTCGATGTTGGGTCTTTGACTTGTGGCGAATGAAAGAGAGCGGGACTGGCAGCCGCCGGGCTTATATAGCCAGCCGGGCTCTCGCTTCTCAACACTAGAAACGTGCGTAGGTCGCCTAATCCGATCGTGTGTAGATCGCCTAACCCGCTGAGTAGAGCGCCTGATCAGCTGAGATCCTTATTAACACACTAAATAACGCCTGTTTGAACTACCGGCTAACGGCCGATTAACAATCTAAATAACTCCTGTTTGAACTACTGGCTAACGGCCGATGTTTTGAACTTAACGGCTCTTTTGGCTTCTTGCCTGCCTCCGTGGCCTATCCTAGCTTAGAACTAGTTTTTCTTATTATCTACCAATATGTGTATGTATATCTTAAATTATTATCTTATTATTATTATCGAACGGAAAAAATCGCTCTTCAAATTAGAACCACAATTATTCGTAACACCTAAATTGCACAACAGGTAGCTCAACATAAAATAAACATGACTTTTCATTGCCTTTTTTAAAAGGGTCAGACTAGGGAATCTTTAAAGTGTCAAAGGGATAATTATATTTTTATTTGGGATTTTACCTATATATATTCAGAAATCCTATAATCCGTAGATCACACAATAAAAAAATGGACTCACCTGCCTCGAAGAACGCTTTATTTCACCGAGAATCCCTTTTATGAGGATTATTTCCCTCGGCTATGAAAGGCAATGTGGAATCGGAGGGGCAGTGGTGATTGTTTCAATTTCAGTTCTAGATATTGCGACTGCGTTTTCACGCTCTTTCGACTCTACTCATGTCATCCAAGTCCGTTTAAAAAGGACAATGATTGAAACTATTCGACCCGCTCGGGTCCTTCAAGCTGTACGGTACTACTAACCATACAATATATAGTCTGGTCATTTCATACAACGAAAAGGGACACACAAAATATTTTGCGGGAGGCCCCACAGCTGGTAACGGCAGGCCCCGGACACTTCGTGTGCCTTCGGGTTTTTTTCGCTCTCATTTTGATGCGCGCGCGCTAATTGCACGAGTTCGGTCGTTCAGTCGCAGAGACGCACATTTTGAAGAAGGTTGCCCTGCGCTTGAATTGGTGTTTGCATGTAAGCGTGTTCATGCATTCTCATACAGAGGTGCATGTGTGCGATCATTTCATTTCGATGCAGCAAGAATAATTTGTCTTTTGCTACTTTTCAGATTTTATGTACCCTAACAATATGGGCGTATTCATTATTGGGTTAATGATAAAAATAAGAATATTCTATGTTATAGTATATTTTTTAATATTTCAGCATAAATTCCATTTTGGTTTACAAATTTATATCAGTGGGAGCAGTAAAATGTTTTTTCTGCATCCGCCAGTGGAGTCAATCCGTACGCGCTGGCTCCTCCGTTAACCGCAGGCGGCGGGGGATCGTCCTGGAGGTCGGGAGCAGCTGGTACCGCTCGAGAGTTCGGGGACGGCGGTGACGACGATGTAGCCGTGGCGGCCCTTGGAGGCGATGGCGACGACGATGTGGCCGTGGTGATTCTTGGCGACGATGACGATGAGGATGCATCCGTGGCGGTTCTTGACGACGATGACATGCCTCGAGAGCCCGCTGCTGAGGATGATGACGATGACGATGACGATGAGGTGGCAGTGGTGGCCCTTGGAGATGGCGATGACGATGATGTGGCCGTGGTGGCCCTTGGCGACGATGACGATGACGATGAGGATGCATCCGTGGTGGTTCGAGAGTTCGATGATAACTCAGCCCGATGACGCTGTGGCGTCACTTGACTGCTGGAGTGGATCCCGTGGGTGTCCACCGATTACGACACTCGCTCAGGGTGGGTTCGCGGCTGTCAGGTCTGCAGGCAGTGTCTCGGGCGTGGTTATCGTCGTTGCATCTCGAGGGGGCGCCGGAAAGAGTCGCAAGTAAGTGCGACCACAGATCAGGGACGCCTGGATGACGGACAAGAAGTCGATCCCTAGGATAACGTCGTCCAGGATCGTGGGTAACACCAGGAGGGGTAGCTCGGCCTCTCGCTGGTCCAGTTTGACGCGTGCCCACACGGCCTTGGTGACTTCTTGAGAGGAGCCGTCAGCCAAGGAGATCCGAGTTCGCACTGCCCTCTTGTTGGTGGTGGTGGCCAGAGTTTGGGCCACTCGCTCGCTCACGAAGCTGCGCGACGCTCCCGTGTCTAGCGTGGCCAGAAATGGTCGTCCGTTGATGCTTATCGTCGCTACTATCCGCCCGTCCTCCAGTCGAAGTGGAGGCTTTACGGGTTGGGAAGTGTGCTGGCTCTCCCCGGCCACTCCCAATTCGAGCGGGGATTCTGTCCGTTTCCCGACTGCCGACAGCAGTTTACTGTCCGCACGCCTCTGCGTGCAGGGCGGCCGAGTGCACTCTTTGGCGAAGTGTCCACCGGCCGGCTGTCCTCGTCGGAGATCATGTGATTCGAAGCTCCGATGGGCAGGGGGACGGCGTTGGGTTCTCTTGCAGTCGTAGCCCTAGGGTATGGTGGTGACCTATGCGCTTGGTCCGACCCCATGGTGGCGAAGTGGACGAGGGCGGCGTGCCGGATCGAGTCCCGATCCCGTGCGATCTCATATGCGGTGGCGAGCTGCGTGAGCGTTTCGAGGGTGGAGAACTCGTGGCGACGGATAACGAGCTGATATTCTGGCAACAAGTATATATCCTTTCGAGCTCGTCTGCCAGAGTGTACTTCCCGCGCTGCATCATGAGTCTCAGGTCCACAAAGAAGTTCTTGAATGGCTCCTGCGGCTGTTGATAACGGGTGCGGATCGTGTCCTCCAACCTCTGAAAGTACCTCGGAGGAAGGAAGAACTCCAAGAACTCGGTCTTAAATAGGAGCCATAGGCTCGGTACCAGCCTTCCGCTCTTCCAGATAGTAATCCGGAGATGGTTCGGGGTACGTCGCTGATCCGGACGTTGTAGGCGGCTGCTCGTGCTCGCAGCTCCACTACCGTTCCCGCCGTTTCTAATCCGAACTTCTTGAGGAGTCCCTCCAGTTCCTCTTTCCGTCGGTATGAGAACCAGCGGACGCCCATGGTGGCCGGCTTTTCCTCACTTCCGGTTGCTACGACTAATTCCTCCAGGTTGTCGTTCGGCGTGGGTTTCCGGGTGGTCTTTGATGTCCAGTTCCTTTATCCTTGGCGTCGGTGTCCACCGACCACGTTGGCGGCGACGTAGAGTGGCTGGAACGAGGCTTAGTGGCGATGTTGAACGGTGTTGATGGCCAACAACCCCGTGTGCGGTGGCACAAAGCGGCCGGAACGAGGCCTAGCAAAGCTGCTCTGCGACGGTGGTGGTCCACGACCACGTTGGAGCGACGTTGAGCGGCCTGCCCGAAGTCCGGTGGGAATCAGCGGCGTCGGTGGCCGGAACGAGGCCTGGTGGCGGCACTGTGCTGCCGAGCCGAGGTCTGGTGAGGATCGGTGGCGTCGATGGCCAATGCTCACGTTGGCGGTGATGCTGAGCGGCTTGGCCGAAATCCGGTGAGGATCGGTGGCGTCGATGGCGAATGCTCACGTTGGCGGCGATGCTGAGCGGCTTGGCCGAAATCCGGTGAGGATCGGTGGCGTCGATGGCCAGAACGAGGGCTGGCAGAGCTGCTCTGCGTCGGTGGCGATGCTTGACCACGTTGGTGGCGCTGAGTGGCCTTGCCGAGAATCCGGCAGGGATCAGTGGCGTCGATGGCCAGAACCAGGGCTGGCAGAGTTGCTCTGCGTCGGTGGTGGTGCTTGACCACGTGGGTGGCGCTGAGTGGCCTCGTCAAGAATCCGGCAGGCATCAGTGGCTTCGATAGCCGGAACGAGGGCTGGCGACAGCGCTGTGCGGCCGAACCGAGGTTTGGCGAGGATCGGTGGTGTCGTTGGCGACGGCCACGTTTAAATGGAACGATAAAAGTTCCCCGTTGCAAATAGAGGTGAGAGAGCCCCAACCAAAACTATGGCGGCAGTCGTGTGCGTATCACAAATTGTTTTCCTATTGTCGTGTGTGTTTACTTGGTTTTGCGACCCTGGTTTTCTGGTGCTTGGCGCGTGTAACGACCATGTCTGTTTTGCTGAGCTGGCGTGCGTCTGACGTGTGCGACGACCCTGTCTGTGGCGAAAAAATAGCTCCTAGCGTCGCTGCTGGTGTGCGCGGTGCCCCTTGGTGGCCTAAGAGGTGTCTGGCCAGGATTTATATATGCTGCCGTTATCGGCACGCGTGTCGGGGCGGTTTGCGGCGATGCCGGGCGCTCTGGGTGGCCGGGCGGTTCGGCGACGGCCAGCGGCGTCTTATGGGTGTTTAGGCCATACATTTGGTGGACGCCGGCTCGTCCTCCGCTCGTCCCTGTTCGGGCGCCAGACTGTAAGGATGTTTCTACGGCTGGGATGGAGCTCAGTCTCCCCAGGATCCTTTACAATCGAATTTGTAAATAAGCGGGGACGAGGAGAGGCGGGCAACCTGGCCGCAGTCGCCGATCAGTCGCGATGCGCGCGGCGGGCCTTATTGGCGGGTCAGAGCAGGCATTTGGGACTCGGATTTGGACCAGACGCGAACGAGTGAAAGCCGGAAAGCTATGCAAGCGAAAAGAAAACCCGAACTTGCACGCCTTCACGTCTGTGCACGTGGTTGCCACCAAGTTCCAGTTGCGCAGAGGAATCTTCTCGAAAATGCAACCGGCTTGGCTTAGGCCACTGTTTTAGCACACGCGGATCAGGGCTTTGAGGGTCAGGGAAGAAATAAATCCAACTCGGTGTATGTTCGCTGTTCTTATTGTCCGTGTTTTTGTTTTTTTTTCTTGGTATCTTTTTGGGCATTTCTTCCTCTTTTCTATATGTTTATTTTCCCTAGCCGCGCTATTTTCATTCCCTGTCTCTCCCTATCACTCTCGCACTCTACTCACTAGGGTCCTTCGTCCTGATCCTTGATGTCCTGCGTGTCTTTGGTGTCCTTGCGTGGTTTTCCTCTGCTTCGATGTTGGGTCTTTGACTTGTGGCGAATGAAAGAGAGCGGGACTGGCAGCCGCCGGGCTTATATAGCCAGCCGGGCTCTCGCTTCTCAACACTAGAAACGTGCGTAGGTCGCCTAATCCGATCGTGTGTAGATCGCCTAACCCGCTGAGTAGAGCGCCTGATCAGCTGAGATCCTTATTAACACACTAAATAACGCCTGTTTGAACTACCGGCTAACGGCCGATTAACAATCTAAATAACTCCTGTTTGAACTACTGGCTAACGGCCGATGTTTTGAACTTAACGGCTCTTTTGGCTTCTTGCCTGCCTCCGTGGCCTATCCTAGCTTAGTACTAGTTTTTCTTATTATCTACCAATATGTGTATGTATATCTTAAATTATTATCTTATTATTATTATCGAACCGAAAAAATCGCTCTACAAATTAGAACCACAATTATTCGTAACACCTAAATTGCACAACAGGTAGCCCAGGTACATAAAATAAACATGACTTTTCATTGCCTTTTTTAAAAGGGTCAAACTAGGGAATCTTTAAAGTGTCAAGGGATAATTATATTTTTATTTGGGATTTTACCTATATATATTCAGAATATAATCCGTAGATCACACAATGAAAAAATGTATCAATTGACGCCATTAAGTAATTTGCTTAAAATATATTTGTATTATTTGAAACACAAACTTTGGTAAGTGTATTTCGCTAATAACCCCTTAACCCGTGGACGGCATTCCATGTACATAGGTGATTTTATATGATATTATTTCATAATTTTAATTTTTTTCATACAGCATTAAAAAAAATGCAACATCACATGAGCAACGGATAAACCCATAACAACGCCGGGAAACACGACAACAGCTGAGGAATCGGGATGGCAGAGGATCGATTGTTAAACTTTAGGATGGACCCCCAAAATCGAATGGATGCCTCCCAAAGGCAGTCGCAACGAAACATGGACGCAAGAGCTCAACTTTCGGAGGATGAACTGGAACAGGAACGAGGACAACAGCGAAATAGCATTCGAGCTTCAGCGAGGGATCTATATCACAAGAACATTAAAGAAGGCCCAACGGCTATTAGTATTTGCTGTGGAAGAACATGGTTTTGTTCGCAGGTAAGTGGATTATACATCCTGGTTATCTCCTCTAAATTTCATCTCCTAAACGTTGGCAACGCCCTTCCCACTTTTCGTCGTGCCATCTCTCTTGGCAAACTCCCATCACTCTGCCTTTCTAATGGGTTCGATTTCCCAGAAGTCCCTGAGTACTTAAATGGACTCACCTGCCTCGAAGAACGCTTTATTTCACCGAGAATCCCTTTTATGAGGATTATTTCCCTCGGCTATGAAAGGCAATGTGGAATCGGAGGGGCAGTGGTGATTGTTTCAATTTCAGTTCTAGATATTGCGACTGCGTTTTCACGCTCTTTCGACTCTACTCATGTCATCCAAGTCCGTTTAAAAAGGACAATGATTGAAACTATTCGACCCGCTCGGGTCCTTCAAGCTGTACGGTACTACTAACCATACAATATATATATATATATAATATATCTGGTCATTTCATACAACGAAAAGGGACACACAAAATATTTTGCGGGAGGCCCCACAGCTGGTAACGGCAGGCCCCGGACTCTTCGTGTGCCTTCGGGTTTTTTTCGCACTCATTTTGATGCTCGCGCGCTCATTGCACGAGTTCGGTCGTTCAGTCGCAGAGACGCGCATTTTGAAGAAGGTTGCCCTGCGCTTGAATTGGTGTTTGCATGTAAGCGTGTTCATGCATTCTCATACAGGGGTGCATGTGTGCGATCATTTCATTTTGATGCAGCAAGAACAATTTCTCTTTTGCTACTTTTCAGACTTTGGGTATCCTAACAATATGGGCGTATTCACTATTGGGTTAATGACAAAAATAAGAATATTATATGTTATAGTATATTTTTAATATTTCAGCATACATTTCATTTTGGTTTACAAATTCATATGAGTGGTAGCAGTAAAATGTTTTTCATAGATGTATGTATTCCAATTAATAGAAATCAATCTACTGAGATACGAACAGGCCATATCGCAGAC
Source organism: Drosophila fuyamai (assembly GCA_018153365.1). Lineage (NCBI taxonomy): Eukaryota > Metazoa > Arthropoda > Insecta > Diptera > Drosophilidae > Drosophila > Drosophila fuyamai. The sequence goes on along the minus strand of JAECXW010000809.1, from coordinate 175,497 downwards.
GGTGTCACTTAAAACACCGACTGCTTTTAAGTAGTTCAGAAAACTTCAAACCAAATCAGCATGAACACGCATACATAGAAACACCAATTCAAGCGCAGGGAACCTTCTTCAAAATGCGCGTCTCTGCGACTGAACGACCGAACTCGTGCAATGAGCGCGCGAGCATCAAAATGAGAATACGAATGAGAGCGAAAAAAACCCGAAGGCACACGAAGTGTCCGGGGCCTGCCATTACCAGCTGTGGGGCCTCCCGTAAAATATTTTGTGTGTCCATTTTCGTTGTATGAAATGAATAGTCTATATGTTGTATGGTTAGTGACGGTACTTAGTAAATACCGAGCTCTACAGAAAGCGCAACATTTCACTAAACGAATCATGGCTAACAGAATTTCAAGGAATTAATGAAATTCCTTTTGTTGCGGACGAATATGATCGCGAAGCAGTATAGCAACTTCTTTACCAGCAGCACCACTCTAAAAATGCTACAGAGCTCGAAGAAAATTTAAACATTAATGTTAACATTACTAGAAAATAATGATACTGCAATTCAGCGCATTGCATTGTCACCGGGTGAATACCGTCGGCCAACAAGCTTAACGCTTGACGAAGACGCAGAGGACCTTTCCTTTCCAACTATTTCTTGCGGAGAAATATTTTATGGAAATACAACCTATGCGAAAAATGCCAGATCCCAAACGGTCGTTGCGCTGTAGTTCTAAAAGTTTTATACATGTATAAATAATAATAATAATAAATGTATCACGAAAGGCAGTGCATACAAAATTCCATTTCAATTGCTTTACACAAAAAGTCAGGAGCGGTCACCGCTGGTAATCTGCGGGATGAATCATTTGTTGACCGTCTTGTGCAACATGATAATGGCTACCACATCCTGAAAGGCTTACGGTATGCACCAGCTCATTGGGAGGCTGAGAAAAAAAAGTTATAGCGCTGATCTCCGCATTCTCATGGCATGTACAGGCTTGCTGGTGCTGCTATGCTCGAAGACGCCGGAAATACCGAGCAAGTAATAAACTTTATTGATAGACATCAATTCAATCCAGACAAACGAGTTAGATTAGCTTATTACTAAAATTCCGATATGTGCAAAGGCATGAGCAGTTGGAAGCAGATTTCGCAGCTTGGTACAGATTTATCAAGCGGAATGCAACATCTGCCGCTAATCATAGGGATGACTATGATGAACCAAATGGTGAGAAGGTAGATGACGAAGATTAAGTTACTGAGCAAAGTTATCCACCGATGGATGGGTCTGGTTGCGTTAAGAAACGTTGGCATCCCTTGATTCTAAGGTGGGGTCACTTTAGCATTAACTCTTTATCCTTGGCGAAATTAAAAATCTCAACTTCTTTCCACGACATTGAAAACACATTCCGAGTAAACCATGAAGCCATTAAGACAATGGAAAGGAACTATGATTTGTTTGATGATATGGAGTTAGAAAGAGTAATGAAAGATTTGCAAGAGGATAGGGGAGATAATGCTCCTGATGCGGAAAAACCTGCCTCCCAATTTTTAGACGAAGAGCTTAGTGTTTTTACAGTACCAAACATAGAGCGGAACGTAAATATTCTTCGAATGAAAATGCGACAAACAACCCTGAAGAAGACGGCGAACTTTAATTAATTAGACTCCCCCCGTTAGTTTTCAATGATGACCTTTGCTCGCTAACTCGGTCCCTCAACTACAAACAAAGACATTATTATGCACATGTGATGACATAATGTTGTTTGTAAAAATATGTTTTACGAATATGTTGGTGGATAAGCCGGTGTAGAAAAAAGCAGACTGATTTCTCCCATCTATCAGTCTGTGATTTGGCGAGCAAATGAGCTTTCTGGTGCTACGGATTCAGCAAAGGTTTTATTATGTGCTCCGACTGGAAAAGCTGCATTTGGAATTGGAGGACTGACTCTACTTTCAGTAATTTCTCTTCCAATTAATCAGACTTCTGGTCCCTTAAGACCTTTAAGCAATGATAGTTTAAACACAATTCATTGCAAGTTGATTGATCTCCAACTGATTATAATTGATGAAATTTCAATGGTTGGTTCTATTTTGGATTAATGGCTTCGTCAAATTTTCCGAAGCGCTGACTTAAGTTTCGGTGTAAAATCAATTATAGTTTTTGGAGATCTAAAGCAGCTTTGCCCAGTTGGAGACAGTTGGATATTTTCACAGAGGACAATTAATCCTTATAGGGTTTTAGCCGGAAATAGCTTACGGAGGAACTTTAAGTATTTTGAGCTCACAGAAATAATGCGCTAAGGTGGCGATCATGCGTTTGCCCAATCCCTAAATCATTTATCTTAGGCTGGCATGACAATTGCAGATATAGAGCTCCTTAAACAAAGAGTTGTTTCACCCAGCGAAGTTCCTGATGATACCATTCATTTATTTTCTTCGAACGAAGAAGTTAGAATTACAATTCCCTAAAACTAGCGCAAAATGGTACGGAAAAGTTTGTTTCCACTGCTGTTGATACAGTGAAAACTGCGAACATATCTACACGAAATAGAGAGAACACGTTAAGATATGCTCAAAATATAAAAACCTCTGAAACACAGGGGTTGCCTTATGTTCTTCATCTCAAAACAACTGCTAAATATATGGTAACGGTTAATATAGATAAAAGTGACGGACTTGTAAATGGAACAACTGGTCAACTGATGCTAATTGATCATTGCTTAGTGAATGGCTCAAATTCAGTAACGCGACTTTGGATTAAATTTGTTTAACCCACGGTTGGCGCTATCGCCAGATCAAAAGTTCGGAACAGTCCCGATCCCGAATGGACTCCAATAGTAAAAGCCTCTCGGAGCAAGCTTCTGTTGACCGAAAACAATTTCCAATTGTTCCTGCTGAGGCTATTTCCATCCACAAAAGCCAAGGAGCAACATATAGGACTTTTCCTTCTAGGCGACTTTGTTCCTCCAAAAAGATTTGGAGCTCCAAATGGCCAAGACGAACTTAAAAAGTTAAGGGAGGAAAAGTTTTTGACTACACATTATGAGTTTGCGGTTAACAGAAACGAAGACATCTCCCTGTATTACCATAATGTTGAGTCTTTTCGAAGACATCGCGAAGATATTTTTAACAACCCTATTATTTGTTCTGCATATTTTCTTTGTTTTTTTGAATCTTGGACTCTTCCCAGCTAAGACTTTTCTTCACAATGTTTCGACATAATAAGAAGAAAATGTAGTATTCTTGGTTGAGTCAAATAAGTCTTCGAGCTCAAGAACTATATACCAATCAATTGCCTTCAAATATCTTAATACATCCTTCATTGTTGTTTATAGGAATCCAACGTTTCTATAGCACAATTTCGTAATGAAGTTATGTCGGATGTAGAAAGGATACGCAGCTTAGAAAATAAAAGCAAATTGGTTATATTAGAAAATGTTTATATTTTCAGATCCACAACCACTGATCGAATTGAGGAAGCTTTCAAAGACATTAATCTAATTCCAATCAATAATTCTGCAACAACGAAACATTTGACGCAAATTGATTGGATTTTTGCTTGAAATGATCTGAAGAATGCTGTTGCTCTTACATAGAAAACGAGCTATAGTCATCATGATGGAATTTTTCTTAAATATATATATTAAGATTTGTTTATTAATTTATTTATCAATTTATTAACTTACTTATATATTTTAATTGTATATATTTAAGTAAAATATAAATATATTATTATATTGTTTAAAGATTGTGATACATTTTTTATTTATAAAGTGCAATATAGATTAAGCTATTATAATATTTCCCTCTCGAGGATTGAGGCCCTGTCGTGGTGAGGGGGCTGAGTATGAGAGGATTAATAAATATCACGGAAACCGGCATCAATCAATCAATTAAAATGGAAATTTTTTTTTGTTTTACTAATATTTATTAAAGCGTTGATCAATCCCTTAATGGATATAAAACGCATGGAGATAACAAAGAAGAAAAAATATTATGAAACATAACAGAAATGAGAAAATGTAACAATTTTATAACAGAGACAGACTATATTTTGAAAACAAAACACAAGTCCAGTTAACGTCGTAAAGAGTTCTGATTGTGGTTAAATTAAGATATCGTTATGTCAAGCAAGTCGTCAATAAGGTCATACTGCCGTTAAAAATTCAAATATTTTAATTTTCGTCTGGGGCCTCAGTACTAGACTAGGTATATTATGAATATTATAATCAAACACCTAGACTAAGACAAATTGACGACTTAATTATAAGAATCTGCGTGTCCTCATTTTACATGGCGACAACCCTCCATATTTATACCCTTGCAGAGGGTATTATAATTTTGGTCAAAAGTGTGCAACGCAGTGAAGGAGACATCTCCGACCCTATAAAGTATATATATTCTTGATCAGGATCACCTCCTGAGTTGATATAGCCATGTCCGTCTGTCTGTCCGTCTGTCTGTCCGTCTGTCTGTCCGTCTGTCTGTCCGTCTGTCTGTCCGTCTGTCTGTCCGTCTGTCTGTCCGTCTGTCTGTCCGTCTGTCTGTCCGTCTGTCTGTCCGTCTGTCTGTCCGTCTGTCTGTCCGTCTGTCTGTTTCTACGCGAACTAGTCTCTCAGTTTTAAAGATATCGAATTGAAACTTTGCACACAGCCTTCGATCCTTTGCACGCAGTATATAAGTCGGAAGGGCCAGGATCGGACAACTATATCCTATAGCTGCCATATAACTGATTGATCGGAAATGCCATAACTTTAGTGTTTGTTAAGTTAGGAAGTTGGGATTTCCTATGGGTATTTTATTTGGCCAGTCAATCCGACCTACCAAATTTCATAAGGATCGGCCGACTATATCCTATAGCCGCCACTTAACTGAACGATTGGAAATGCCATAACTTTGGTGTTTTTAAAGTTAGAAAGTTGGGATTTTTTATGAGTGTTAAGGATGCATCAAATGAATAAGTTTGGAGAATATAAATCGGAATATTCTGCAAGGGTATTTCAACTTCGGCTCCGCCCGAAGTTAGCTTTCCTTTCTTGTTTTTAATATGATTCACCGGTTGTCCCCTTACAACAACGCACCGTCTGGAGAACCAGTGCCGTCTTAAAACTGGCTCTTATCATAAGTCTAGGGCGCCGGTTGTCCCCTTACAACAAGGCACCGTCTGGAGAACCAGTGCCGTCTTAAAACTGGCTATTATCATAAGTCTAGGGCGGATGCAGCAGCTCAACGACCAAGTAGCAGACGAAGCTATGATAATCACCGACCAACGGATCGGAGCACTGGTTGGCCACTACCTGCAGTACGCTTCGGAAGGGATCTCGCGCAGCGCTCCAACACGGAGACAACGCCCAATCGACTGTCTAGGATAAGCCTGGAAGTGGGTCACGGGATCACCGGACAAATCGGTTTGGAATGCCATTTTAAGAGAGGCAGACTGCTTGGCAAGGAACAACAATCAGCAGATTCGGATTAACACTAAGCTGTTTGACTCAGCACAGGAATCACTCCAGAGGCTGAACGAAATGATAGGGAGAGTCAACGCAATATACGGGGGTTTCCACATGACGACGGCCATACTCCACAAGGCAATTATAATAGCGGACCACGTCAACGAAATACTGGGAGCCCGCCAACTAGGGAAGATTGGAGTGGTCAACACAGCCTCCCTTATCAAAACATCGTGGAGGAAGTTGAGTTTTCCCGACCTGCATCCTCACAAACGGGACTACTCTCCTGTATATCTTGGCGATGTCCAACGTAGTGGACAGGAAATACCGATTGATGAGGATCTACCCAACGAAATCGGATGGCAAGCAAGTTGTACTGAAGTACGCTACACTGGCAATGGACAGCCTAGAAATATACGTAGTGTGTATCGATCGGCAGCACATTTAAATTGGAGGAGGTCAGTTGCATACCGAGACTGTTAAAAGGTGGCCAAGCCCAGTGCGACCAACCAGGAAACAGTGGAACTAATCAATGACTGCACAATTTTCTTAACTAATTTTAACTCCAGTTAAGAAGCAATACTTGGACGGTTCATACGGCGGACGTTGCACGTCTCTCTTCACCCCTCTCGGCCACACAACGGCAACAAACATTTATGTGACTACAATCTTAAGTAGCAACACATTGGAACGAAGCCGCTAAGATAAATTTGCAACGCAGTCGTTTCCGACCCCATAAAGTACATATGTATATTATTGATCAGGATCAATAGGGGAGTCGATATAGCCATGTAAGTCTGTCCGTCCGTCCGCTTGTCCGTCTTTTTGAATACCGTTTGAGAGCTCAATTTAAGGGCTAGCGATGTGAAACTTGCTCAGTTTTTACAGCTATCTTCCCAGTAGAAATCTTATTTATTTATGCATACCTTGATCTGGTAAAAGCGCTTGCCGATCGGACGTCTATATCTTATAGCTTCCACAGGAATAATTGTTAAAAACTGTGCAAATTTTTTATATGTCTGCAAGGGTATTAAAACTTCGGCTTGCCGAAGTTAGCTTGCATCCACTTTATTTGATAAAACTATTGTAACGAATAAGAGCGATTACTGTTTTATTTTAACGTAAACTCATCAATATAAAAGTCTGAGTCAAAGGAGGACAAGACGATGGCCATAACTTCTATGTTGACATGGAGAAATGGGTGTAATAACGTTTGCGAAAATCTTTGGAATGGCAATATACCTTGATACCGATTTATTTTTTTCTTATGAAGGGCAATAACAAATGACTTGTCATAAATAAGTTGAAAGTGAGAAGTTGCCAAAGATAAGGTCAACAATTTGTGCAAAGGTCTACACAGAATTTCAGAGCAGTATCTAACCACGCAGCCTGGCACTAAGTCGGGACCCGGTGAATAAACTGGTTTAACTTAATGGGGATCCAAGAGAAGGGAGCTTTCGGTTAAATTCGGACAAAAAATAAAGTTTGATTTGGATAGGGCATACGAATAAGAAATACGTAGCAAATAGAACGGCCATTGCCTGATCAGTATTTGCCGTATAATTTTCAAATGATTGCGATGCTGGGTAACAGACTGTTAGTGTTAACAAAATAATAAAACTATTTTGGATGTGGTTTTGGTGAAAACGGGACCCTACAACGAGTAAAATAGTTTTTATAACACGGTAAAATTTGACTGGGCCCTTAGGTATCGAGAAAAGGAGGTTGTAATCCGTGAATTTTTAATTTATTAAAAAGGTAGGTATTTTTTAAGTATAACTACCCATTATTAAACCATGATGGTTTATATTATATTATATATTATATTTAATAGAAGGTTTGTTGTTTACGAAATGGTTTAGTTTACGCTTGAATAATTGAGAAATATTGAAAACTTTCTTCCAAAGTGGAGAGCCTTCAACAGAAACTGCATGAAAATTGCGGTAAAAATTCGGAAAAAATAAAGCTACTTCCAGGCAGTTTATGGATAGTTTTGTGAAGCGTGTGCGTATGACTGGATCGTTGATTGGTAAAACAACACGTTTACTTGCTTGTCCAGTTCGGTCGGTGGAAAATATCGCTGCGGTGGCCGAATGTGTCAATGACAATCCGTCGACGTCAACTCAGCACCCTGCTCAAGAGTTGGACATTTCGGGCACTTCCTTGCAACGGATTTTAACCAAACCTCTGTCTAAGGTCATATAAGATTCAGTTGGTTCAGCAGCTTAAGCCACATGATCTTCCAATGTGTTTTCAATTCGCCAAATCGTGTTTTCTGATGAGGCCCATTTCCACCTTGGTGGTTAAGTTATAATAAGCAAAACTGTCGCATTTGTGGTTCAGAAAATACACACGTCCTCTTGGAGAAGCCAATGCATCCGCATCATAGGGCCGTTTTTCTTTAAAAAAGAGGAAGGAGCGACCGTAACCATTAATGGTGTCCGCTACCGCGGCATGTTGGAAGACTTTTTCTTTCCCCGAATGAAAGAGGAAGACATAGACGACATATGGTTCCAGCAGGAAGGCGCTACGTGCCACACAGCCAACGTCACAATCGATCTTTTGCGCGGTACTTTCGAAAATCGCATAATCAGCTGAAACGGCGATGTCAACTGGCCGCGTCGCAGCTGCGGTTCGACCTCGTTGGCTATTTTTTGTGGGGTGCTGTCAAGAATAAGTGTTACCCCAACCACCCAGAAGCGATTGTCGCCATCAGGGCCAGTGAGGGCTATACCATCGAAAATGTGTTAAAAAATTGGTTCGACCAAATGGGCTACTGTGAAGCCAGCCGTGGCAGCCATATGAACGAAGTGGCGTTTCATACATAAACCGCTTTCCAATAAAAAAAAAAATTTTGAAAAATATATACTCGTTGTTTTTATACCATTCCAGAGGGTATTATAATTTCAGTCAAAAGTTTGCCTCGCAGTGAAGAAACATTTCCGACCATATAAAGTATATATATTCTTGATCAGCATCACCAGGAGAATCGATCTAGCCATGTCCGTCTGTCTGTCCGTCCGTCCGTCTGTACGTCCGTCCGTCCGTCTGTCCGTCCGTCTGTCCCCGTCTGGATTGACGATCAGGCCTTAACCAGGCATTCTGTACATACAATAATATTATATGGAATGGTAAAACTACCCGAGTACAGTTAAGTCAGCTTAATAAGTAAGCCTCTTGTAATCTGATAGAAAAGGAGGGCGTTGGTTTGGTTATTCAATGGTATTTTTAATTTACCCTGAACTATTCTTTTTTCTCATAACCTCGTATTTTGTTAAAAATTTGCCCTCGGGTCAGAAACTGGCGGAATACACAAATGCAAAATGAGCACAAGAAATACCTTCCTAGTAGGGTTGTTGATAATATATCAAAATATCAATATATCGATATTTTTTTCTAAAAATGATATATTTATATCGTGATTTTTAGTTTGCCCAAATATCGAATTTCAGATATATTTCTTTTTGATATTTTTTGATAATTTAGTTTTTGGTCACACTGAATTCTAAAGCATCAAAATGAGCGTCAAGATGAGCGAAAAAATGAGTGTTAAATCTAATTATACGATTATAAAAAACGGCACAGCAAAGTGCAAACTTTGCGAAAAAGTGATCAAAACAAGCGGGAATACCAGCAACCTGTCTTCGCACTTGAAAATCAAACATAGTGAAATTTTCGCAAAGGTGTGTATGCTATATGTATGCATTTGTGCGATGGCCAGATTTCGTAGTGTCTATGTGTGCATATGTAACTTACGCACATACCATTGAAAATTGGCGCCAAACGCACACACACACGTTGTTCACAACATATATTAATTAGTTTTAATTATTAGCTATCAACGAACTTTGAAAAAATTTTAACAATAACAGAGTCCTTTAAGAATGCTGAGGCTTTTAAAGGCAAGGTGGCCATGAAGTATTTAGTTACCCCAGGTAGTTCGGTGCCTTCAGAGCGGCTGGCGTCCGCCATCAAATGTGTGGTGTGCGACTCCAGGAGTAGGATGACAGACGACCACATAACATAAAGGGTGTTTTTAAAATCTCTAAACAGTGCATATTGGACATATACATATATATAATAAAAATACTATTATTGTCACAAAGAAACTTATTGCCTTTTTATTGTGGGCGGGCAATTTTTTCATTTAATAAAGAAAATATCAAATATATCAGATATATCGACATTTATTGCGATATTTTAAATATTATCATTTTTTTTTTTTATAAAAAAAAATATCATCGATACGATATTTTTAAAATTTTCGACAACCCTACTTCCTAGCATAAGAAAATTTAATTTGTTCAAGTTTTAAATCGGATATTTTTGTTACGGATATAAGCCGTAATATGCATCGATGAGATTTCTGGGCAAGCCGCGAAACAAATAGATGTTTTAGCAGAAGCACCCGAACACATGTTACCGTTTTTGGTACTACACATGTGACCTTTTTTGTTACTCCAAAATATGTACCAGTATCCGGTAATCCGGACGTTAAGTGAACATAAGGTGTTAGTGCGACTACTTAATTTTTATCGGCCAAAGGGTACCGAATCGCTTTTTGCCCCGACCTAAGTACAATTTTAGTGGCACCTAAGATTGGCAGCTGAGCTGGCAGCGAATCGCGGCCTACGGGTTGCGGGTTGCACACACCCTTCTTTCCTTTGCTCGCAGTATATAAGTCGGAACGGCCAGGATTGGCCGACTATATCCTATAGCTGTCATATAACTGAACGATAGGAAATGCCATTACCTTGGTGTTTGTATAGTTAGAAAGTGGAGATTTCTATGGGATTTCATAAGGATCGGCCGACTATATGCTATAGCTCCCATATAACTATAGGAAATACCATAACTTTGGTGTTTTTAAAGTAAGGAAGTTGGAATTTGCTATGGGTTTTATATTTAGCCATCCATCCATCCTACCAAATAGGGATCGGCCGATTATATCCTATAGCTGCCATTTAACTGAACGATTGAAAATGCCATAACTTTGATGTTTTTAAAGTTAGGAAATTTGGATTTTTTTGAGTATTAAGAATGCATCATATGAATAATTTTGGAGAATATTATTTACAGAATATTCTGCAAGGGTATATCAACTTCGGCTCCGCCCGAAGTTAGCTTTCCTTTCTTGTTATACCCTTGCAGAGGGTGTTATAATTTTTGTCAAAAGTGTGCAACGCAGTGAAGGAGGCATCTCCGACCCTATAAAGTATATATATTCTTGATCGGGATCGCGTCCTGAGTTAATATAAGCATGTCCGTCTGTCCGTCTGTCTGTCCGTTTGTCCGTCTGTCTGTCCGTCTGTCTGTTTCTACGTGAACTGGTCTCTCAGTTTTAAAGATATCGAATTGAAACTTTGCAGACACCCTTCGTTCCTTTGCACGCAGTATATAAGTCGGAGCAGACTGGGTCGGCCGACTATATCCAATAGCGGCCATATAACTGAACCATTAGAAATGCCATAAATTTGGTGTTTTTAAAGTTAGGAAGTTGGGATATTTTTTGAGTATTAGGAATCCATCATATGAATAATTTTGGAGAAAATAATTTACAGAATATTCTGCAAGGGTATATCAACTTCGGTTCCGCCCAAAGTTACCTTTCCTTTCTTGTTAATTATAGCCTTGCAGAGGGTATTCTGATTTTGGTCAAAAGTTTGCAACGCAGTGAAGGAGACATTTCCAACCCTATAAAATATATATATTCTTGATCAGGAGCGCGTGCTGAGTTGATTTAAGCATGTCCGTCTGTCTGTGAGGAGTCTTAAACTACCCACAAATCCCGATATAGGAGATTGGCCCAGTAACAGCGGAGGAGGCGGAAAAACCGGAGAAATGAGGGGCATCCAGGTCAAACGGAAAATAATGCAAAGGCAACGAGGAAAGGATGGAGAGTTCCAGGACGCACACACAGGACTACGCAAATGTGGAAACGGAAACAACAGCCCGTGGAATTTTTGGAGCAAGTAGAGTGGTCAGTCGTGACTTACGGTCTCGACATAAACCAGATCCCACGAGCAATGCCGGAGCTGCTACAAGGCAGAGCCTTGAAGTGGTTCATGACCAAAAATCGGCACTGGGAGACCTGGGAAGACTTTATCTACAGCTTCTAAAACTGCTTCCTTCCCCGGGGATACATGGCGAAGCTGGCGGACCAGGTCAGACAAAAAAAGCAAGCCTACGGGTAAAGACTTAAAGATTTCATGGTGGACATGCAGACCCTGATGCCGCCACTAAATATGTCAACCAAGGAAACGCTGGAGAGAATAAGAGAAAGAAGCACGCCGGCACTCCCGATGATCATTCGCCCATACAAATGTCGACATTTGAATACCTTGATAGCTCTTGCAGACCAGTTTGAGGAGCTCGACCAGCAACGGGAGAAGATTGAGCTGGAAAACAATTCCCGTATGCAGCAAGTGCAGAGCCATCCAGTACCAAGGCCAAGAACAGGACAGGGTGCGGTGTGCAGGCGGTCCCAGGAGAACCCGGACGTACAACCACGAAATACGCCGCGGGGCAACGAACCAGCAAAAAATCGCGGCGAATACGTATCAAATCCTACCCAGGCCTGCCGCAGATGCGGAGGTCCAGACCACTGGGCTAAGGAATGCCGAAACCAACGGCTTACGTTCTGCTGGCGATTCGGAAAAATAGGAGTTCCCGGGAAACGCCCAGAGATCCCAGCCTCTGAGCGCCGGCCAGAGATCGCAAGGTGCTGCCTCTCGAAATAAATGGGCGACCTGCAGGCGTAAGAAATGCAACTATCCGCCACGGTACTCATAGATGAAAAGAAAATCAAGGCCACGGTGGATTCCGGCGCCACGGCGAGTTTCATCAGCGAAGAGCTGGCGGACAGGCTGCAGGTGCCAGGAAGGGTGGGACCCACGAAAAGGCATGTACGGATGGCAGACGGTCGCTGCTGGCAGCGAATCGCGGCCTACGGGTTGCGGGTTGCACACACCCTTCTTTCCTTTGCTCGCAGTATATAAGTCGGAACGGCCAGGATTGGCCGACTATATCCTATAGCTGTCATATAACTGAACGATAGGAAATGCCATTACCTTGGTGTTTGTATAGTTAGAAAGTGGAGATTTCTATGGGATTTCATAAGGATCGGCCGACTATATGCTATAGCTCCCATATAACTATAGGAAATACCATAACTTTGGTGTTTTTAAAGTAAGGAAGTTGGAATTTGCTATGGGTTTTATATTTAGCCATCCATCCATCCTACCAAATAGGGATCGGCCGATTATATCCTATAGCTGCCATTTAACTGAACGATTGAAAATGCCATAACTTTGATGTTTTTAAAGTTAGGAAGTTTGGATTTTTTTGAGTATTAAGAATGCATCATATGAATAATTTTGGAGAATATTATTTACAGAATATTCTGCAAGGGTATATCAACTTCGGCTCCGCCCGAAGTTAGCTTTCCTTTCTTGTTATACCCTTGCAGAGGGTGTTATAATTTTGTCAAAAGTGTGCAACGCAGTGAAGGAGGCATCTCCGACCCTATAAAGTATATATATTCTTGATCGGGATCGCGTCCTGAGTTAATATAAGCATGTCCGTCTGTCCGTCTGTCTGTCCGTCTGTCTGTCCGTTTGTCCGTCTGTCTGTCCGTCTGTCTGTTTCTACGTGAACTGGTCTCTCAGTTTTAAAGATATCGAATTGAAACTTTGCAGACACCCTTCGTTCCTTTGCACGCAGTATATAAGTCGGAGCAGACTGGGTCGGCCGACTATATCCAATAGCGGCCATATAACTGAACCATTAGAAATGCCATAAATTTGGTGTTTTTAAAGTTAGGAAGTTGGGATATTTTTTGAGTATTAGGAATCCATCATATGAATAATTTTGGAGAAAATAATTTACAGAATATTCTGCAAGGGTATATCAACTTCGGTTCCGCCCAAAGTTACCTTTCCTTTCTTGTTAATTATAGCCTTGCAGAGGGTATTCTGATTTTGGTCAAAAGTTTGCAACGCAGTGAAGGAGACATTTCCAACCCTATAAAATATATATATTCTTGATCAGGAGCGCGTGCTGAGTTGATTTAAGCATGTCCGGCTGTCTGTCTGTTTCTACGGATTGTGAGGAGTCTTAAACTACGGAAGAAGCATTTAATATAAAATTCAAACTAAGAACGCGCGCGCGCCAACGATCGAGCGTGTAGGGTCACACTAGACCGAGAGAGATGGTCACACTGAGACCGGAAAATCCCACAGGCAACGGGCACACTAGATCTCGCCGAGCCCTATATAAGACGGACCACGAGCCATAGAAAGGCACTTAGCAGCCAACCGTCTAAGGGTACAGAGGCAACTCCCCAGTGCAGTGGTGGTAAGCAGCAAAGTCATTTTTGGTAGACTAGATCATTCGATCCAAGTCTGCTCATACATTGTAGTTAGCTCCCGTTGTACTTCCTCCCCCCTCTAACCTTCTCGGCTTGCCGGCCTGGAGGTATCCCTAGGAGGCGTCTGATTTCAGGATCGCACCTCCTTACGGCGCGGTTCACCGGCCGAGCTCTCTCTTGTGGCTGACCTCAGGGTCCCCAAGCACTTCTCTCTCTCTCTCTCTCTCTTGTGGCTGACCTCAGGGTCCCCAAGCACTTCTCTCTCTCTTGCGGCTGACCTCAGGGTCCCCAAGCAACTCTCTCTCTCTCTTGTGGCTGACTTCAGGGTCCCCAAGCAGGGGACCTCAGGGTCCCTAAGCACTAAAAACTCTCGCTCGTGGCTGACTTCAGAGTCCCCAAGCACCCCGGGGACTATTCTCCCGCAGCCGAGATCCCGCGCTGTTCCTCTCCAGCAGCTGGACGACTGCCGATACCAGGATTCTAAGTGGACGAAGGAAGCGAAGGCAGCAAGGGCAGCACCCCGCCAGATCAGAGAATTCTTTAGTTGTGAATCAAATGTCAAGATACTTACTGAATAAAACCTAGTTGTAATCAATTACTAAGTAATTCCCCACGACTTCTACTCTGGGCTGGGTCGGAACTTTCTTTCAGCAACCACGCCTGACACAAACAAATTCTTGTGACGAATCCTGGCCATCCCTGAGCCACCCGACAACGACGAACCGTCACATACTATTATTACTACTTTTATTTGACGTATAAATGTGTGGGATCATGCCTGTTAATATAACCTTATAAGGAAACGCTTTAACAAGACTGCTTGCGTACATGGCGGTTTTATTTAAATTTTGTTGTTTTTAGTTGTAAGGCGAAAACGGGAGCCAATAAAGCTTTTATTCGACCTAGCGAATTCGTCCGGACTCTCGCCCCTTATCATAACATAGGTTGTAAGAGAAATTATGTGAAGGGTAAAATCTGTGTTAATTCAAATTCGATCAAGACAAAAATGTTCTGTAAATTTTCAAGCGCGCTTAATATTCCTTGGGTCAATACTGTTTATATTTTGGAACTTTTTTTGTGTCTGCCTCCCTTATATAAATGTATAAACGTTTCTTGTTCATGGTTTTGTTTTTTTTTTCTAACATTTTTTGTTATCTTTTCAATATCTTACATTTTGGTCCTTTCTACTTCATGGTTTTAAGTTTTGTAAAAAAGAGTGGTGTCTGTCATGTTGAGATGTTTCATTTTGTCACGCAGTTCTCTGGCCGGGGTAGAATCTCAATCGAGGCCAAGGAACCTATACAAGAAATTTATATAGAAGGGTGGGACCTGTAGTAGGAATTTGTATGGGGAGGGTGTAAGGCGCCCGGATACGAGTGCTCTTCGACGAGGTAGTCGATCGTAAAGGCCTGTTTCCGCACGGATTTTTATCGCCGAGTATGCCTCTACGCGCGAGAGCCGTCGGTCGAACCGATCTGAACACGAGGTTGACGACAAGGCATCTATTAGAGCGCCGCCTAGCGGCCTGCAGTGGGAATAGGGTCGACCACACTGCTTGGTGCGAAACCCGGGGAGGATCCTGTTTGAGGCGCCCCCTGGTGATAGAACGAGGTACTCAGTGGGTGATCGCACTGCTTGGTGGGGAACTTGGATGAGATCCGTCAGTAATGCCCTCGGTGGCGGAGCGAGATACTAAAAAGGACGATCGCACTGCTTGGTGGTGAATTTGGATGACTCCAATTGGTGTTGACTGTGAGGGCTACGGGGAGGGGAACTCTGCTGGCCATGAACGGCGGGGCCGCCCACTCCGGATATACTCGGAGCCTACGGGTGTCTACACTCCGGATATACTCGGAGCCTACGGGTGTCTACACTCCGGATATACTCGGAGCCTACGGGTGTCTACACTCCGGATATACTCGGAGCCTACGGGTGTCTACACTCCGGATATACTCGGAGCCTACGGGGGGGGGGGCTCTACACTCCGGCTGGGCTCGGAGCCTACGAGGGTTTTAAGGAGGAAGCTCTCGGCCGAAGTACGTCGTGTGGATGCGAAACCAAACACGCGTCGTAGATCGGGGTCGAGAACGGGTGGGGTTAGAAGGAGGGGAAGTGTACTGGTGAAGAAATAACACGCGGGGTTTTAGTTCTTCAATTTCAGGCTTATATTTGATAGTTATTGAAAGTAGTTCCCTGGCTGCTGCCCTCACAATGGATGTTCTGGCTTACGTGTAACTTGAAGGATGTTAACTGGTGTGGCGCGGATGAACA
The DNA here is from genome assembly GCA_018153365.1 of Drosophila fuyamai. Lineage (NCBI taxonomy): Eukaryota > Metazoa > Arthropoda > Insecta > Diptera > Drosophilidae > Drosophila > Drosophila fuyamai. The sequence goes on along the minus strand of JAECXW010000809.1, from coordinate 159,420 downwards.
CAGTGAATCTCAGGTTAGGCGTTTGGCTTCTGAATCTCGTGTCGGAGGGTTATTTGTGCACACGTCTACTCGCGGTGAAAAGTCGAAACCAAAGAGAGCGAGTCAGATTTCTAGCGATCGCACTTCAGCTCGCGTCGTGTTCTCTGAACCACTTCCCTGTTATCGACCGTGATATCGATCGCCCCCCCCCCCCCCCTCCCCCCTCACGAGTGCGATAGCGGGTTAAGGGGGTTCTGCCCGTGGTGCGTGTCTCGGCTTCAAATGTAAACACCAGCTTAATTAGTTTTTCCTTAGTTACTATTACTTATATTTGTAACATAGATGGACTCCGTGTCCAAATCTTAAAGCTAATTCTAATACTATATTAAATACTAAATAGGTGGACTCCGATCCTCGGCACGATTAAATGAAATTTGTACGCCCTCAGATTTAGGGCGTTACATTCCCTCCTTACTTCGGGGGAGGAATAAAATGTTTCCCGCGCCGTTCGGTTTGATGGTGACTTGGTATGAGCCCTCCTCGGTCGGGACCCTGAAGCGCTGTCGTGCGGTGCGGGCTGCAAGACGTCGGGCGCAGATGGCCTGCCAGACGGCGACCGAGACTTGGCCGTCGGTGGTGTTGCATGTCCACCCAGCCGGAAGCGGGTGGCGCTCGCCACCGGGGGGTGAACGGTTTTCGGCGGCCGAGTGCTCCAGATCTGGGGCTGCCGTTGCGGCCTGCGGGTTGTCGTCCGGGTTCGAGAGCCATTCTTGTGACGGCTCCCAGCATAGTCCCTCCATGTCTGGTGAGATCTGCCCCAGCAGGAGGTCTAGCGTCGTGGGCGACATCCCCATCGCGGTATCCGATGGAGTGGAGGCTGCTGTTGTGGGGAGGGGAAAGTCGTCGGTGACTGCCTCGGTGTCCGGTCCCTGTCCGCCAAGGGGGAGTGTGGGCTGGGTCGCCGTGTCGAAGGGTGCATCGGACACGGAGCCAGGGTGAGCGTGGGCTCCTTCCGTCGAAAAAGCTGCCCGGTGCTCTCCTCGTCGTCGCTGGGTTCCGACTCCCACTCCATGGCTTTGCCCGTAGAGAGGGTGGTGGATGGTCCGAAGAAAAACGTTGTGGTCGGTCCGCGGGAAAGCGTCGCGCACGGCCCACGAGGGAGAGAGGTGGACGGCCCTGGTCCCATCTCTTCGTCCTGCGAGCAGGTCAGCACAACGGGGCAATCCGTCGGGAATCCGAGGTCTTCGGCTGCCTCGGTCTCGTCAGGCCCCATGATGCATAGTACGGCGAGGCTCCCCCGGCTCGAGGTGGCGTCGGCATCGACTCGTTCTCGGAGTCACTGGATTCCGGGGCGCAGTTCGACGCTGCCCGGCGGGATGATGTCCGAGCACAGGATCCGGGAGAGGATGGGGTCGCTCTTCCCGAGACTCCTGGCTGGCGCCTACCCGTCGGGCATGACCGGGTGGATCTCTCGGCGTACGCCGTTCCTGGGCGTAGCCGAGGGTCCCGTGTGGCCGTCGACTGGCGGTTACCTTGAACGCTGGGTTCAAGCTCCTCTTTGCTGTCGCCGGGCGACAGTACGATGGTCTCCATTTCTGCCCATCAGTTCTGTGAAAGAAACAACTAAACTAGCTTAGTTCTATTGATGCTTAGCAATAGGGATAACTGGGCTGCAGCGAAAGAATCTCCTAACTTCATTCTTAAGGTCTTACTGGCTTATGTCAAATTTAAACTTAGTGGGGACACAAAGGAAGGTTATGATCACCCCTCGTTGCTAATGGCGGTCGGTTGTTTCGGACTCTGGGACTGCCCGGGTTGGTCGCCGGTGTCCTCTCTGGGAGTTTCGCTGTCTTCATCCTAGGGGTTACCTGTGGAAGAGGAAAAGAACGCTTTTAAGTCTCCAATATTAGCAAGTCGCCCCTTCCGCTGGCCAGGTAGGCGGATTCGGACGACGTTGGGTGACGGGAAAGCGACCACTTTAAACTTTGGGGTGAGCTTCTGCTGCTTTAGACAGATGATGTTGTCGCACGAGGACCAGTGATCCCATTTCGGGCTTCCAGGTTCGACGACGCAGGTTATCTCCCTTGTTCTCGGCTGGCCTTTTGGAGATTGTTCCGCACGATCTGGAAGATCTCCTTCAGGCGTTCCTCTTTCTCTGATGGGCTCGAGGTCGTCGTTGCTGTTCCGGGAGTTACGCTGTCGTACTAGGATCCGGGTAGCCGTGGTTCTCTGGCTGTTAGGAGAAAGGCTGGTCGATTCCGAGACACTTGTGTTGATCGCGAGTGAGAGTTCTGGTAGCAACATATCCCAGGTGTTCTGCCCATTTTCCACGTACTGGGCGATCATAGTCTTCACCGTGCGATTCGCGCGCTCTGTCGGATTCTCTCGCGGGCTGTTTGGGGCAGTGAATTGAGGTTCCACTCCCGTTTCCTTGAGGAAATCTTTGAACGCCTTGCTGGTGAACTGTGAACCATTATCGCACACCAGTTTCCTCGGGGCTCCGAAGTGGCCAATGATCCGTTCGCGGAAAGCTCGTATCAAAGTCGCCGTACTTGCTCTGCGTAGGGGTATTAACTCGACCCATTTGGTGAATATGTCGAAGAAGACGAGGAGCATGGTATTCCCCTCTTTGGAGCGGGGCAAAGGTCCGACGAAATCCGCACACAGAATGCCAAAGGGTTCGCTGACCTGTCTCACGGGATACATTGTCGCACGTGTCGTCGTACGTCGCGGAACATCCCCGGCCAGTAGTACTTCTGCGAGATCCTGATGATGGTTTTCCTAATGCCAAGATGTCCGGCGGTGGGGGCATCATGGCATTCATGTCCTGGTCCTGGACGGTGGCCGAGATAGCGATATAGTTCTCCGATTTCAATGATGAAATCGGGGAACTTCTGGGGGTCGTCCCGAACGTCCTTCATCTTTCTTTGCAGCCACTTGCACTGGTGCTCGCCGTCCGTGAGTCTCTGTAAGAGCTCTAGTGGTTGCCGGGAGAGAGCATCGGCTACTGATATTGCTGGAGCTCTAAGGCCCATCTGGCAATCCTTCCGGTGGGGTTTTCCAGCCATTTCAGGGCTAGGTGGTCGGTGATTACGTCGAACCTGTAGCCTTCGAGGTAGCATCGCAGTTTCCGTATTCCCCAGACGATGGCCAAACATTCCTTTTCCGTGGGCGAATAATTCAACTCCGCGGCATCGAGCTTGCGGCTGACGTAGGCAATGACTCGTTCCTGGCCGTCGATTTCCTGGGTTAGCACTCCCCCGAGTCCGTAGTTACTGGCGTCAGTTTGGAGCGTCATCTTGACGGAGAAATCTGGGCACGTTAGCACTGGTGCGTCTGTCAGCAAACCTTTCAGGAGATCGAATGCATTCTGCTGCTCCGATTCCCACTTCCACCGTTGGTTTTTTCTTTAGCAGGTTCGTCATGGGTTGGACCACCGAGGCAAAGTTGGGCACGAATCGTCGGTACCATGAGGCCATCCCGAGACATCTCCTTAGCTCCCGTAAGCTAGTGGGAGGGCTCAGGTTTCGCAAGGCGGCTACCTTGTCCGGGTCGGTGTGGATACCCTGGTCACTGATCACATGTCCAAGGTAGGCCAGTTTTCTCTTGAAGAAGGAGCACTTTTCCTGGTTGATGCGCAGGTTAGCTCTCCTCAATCGTTCGAAAACTTTGCGCAGGTTGTCCATGTCTTCCCCTAGGCTGGCCCCAATGACAATATTGTCATCGAGATAGGCGAACGCGTATGGGTCGAGGTCGGGTCCGATCACGCTATCTAGGGCTCGTTGAAAAGTTGCCGGGGCCGAATGCAGCCCGAAAGGCATGACGCGCCATTGGAATAGGCCGCGTCCGGGTACCGTAAAGGCGGTACATGCCCGGCTATCTTTGGCGACTGGTAACTGCCAGTACCCGTTGCGCAGATCCAGGGTCGAAATATATCTCGCGTTTCTCAGTCGTTCTAAGATGTGGTTGATGCGCGGCAACGGGTACGCGTCCGGAATAGATTTCGCGTTCAGTTGCCGGTAGTCCACGCACATGCGCCACTGGCCGGTTTTCTTGCGGACCAAGACCAACGGAGCACTGTGCGGACTACGCGACGGTTCGATACATTCCTGCTCCAGCAACGCGTCTACTTGCTCGTCTATGATCCGTTGCATGGCAGGGTTCTTTGGGAAATAGCGTTGTTTAATCGGCCGGTCGTCCCTCCTGGTGATCCGGTGTTCCGCTATGTTTGCTACCCCCGCCATTCCTTCAAATCGCGCTAGCTGTTCGCTGAGGAACGCTTGGACCTGCGGATTAGTCTCGCAGCCGCGTTCCTTGCCCTCCTGATTGAGTACTTGATTCCCCTGGAACACAGTGCCCGTATCAGATGTCCCTCGTGGATTCTCGGCGTGTTCCTCCCGGCGTTTCCTGTCGTGGTCCTCGGTTGCCATGCTGGTGTTTCCTCCTGTGGTGTTGGTCGCGTCTTTTCCCTTGCATGCTGTGGCGTAATGCGCTTCCCGTACTCTATGCTGCCCTTCGGGCGCATCCCTGTCATGCTGTGGCCCTGTCTCGTGGTTGGCTATGCCTAGCCGAGGTTCCGTTCGAAAAGGGTTCCTTTTCCGGGCTATGGCGGAGTCAGCCAAGGGCTCCAGGTGGAAGGGGTTATCCACGGCAGGCGCCGGTTGTACACGTTCCTGTTGCTTGGGAGCTGTAGTGGCTGTATCCCTATGGGGTTTTCCCACCAACCGTCGTGGGGCTGCCACGGGGTTTTCCTGGAGCTGCGTTGTATCAGGAGAAGCTGCCGCGCACACCGCATTCGGTGCGCCGCTTCTCGCTAGGGGCTCCTGCGTGTCCGTTGATGGATGTCCGTTAGCTGTGCTGGGCGTAGCTTCGGGGCTGGGTGGTCCTCGCGATCGGAGTCGAGGTGGTGGTTCTGATGGATTGCCTTGATTGTCGGGCCGTGGTTCATCGTACCTAATCGTCTGACCTTCTCTGGGTCTTTGTCGGGACAGCGTGAGGCTTGCCGTACCGCATCGGAGGGTGGTGCCGATAGAAACGAGGAAATCCATCCCTAGGATTAAAGGTTCCAGCATGGCGGGCATTACTAGAAGGGGAACCTGAATTGTCTTCCGGGCGAGCGTCACGTCCGCAAGGAGTAACTTTGTTACTTCTACTCGAGACGTGTCAGCGAGATTAATCTGGGTGCGAATCTCCCTAAACTGGTGTGGCTGACCGACTACGTCGGCGATGTCCTGGCTAATGAAACTCCTCGATGCCCCGGTGTCGATGGTGGCTAACCGTACGTGTCCGCCAAGGTCGACTTCCGCGGCGATCCTTCCTCTCTCTACCCTAAGCGGTGCGGTTACTGTTGGTTCTCCGGTGGATTGGGTCCCGACGAATTCCGCCGGTCGAGGGGACCCATCCCGTTTCCCGGTTGTTGGCGTCCACAGCATTCGACTGTGCGGACGTCCCGTCGTCCGCAGTCCCAACAGAAGTACTGTCGAAGATTCCGGCAGTCGCGGCTGAAGTGTCCCGGTGCTCCGCAATTTCGGCAAGCATCCCGCACATCGATTCGTCGTTCGGGTGCGGTCACCCGGTTAACCCTAGCTGGCGGGTCAATTCTGGGCTCTGGAGATGTACGTGGTGGGCTCCGTAGGGGGGCTCTCTCAGCGAACGTAGGTTGGGTCTGACCTTGTGAAGGGGAGCGGTACGCTGTCGGATTTCTGGTGGCGGGGTTATAGTTGATCCTCCCGAGGCTCCGCTTCTGAACGGCCTCGAACTCGGTGGCCAATTGGGCTAATTCCCCAATGGTCCGTACCTCGCTGCGTCGGATATAAATCTGGTATTCCGGCGCAACATTTTCGTATAGCCTATCTAGCTCTTGGTTTTCGTTGTAGCCCGCAAGGAGCATGAGGACTCGAAGATCTACCATAAAGTCTTTAAATGTTTCCCCTTCCAACTGCTCACGACTCCGAATCTGGTCGTCCAAGCGCTGGAGGTATCGGGGTGGGAGGCCCCATTTACGAATTCGTTCGGGGACGTGAAAGTTTCTTGGTTACTGCCGACCGGACAGGCGACAGTAACCGTGAGGCTAGGGGTAATTCGAGTTTGGTCTGCGGAGGAGACACCGGGTGTTGCTCCGGCGCTTATGTTCGGGGCGGGGCCGCTGGGGCCGGTTTTGTCTTCCCCCAAAGGTGCGGGGCTCGGGGCACGTGATGAGTATTGTCTTCCTAGGTCGGCTAGTCGAGCCCACACCTCTTGGGTTTGTTCCGAGTCTCTAACGAGGGTGACAAAGTTTCGCCGCAAGTCGTCGACGAGTCCCTCGGCGGAGAACCCGAATTCGTCAGCAAAGGCTAGTAATTCGGCCTTCAAGCGGGAATAAATCCACCGCGAGGGGACCCCGGGATTGTGAAATAAGTGTGGAACGGACTCACCGGCAATTTTCTGGTCGGGGTCCATGTTTGCAGCGAGTCTTTGGTGCGTTGTCTTGGAATGATGTCTTCGCTTGTTGGAGTCTTTACGGGGCTTCTTGGGCCATACGTTTGTATTTTCACAGACACTCGATCGCGTGGACTGTACGGGCTCGCGAGTAAGCTCTTGGGCTTGATACCGGGCGCGTTCACTAGTTCGTCAAGGTTATTCTCCCCGGTCGGGACACTTTCGCGAAAATCGATAGACTACGTCACTCACTCGGGGCCTACGCACTCCCCATACGGGTGGTAATTTCCTGGTCTTTCTCCCTATCAGATCCCTGCTCGGGCGCCACTTGTCACGCAGTTCTCTGGCCGGGGTAGAATCTCAATCGAGGCCAAGGAACCTATACAAGAAATTTATATAGAAGGGTGGGACCTGTAGTAGGAATTTGTATGGGGAGGGTGTAAGGGCTCCAGGTGGAAGGGGTTATTCACGGCAGGCGCCGGTTGTACACGTTCCTGTTGCTTGGGAGCTGTAGTGGCTGTATCCCTATGGGGTTTTCCCACCAACCGTCGTGGGGCTGCCACGGGGCTGTGCTGGGCGTAGCTTCGGGGCTGGGTGGTCCTCGCGATCGGAGTCGAGGTGGTGGTTCTGATGGATTGCCTTGATTGTCGGGCCGTGGTTCATCGTACCTAATCGTCTGACCTTCTCTGGGTCTTTGTCGGGACAGCGTGAGGCTTGCCGTACCGCATCGGAGGGTGGTGCCGATAGAAACGAGGAAATCCATCCCTAGGATTAAAGGTTCCAGCATGGCGGGCATTACTAGAAGGGGAACCTGAATTGTCTTCCGGGCGAGCGTCACGTCCGCAAGGAGTAACTTTGTTACTTCTACTCGAGACGTGTCAGCGAGATTAATCTGGGTGCGAATCTCCCTTAACTGGTGTGGCTGACCGACTACGTCGGCGATGTCCTGGCTAATGAAACTCCTCGATGCCCCGGTGTCGATGGTGGCTAACCGTACGTGTCCGCCAAGGTCGACTTCCGCGGCGATCCTTCCTCTCTCTACCCTAAGCGGTGCGGTTACTGTTGGTTCTCCGGTGGATTGGGTCCCGACGAATTCCGCCGGTCGAGGGGACCCATCCCGTTTCCCGGTTGTTGGCGTCCACAGCATTCGACTGTGCGGACGTCCCGTCGTCCGCAGTCCCAACAGAAGTACTGTCGAAGATTCCGGCAGTCGCGGCTGAAGTGTCCCGGTGCTCCGCAATTTCGGCAAGCATCCCGCACATCGATTCGTCGTTCGGGTGCGGTCACCCGGTTAACCCTAGCTGGCGGGGCAATTCTGGGCTCTGGAGATGTACGTGGTGGGCTCCGTAGGGGGGCTCTCTCAGCGAACGTAGGTTGGGTCTGACCTTGTGAAGGGGAGCGGTACGCTGTCGGATTTCTGGTGGCGGGGTTATATTTGATCCTCCCGAGGCTCCGCTTCTGAACGGCCTCGAACTCGGTGGCCAATTGGGCTAATTCCCCAATGGTCCGTACCTCGCTGCGTCGGATATAAATCTGGTATTCCGGCGCAACATTTTCGTATAGCCTATCTAGCTCTTGGTTTTCGTTGTAGCCCGCAAGGAGCATGAGGACTCGAAGATCTAGCATAAAGTCTTTAAATGTTTCCCCTTCCAACTGCTCACGACTCCGAATCTGGTCGTCCAAGCGCTGGAGGTATCGGGGTGGGAGGCCCCATTTACGAATTCGTTCGGGGACGTGAAAGTTTCTTGGTTACTGCCGACCGGACAGGCGACAGTAACCGTGAGGCTAGGGGTAATTCGAGCTTGGTCTGCGGAGGAGACACCGGGTGTTGCTCCGGCGCTTATGTTCGGGGCGGGGCCGCTGGGGCCGGTTTTGTCTTCCCCCAAAGGTGCGGGGCTCGGGGCACGTGATGAGTATTGTCTTCCTAGGTCGGCTAGTCGAGCCCACACCTCTTGGGTTTGTTTCGAGTCTCTAACGAGGGTGACAAAGTTTCGCCGCAAGTCGTCGACGAGTCCCTCGGCGGAGAACCCGAATTCGTCAGCAAAGGCTAGTAATTCGGCCTTCAAGCGGGAATAAATCCACCGCGAGGGGACCCCGGGATCGTGAAATAAGTGTGGAACGGACTCACCGGCAATTTTCTGGTCGGGGTCCATGTTTGCAGCGAGTCTTTGGTGCGTTGTCTTGGAATGATGTCTTCGCTTGTTGGAGTCTTTACGGGGCTTCTTGGGCCATACGTTTGTATTTTCACAGACACTCGATCGCGTGGACTGTACGGGATCGCGAGTAAGCTCTTGGGCTTGATACCGGGCGCGTTCACTAGTTCGTCAAGGTTATTCTCCCCGGTCGGGACACTTTCGCGAAAATCGATAGACTACGTCACTCACTCGGGGCCTACGCACTCCCCATACGGGTGGTAATTTCCTGGTCTTTCTCCCTATCAGATCCCTGCTCGGGCGCCACTTGTCACGCAGTTCTCTGGCCGGGGTAGAATCTCAATCGAAGCCAAGGAACCTATACAAGAAATTTATATAGAAGGGTGGGACCTGTAGTAGGAATTTGTATGGGGAGGGTGTAAGGGCTCCAGGTGGAAGGGGTTATCCACGGCAGGCGCCGGTTGTACACGTTCCTGTTGCTTGGGAGCTGTAGTGGCTGTATCCCTATGGGGTTTTCCCACCAACCGTCGTGGGGCTGCCACGGGGTTTTCCTGGAGCTGCGTTGTATCAGGAGAAGCTGCCGCGCACACCGCATTCGGTGCGTCGCTTCTCGCTAGGGGCTCCTGCGTGTCCGTTGATGGATGTCCGTTAGCTGTGCTGGGCGTAGCTTCGGGGCTGGGTGGTCCTCGCGATCGGAGTCGAGGTGGTGGTTCTGATGGATTGCCTTGTATGTCGGGCCGTGGTTCATCGTACCTAATCGTCTGACCTTCTCTGGGTCTTTGTCGGGACAGCGTGAGGATTGCCGTACCGCATCGGAGGGTGGTGCCGATAGAAACGAGGAAATCCATCCCTAGGATTAAAGGTTCCAGCATGGCGGGCATTACTAGAAGGGGAACCTGAATTGTCTTCCGGGCGAGCGTCACGTCCGCAAGGAGTAACTTTGTTACTTCTACTCGAGACGTGTCAGCGAGATTAATCTGGGTGCGAATCTCCCTAAACTGGTGTGGCTGACCGACTACGTCGGCGATGTCCTGGCTAATGAAACTCCTCGATGCCCCGGTGTCGATGGTGGATAACCGTACGTGTCCGCCAAGGTCGACTTCCGCGGCGATCCTTCCTCTCTCTACCCTAAGCGGTGCGGTTACTGTTGGTTCTCCGGTGGATTGGGTCCCGACGAATTCCGCCGGTCGAGGGGACCCATCCCGTTTCCCGGTTGTTGGCGTCGACAGCATTCGACTGTGCGGACGTCCCGTCGTCCGCAGTCCCAAGAGAAGTACTGTCGAAGATTCCGGCAGTCGCGGCTGAAGTGTCCCGGTGCTCCGCAATTTCGGCAAGCATCCCGCACATCGATTCGTCGTTCGGGTGCGGTCACCTGGTTAACCCTAGCTGGCGGGGCAATTCTGGGCTCTGGAGATGTACGGGGTGGGCTCCGTAGGGGGGCTCTCTCAGCGAACGTAGGTTGGGTCTGACCTTGTGAAGGGGAGCGGTACGCTGTCGGATTTCTGGTGGCGGGGTTATAGTTGATCCTCCCGAGGCTCCGCTTCTGAACGGCCTCGAACTCGGTGGCCAATTGGGCTAATTCCCCAATGGTCCGTACCTCGCTGCGTCGGATATAAATCTGGTATTCCGGCGCAACATTTTCGTATAGCCTATCTAGCTCTTGGTTTTCGTTGTAGCCCGCATGGAGCATGAGGACTCGAAGATCTAGCATAAAGTCTTTAAATGTTTCCCCTTCCAACTGCTCACGACTCCGAATCTTCCGCATCATTAGAAAATTATGTTCACCTTCAAAAATCATTATTTTGCTATTTATTGTTTTTTCATCTATTTTGTAGATCGCAATGATGATCTGCTTTTTTATACACTAGTAGAGGGTATTATAATTTAAGTCAGAAGTTTGTAACGCAGTGAAGGAGACGTTTCCGACCCCATATATTCTTGATCAGGATCAATAGGGGTGTCAATATAGCCATGTCCGCCTGTCCGTTTGTTGCAATACCGTTTGCGAGCTCCGTTTAAAAGCTAGCGATCTGAAACGATCACAGTCGTCCTAAAACATGTGTACGCAGATCAAATTTGAAAAGCGCACCGGTCGGGCGTCTATATCCTATAGGTCCCATTGGAACAATCCGATATACCTTTCAAGAATTTATGATATTTCGCGCAGTGTGAAAACTATTGTCATGAATCTCCAAATCGAATTTTTTTATGCATACCTTGATCAGGGTGAGAGCGCGTGTCGATCGCACGTCTATATCCTATAGCTCCCATAGGAACAATAGGGTGAACATTTAAAATTTTGGGCTGTTATTGATATGAATTTTTCCAAATCGTATTTTTATACCCTTGCAGAGGGTATTATAATTTTGGTCAAAAGAGTGCAACGCAGAGTATATATATTTTTTACAAGAATCGCGTCCTAAGTTGATATAAGCATGTCCGTCTGTCCGTCTGTCATTCCGCCTGTCTGTCCGTCTGTCTATCCGTCTGTCTGTCCGTCTGCCTGTTTCTACGCAAACTAGTCTCTCAGTTTTAAGGATATCGAATTGAAACTTTGCACACATCCTTCGTTCCTATTCACTCACTGTATAAGTCGGAACCGCCGGGATCGAAGGACTATATATTATAGCCGCCATAGAATATTTCGCGCAGTGTATAAGCTATTGACATACATTTTTCCAAGTCTTGCTTATTTACTCATACCTTGATCAGGGTAAAGGCACTTGCCGATCGGACGTCTATATCTTATTGCTTCCGTACGAAGAATTGTTAAAGGCTGTAAAAATATGCGCTTTTTTTTATTTTTATATGACATTATTTTAGTATAAAAGCTATTGACATGAAATTTTGTAAATCTACTTTATTTATGTATACCCTATTCCTTTCGCTTCTTTTTAAATTTTAGCATTTTCGGCATTTTCTCCTTTTTCAATGATTGTTGATTGATGATTTATCTTTTCTGTCTTTATGTTTGTACTATTTTCTCCTTTATAAAAAAATTATTGTTGATTGACAAATTATCTTCTTGGTCCATAATGTTTGCTATTACATCTGATATGTTGTCGTTATTTTGATCATCGAGCTACTCTATTAATGATAAATATATAACGGCAATAATGGAATGTGTAGTTTAAAGTAACGTTAAGAATGATGACGATTTTACTGAACTTTTGGTTTATGTAATAGGCGATGATCACATGCAAAAAGATATCGTGATTGGGGGTGAAATACTGAATCAGGGTTTTAATATTGTCCTATTTTAAAAAAATTTTAATTTCAAGATCTAAAATAATTAATTTGTGTACCAGCTGAGAGCCAGCCGATATTGATACTGAACTTGACGGGGAAAATAAAATAAAACTTAATTCATTGTTGGCAAAGTACTCAGATTGTTTTATAAAAGGCATTCCATATACTAAAGTTAGAGTTGGCGAAATGAAAATTAGATTGATTGATCCAAGGAAAACAGTTCAAAGAAGGCCATATCGATTAAGTCCATGGGAGCGAGATTTAGTTCGAGAGAAAATTGAGGAGCTGTTGAAGTGTAATATAATAAGACCAAGCTGTTCAGATTGTTTTATAAAAGGCATCCCATGTACTAATGTTAGAGTTGACGAAATTAAAATTAGATTGATTGATACAAAAAAAAAAAAGCTCAAAGAACGCCATACCCATTAAGTCAATGCGAGCGAGATTTATTTCGAGAGGAAATTAGAAGCGGTTGAGGTGTAATATAAGAAGACCAAGCTGTTCACCTTACGCAAGTCCCACATTGTGGGTTAGAAAGTAAGCGATGTTGAGCTTTTTTGCAGTCATTTACATTCGATATTCTGTATAGAGAATGGCACATGTTGACTTTTTGCCGAGAAATTCAATTTCACTATTTTTGCTGTACAGGTAATTGATAAGTGGAGGATTAACTTGGCAGAAATTTCACGTAATGGACTCATTCATGAACAGCGTAGAGACTTAGACATAGCCGAAATTTTCAGTAAATTCAAAAATTTTTCTCTTGTTGTTTCATAAAAAAAGCTCTGCCTGGAGGTCGTACTGATCGTTTATTTCTTTGAAGTCGTCATTTTGTTACTGGTCGTAATTTTTTCACTTTTGGTCGGCTTCTAGATTATCAGTTTCCATTGGCTCCTCGTTTCCTGGTTTGTTATCAACCTAATTTCCGATAGTTTTTATTTTTTTTAAATTTTGTTGTAGTTTTGTTGTTGATTGCTTTGATTAGTGTGTCCCCGGTTCTAGTCGGTGGCCAGGCCTGTGGAATTTTTCTGTTACGTCTGACTTTTCTATATGGATATTTTTATACCCTTGCAGAAGGTATTATAATTTTGGTCAAAAGTGTGCAACGCAGTGAAGGAGACATCTCCGACCCTATAAAATATATATATTCTTGATCAGGATCACCTCCTGAGTTGATATAAGCATGTCCGTCTGTCTGTTTCTACGCGAACTAGTCTCTCTGTTTTAAAGATATCTAATTGAAACTTTGCACATACCCTTCTTTTCTTTGCACGCAGTATATAATTCGGAACGGCCAGAATCGGCCGACTATATCCTATAGCTGCCATTTAACTGATTGATTGGAAATGCCATAACTTTGGTGTTTGTAAAGTTAGGAAGTCGGGATAGTAGCTACAACTAATGCATTCGACCTATTTTATTGTTTTTAAAAAAGGATTTGCGCAAGCAATGGGTTTCGCCAAGGTGTACAGTTTATTGGTTCTGTACAGTGATTGAAAATTCTATGCTACATCAAAGTATTTTTTTTTACTCTCGCTATTGCTCTGATTTCGTTCGACTCTGTAGCATAGCAGAGAGCACCAAAGCAAAACGGTTGCTCTTCTGCTCTGCTCTGTAGCACAGAAGTACAGAGTACAGAGCAATAGCAATAGCAAAAAAATGCCAGTCATACTATTTGTAGTTTTAGCTGTAGCACAAGCATCGACAGCGAGAGTGAAAGCAAAGCGAAGAGAAAATTAAAGCAACTCTGCTTTTGCTCTCGTAGCAACTGTGTAGTTGCTGTCATAGCATTTTTGTAGTTGCTCTCATAGCAGCTCCGTATTTTGCCGCATACCAGATCTTACCGTTATATTTTGTTTTGGTACACATGCACGGTTTTAAACAAGCAGTAATATTAATTTACCAGATATTGCATTTAAAGACGTTAATTTCAAATTATAATAATATATTCATTTGCCATATAACAAAAATAAAAAATTTAATTTCAACAATAAAAATAATTTCAATTCTGATTTTCTTCGTCTTCAAATGAAGGGAAATTTTCGATGGCACTATCCAAATGGGATGAGTTTAGTTTGACAAGTAAAATATTTTCTAATGTGTCGTGGCTTAACCTATTCCGATTGTCGACCAATATAAGTTTTAATGATGAAAATGCCCTTTCGATTGTGACCTAAATAAAATTAAAAGCTATTAACATATTTCTTGCACCATAAACAATACTTCTTACTTGTGTGGGCGGAATGGCAAAGCATACTTTGCTTAGTGCATACAGTTCAGGATCAGTCGACTTTCTTTCTCTCCAGAAGTTCAATACATTAACACCTGCTTTCATGTAAGGTAGTTTTAGTGTTTCGATTTTTGTAAATACATCCGTGCATTCGTCTGATGGCGACTCCGTAGCTCCCAAATAGCTGTCTAACAAGTCGAACTCATTATTTTCCAGCTCTTCTTCAAGACTCATAGAATTCAGTGAAGATGTTGATGAATTAAGTTTTGGGTTAATTGCTTTAATTTTTTCCCACAAAGATTTTAAGAAGAGTAGAGCATTTTTTTCTGAGTCCAGGAGAGAATCTGTTGAAACCTCGGGTCTAAGTATAGCCATGCATCAAATCCCACATTCGATATAAGTTTTTCCGTTCGCGTTTCTATGCTTTTAATGAGGGTTTTACCAATTTCAAAACCAATCGAATCTTCGCTATCTGATCGTGATAGTAAAATTTGATTTGTCGTTAATTTGCATGTAAGCCATAAAGCGTAGAAATTGCCGTAGTGCAATTGCTCTTCTTGGAACTTCACAATAGTTTTTTGCAGTGGATTCATAATACAAGTGTAGCTATCTATAAACTCCCACAACATAGAGGTAGCGTCGAAATTTTCATCATCCGTTTTATTTTCGATTGCTTCAATTTCACTCAATACGTCCTTAGCTTTGTTAAGTCGATCGATCATTTCATATGTTGAACCCCACCTTGTGGGACAATCCAATTGAGGCAATTTAAGTTTTCGAAAGTCAAATGCCTCACGATAACCATTTGATGGCTTACGAATGTATTTCGTCACGTTGCGACATTGAAGTACATAGCTTTTAATGTCTGCCTTTTTTGAAACATCAAGAGCGCAAAGTTGTGCAGTATGTGCTGCACACCGGCATATTTGTATATTATCCACGTGCAATTCTTCTGGGGTCTTTTTTTCCACTTCCTCTGTGCCTTCAAAATCATCATCAGCTGCATAACTATGTGATAATATTTTTGTTGTTTTTATCATGTTAGCTCCATTGTCTGACGTTATTGAAATAATTCGATTCAATCGGATGTTGTACTTCTCTAAAGTAGCTATAATTTCTTTGGCAAGATTTTTAGACGTACTTCCACTAGCGCCTTTAATTTCAGACATGCCTAAAATCCGGGATATAATTTTATTTTCATTAATAAATTGCGCGCTTATTCCAAAAATATTACGGTTAAGCCGAGTTGCGCTATCTATTTTCAAAGACAGTAAGCGGCCCTGCATTTCTTGTTGCATTTCGCTGCGTATGTTTTTCGCCACATGTTTTAGCATATTTTTGCATTTACTGTCATTTAATTTAAAGCTTTTTCCGCTCTTTTCTGTAATACCCAGACAAATCGGATCTATTATATTTCTCATGTTTACCGAATTTAAAACATTGAAAGGTACGCTTTCTTCTGTTACGAGTCCTATGTATGAACGAATTAATTGTTTTTTGTTTATTTTAACTTTAATTATTTCTTTTCTGGGTTCTGTTATATTTTCTGAACAAGTGGACTCCTCGTCTAGATTATCTATTTTTATTTTGTGCACTCCAACAATATGTTTCTTTAAATTAAATGTACGATCTTTCTTTAAAGACCGATTACAAGATTTGCACTGCACATATGTTGACCCATCGTCTTCAAAATATTTTTAAATATTGTTTTTTCGCGAAGCCATGTTTACGCTTGAGGTGAATTAATATTACTGCGCGTTTAAAACCGTGCATGCACCGAGCAATTACTAAAATGCTATGAGAGCAACTACAAAAATGCTATGACAGCAACTACACAGTTGCTACGAGAGCAAAAGCAGAGTTGCTTTAATTTTCGTTCGCTTTGCTTTCACTCTCGCTGTCGATGCTTGTGCTACAGCTAAAACTACAAATAGTATGACTGGCATTTTTTGCTATTGCTATTGCTCTGTACTCTGTACTTCTGTGCTACAGAGCAGAGCAAAAGAGCAACCGTTTTGCTTTTGTGCTATCTGCTATGCTACAGAGCCAAACGAAATCAGAGCAATAGCGAGAGCAGAGCAATATTTTTATTGAAATTGCTGCTATGTAGCAGCAAATGCAAACACTGGTTCTGTATCCCAAATTTCGGACAACAAAAAATACCTTTCCTTTTTCTATACCTAAAAAACCGGACCTGTATACGCACAGATAGGGTAACGGAATTTCGTTAACCCCTGTGATTTAAAAATAGAAACTGTCTTGATGAGAGAGAGGGAGAGAGAGGAAGAGAAAGTCTCTCTTAGAAATAATTGAGTATTTAAACTAGATCTGAAATTTTGTTTGTTTGACCAAAGTAATTTTAGAATATAAAGTTGTATATTATTAATGTCTGGCTTGCACACTTTAAATTGGTCGAAAATAAAATTCTATATTTGGAAGAGTTTAACTTATAAAAAAATTATTTCATTTATGATAAATAATTTTAGTAGTAAAAAAATATATGTTACTAATTTGCGGCCTCTACACTTCAACTAAAAGGTTATAAAATATTATATTATTTAAAAGCAGTATACAAATTATTTATATACCACTTTTAATTTTCAAAGTCAAATTATCCACATAGGCATGAATAGAATATTAAAAATTTTTTAAAATGTCAATCGGCCACAAAATTTTCTGTAAATGTTATACAAAAATTCTGTGCTGTTATTTGATTGTTTTAAACCTGTTCGCGCGCACTTGCGGTTCATAGAGGCTATTTTACCGCACCCGATTCCTACATTAATTAACGTGTTTTTCCGCAAGAGGGCGAGAATGAGAGGAAGGACATATGCTACCCGCCAAATGGCCAAAGCGACATCTATATCTCAGTATGCGCCGCTTAGCTCGTAAAGCGTCATCTAAGTGTCAATATTTTTGGGTGGCGTCTTGGCTGGGATTGGAGCAAAATACATTTTAAAAGGGGATTGCATATATCCTTCCTCTCATTCTCGCCCTCTTGCGGAATTTTATTTTTGACCAATTTAAAGTGTGCAAGCCAGACATTAATAATATACAACTTAATATTCTAAAATTACTTTGGTCAAACAAACAAAATTTCAGATCTAGTTTAAATACTCAATTATTTCTAAGAGAGACTTTCTCTTCCTCTCTCTCCCTCTCTCTCATCAAGACAGTTTCTTTTTTTAAATCACAGGAGTTAACGAAATTCAGTTACCCTATCTGTGCGTATACAGGTCCGGTTTTTTAGGTATAGAAAAAGGACAGGTATTTTTTATTGTCCGAAATTTGGGATACAGAACCAATAAACTGTACACCTTGGCGAAACCCATTGCTTGCGCAAATCCCTTTTTAAAAACCATAAAATAGGTCGAATGCATTAGTTGTAGCTACTTTAAGCTGCAGTTGTATTTATACCCTAGACTTCAGGTTGTAAAGTCATTTAATTAATGGTATGAAATCTCGACAAGATACCCCCCATCCATCTGATCTCTAGGAAATCGGGTTTGATCCCACTCAAGTAAACATATACATACGCACAACTGTTCAGTCACCATCACAATTGTTTGACGACCTTGCCTTTCTAGATATTTTCCACCCTCAAAGACATACATAGACACACACCATCACAGATTTTCCTCACAGCAGTCAACCAATTGAATGTATTGGTTGCATTTGATTCCCAAGTGTACTGTTTTTTTTTCGGGTATAAAAATTGGGTCACGCAAGGAGTGTATATTCAGTATTCTTGTTTAACCCAATATGTCAATCTCTAACGATTCAGTCATTTTCGTCGATACGGACGATGAAATTGCGCAGGTCGACGAGGTCACTAACAAGGTTGAAGAATTTCTTGGGGTCATATTCGCACCCCCCAGTTCCTCAACACAGACGATTCCGGAAGACTTGACATGTGCAGATTTATGCGATGAACCAATTGGCATGACGTCTGAAGAGTATCTTGCATCACAGCAAGCACACGAAAACAGTTTTGGCTCTGTAAGCTGGATTGATGCTGTATTTGCTCAACCGTTCGATATGGAGGAGGAGCCTCAGCCGGACTTCTCATTCAATTTTCCAGCTGATGATAGTCTTTTTGACGAAATTGAAGACCCCCAAGCAAATCCGTACATTGGTTTGCTTGATGATAGTTGGAATAAGGAATTGTGTAAATTATCCACTAAAAAATAAAATAATAATATTAAGATGATTTAAATAAAACCAATTTTAAATAATATTTGTACTCTTTTTTATTTGTTTTGAATATTTTTCAACCTAAGATACTATATTGCTTTGATGTTATGGCTCAGAGTGAAATTATGTTTCAGTAGGATATGCATATACAAATTTTCTTGCAACCAGAATCTTTTTATTTCAGGACAAAAGTAACATTGGTAATGGTACCATCTAGATTTTTGGTAACTAAAGTTGTGTACTTTTAGGGTGTGAATTTTCAAACCATTGCGGGAAATAAATGATGTAGGATTAGTGCACAACTCGTAATTAAACGAATCCATATCGGTTCTATAACAAACTGAAGGACCTAGAAATTATATGTTCTTATATAAGATGTTGAAGTGAAATGTGTATATATATAAGTTAAAAGATTGATTATAATTTTATTTTAAAAAAATCAAACTTTTCTTTATTGAGTTGGATTAAGAAATAACTTTTGCTAAACAATTATTCATTATGACTACGCGTTGTTCCATCGCTGCCGCCGTCTCTGCCGCTGTTGCTGCTTCTGCTAACGTTCTTTGTTATTATTGGTTGCTGCTATTCTTCACTGTCGCTGTTGGCCAATTTTAATTGTCATTGGCCAATGCATTCAAGTTATAGTTTTTGTTGTATGCACTTGGCCAAGTTCGATCAACTTTGGAAATTGGCTATTCTGCATTCCCACGATCGCTGACCGAAAGGTGAAAGCTCAGCGCGCGTGGCTTAGCTCGTGTGAACTTACTCTTACTTATGTCTGGGTCTTTATATAATTTTAGGTGTTAACTTATATAATATGATAAAGTGAAATGTGTATGAATATATATATATATATATGATGAAGTGAAATGTGTATGAATATATATATATATAAATATATATATATACATATATATACATATATATATATATATATATATATATGTACATAAGTAGTTCAAGAGTATAAAAGGCTATGTATTACTTTTAAATAAATTAGTATACAACTGAAAATTACCTGATAATAACCAATCCGGACTGACGAAGCACTAAAATGGTTTGTTCAGCTCGAAATGTTTATTTAACATCGTATTACAATTTACTTTATTTCTTCAAGATTTTATAACAACCCTTAATGAATTGAAGCCTCTGATTGGTTATACAAAACTTGAAAATCTATGTATTGGTTTTGAGTATAAGATCATTGGATGCAAACTGAAAAAATCACCTTATGGAAATAAAATAACTCTATATTTATTGTGTACAAAGGAAAAGATATGAATAGATATAGTCCTGCTCTATTCGAATTTATATCTACAAATAAATAAAGTAAATAAGGACAACTCCCCCAAATAAGACCATAAGATTCTTTCTTCTGCATCAGTCGTTTGCACAGCCTTAAAGAGTAAAAACCATTCCAAATAAGCAACTATTAAAATGCACTCGAAACAAAATGAGTTGTTCTTAATGCAGTTCGAAGACATGATCTTCGAGGAGCACGTAACCAGACTGGAATATTTACGACTTAAACTGGAGGATTTGGAAGGCAAGGAACTTATTCACTCAAAGTATGGTTTTCACTACAAGCTTTGTCCCTGGAGCGATGAAGACGCCACGGTTGGACCGGATACCTGCCAGTGTCATAGACTGCCTCTATTAAAAGTCGAAGCCATTAATATTATGTTAAGATATTATAAGTTGAACCAGAGATTATATAGAAGTCCCACAATAAAGAATATTAATTGATTTTATTTTAATTAAATTGTTTTTTATTTTTAAAAAATTTCTTAAACATTTTCAGAATAAGCTTATCATTATAAAAAAAGTCATTTCTCTTAAAATTTTTTAAGAAACAGTTTAATGATTTTTTTATTTTTAAAAAGGCCATACAGTATACAATAATGTCCACAAGTATTTGAGAAATATCCTTGTAGTTGCTGTTTGTTATAAAAATATTTAACAGAATTTTTTTTAAAAAGGTTATATACTCTTTTTTTGGGGTATTGCCCATAGGAGTCAAAAAACTCTGCTGACCTATTACTATTAAAATGGAATGCAATCCAATGTGTACCAGGTTGATCTGAAGTATCAGTGTTGGCAATAATTAGAGCTGGAAACTTAGAAATCGTTTTGGGTAGCTGATCCGATGGAAAAACTCCTTTAAAAAGAGCTTTTGTATATGTATTCTTACATAGTAAATCAATAATTTGTAATGTATTCATGTTTAAAGGAGAACTCTGATATTTCGATTCTTATCAATATCAATCATTGAGTCGTATTCGCAATAAACTAAACAAGTTACTGCTTCAGTAAGTGGTGCCGAAAATCTACCTTCAATCCGGATGGTACCATGAGAAATTAAATTCGAGCACACAGTTGAGTTTGAATGATCAGCAGTTAGGTCAAAGGCTAATATAAAACTGTTTTTATCAAACATTTCCTTTGTAATTTGCAGGCCCCGATCGTAATGTTTTATTCCACTTCCTCTAAATAGCATATTATATCCTCGCGCGCTTTGGGCATTTTCGGTGTTCGAGTAATCAAACTCAAGGGCCTGAGAAGGAACTTGAACTCCATTAACCAATAGGTTAAATCGTTGAACTTTAAAATGCTCAAAATCGAACGGATCCAATCCACGATTTCCTGAGTACGCACGGTTATTTACTATATAAAACGGTAAAAAATTTGGTAATTGTCCAATAACAGCGTTATCTATCGATAATGTATTGTTTCCTGGGTATATTGTGAATGACTTTACTTCTACTTTGTTGAATGGGTATATGGCATTTTTTGTTTGTAATACATGATGATGAGCCAATAAAATGTTGGGGTTGATAGTTATATGATTCATAAAAAGTTGCGCTTCCAATATCTTCAGATTTGATTCCGTTTCGTTTTCCATTAAATACATGATGATGAGCCAATAAAATGCTGGGGTTGATAGTTATATGATTCATAAAAAGTTGCGCTTCCAATATCTTCGGATTTGATTCCGTTTCGTTTTCCATTAAATAAAATGAAGTTTTCTCAATGTTAAAATTAATCCTTAAATCAAGGTTGTTGACAAGCAGTTTCGGTTGATTAAATATATCTCCATGAATTTTACCAAACAGTTCAACCTTATTACTATTTTTAAATATATTTTTCAGAGTTTCATTTGTTGACGGGTAAACATATTGACCTGACGTTATTCTTCCAAAATTGGGCTAATAACCTTGAGCGGCCAAGTGGCTTTCTGACGCATCACTCCCATAGTTTAAAACTGTCTGCAAATACGCTCTATAATGATAGTTATTATCACTCTGCGATACTAAAATGTTATTTAAACAAACTGAAGAACTGCGAAATATCGAATGTAAGATATTGTTTACTACACCAACGGCGTTTCCTTCAATGACGGTGTTGTCATTCTTTTTTAATTGTGCTACAAGACGTAAATAAACACTTGATAAGTCTCTATATGTCTCACCATTACCCAAGCAAACAAATTCGATTGAAGAAGCACTGTCTAAGGATGCAATTGGATTGTATGATACTTCTTCAGTTCTTAAAATAGAGCTTTGCGTTGGATGAGGAGCAAACAAATCCAATTCGCTTTTCATGCATTCAATATGGTTACTCATTTAAAATATCACTAATATTTATCTTTCTTGATGACTTTTTTCTTTTATGCTGCGTCTGGGTACGTTTACGATGTGTTTTGGATGGTAAATGAGGTCTTTTTTTTCTTGTACTGCGCTTTTTATTTCTTTGTCCGCTTCCATTTTGAAAGCGAGTCATTTTATCAATAGCTTTATTTGAAAGATTTTGTTGATTCAGAAGCCTGATCTTTAATAGCGAATATTCCAGAAAGAAAAAGTGGTTTAATATAGTTAAAGAGACCACTAAAAAAGTTTCCAATTCCTCGTCCTTGTTGAACTATTTGTGGTGATACATATGTTCCTATGTTGCTTAATCCTCCACCAGACTGATTTAAATAATATTAATGATAAGATTTCACCATGATTGCTATTTATACCCGTTACTCGTAGAGTAAAAGGGTATATTGTATTCGTGCAAAAGTATGTAACAGCTAGAAGGAAGCGTTTCCGACCCTATAAAGTATATATATTCTTGTTCAGGATCACTAGCCGAGTCGGTCTAGCCATGTCCGTCTGTCCGTCTGTCCGTCTGTCTGTCTGTCCGTCTGTCCGTCTGTCCGTCCGTATGAACGCTGAGATCTCGGAAACTATAAAAGCTAGAAGATTGGCATTTTGCATGCAGATTCTAGGAGTTCCTACGCAGCGCAAGTTTGTTTCAAAAAGGTGCCACGCCCCCTTTAACGCCCACAATCGCTTATATACGATTTTAAAAATTTAAATATTTCGGAAAAGTAAAAATGCAGTTTTATTTTGTTTATCAATACCTATCGAAATGTAGAAGAAATTTTTCAAATCGGACCATTCGTTAAAAAGTTATGCGTGATCAAAGTTTCTATCTCCATCTCCCTCGCACTCCTTTTACCTGAGTAACGGGTATCTGATAGTCGGGGCACCCGACTATAGCGTTCTCTCTTGTTTTATTCTCAATTAAATACAACTGGGGGAGTATTATTTATAACATTGATAATCTCCGTCTTCTAAAGTGAAGAGTAACAAAAATCGGCACAGAAGACGATTCAAACGGAATCTTATAACCATTTGAATCGGTAATTAATATTGAGATCTCGTTTGGAGACCATATGTATAAAGGATAATATTCAATATTATTAAATGAAATATTTTTTCTTTATCGTTGTAATGCAATACTCGAAGGGAACACTGCCAACAGTCCTCGGTTTGATTATATCAGTATAAATAAAAATTAATCCATTTTCATGTGTAGTCAAAAACATGGATAAGTCTCTATATGTCTCACCATTACCCAAGCAAACAAATTCGATTGAAGAAGCACTGTCTAAGGATGCAATTGGATTGTATGATACTTCTTCAGTCCTTAAAATAGAGATTTGTGTTGGATGAGGAGCAAACTAATCCAATTCGCTTTTCATGCATTCAATGGGGTTACTCATTTTGACTTGACGATGTGTTTTGGATGGTAAATGAGGTCTTTTTTTGTACTGCGCTTTTTATTTCTTTTCCCGCTTCCATTTTGAAAGCGAGTCATTTTATCAATAGCTTTATTTGAAAGATTTTGTAACGCAATTTTACTCTGTTCTTGAATGATATTTCTCGAAGGTTTTCTACCGATCTCATTGAACTTTAATAGCGGTTATTCCAGAAAGAAAAAGTGGTTTAATATTGTTAAAAAGACCACTAAAAAGTTTCCAATTCCTCGTCCTTGTTGAACTATTTGTCGTGATACATAAAGGCTTCCTATGTTGCTTAATCCTCCACCAGACTGATTTAAATAATATTGATGAGAAGATTTCACCATGATTGCTATTTATACCCGTTACGCGTAGAGTAGAAGAGTATATTGTATTCGGTAGAAGGAAGCGTTTCCGACCCTATAAAGTATATAGTAACATACCCACACCCACATATCTGTCACATAAACATATTTACATTACGCATTTGTCACACCCAAAAATCATCGGCTCCCAAGAGTCGCCAATTAATATAAACATCCTCTTGAGTTATAAACAAATGAAAGAACCCCAAATTGTCGGCTCCCACGACTGACCAATTAATGTAAACATCCTCTTGCATTATAAACAAATGTCCCCAAACTCCAAAAAGCTTTTATCCCCCAATACTGTAAAATTGCAGACGCAGCTCAAACCTAGATCGCTCTCATGCTCAGTGCTCCCATTTTGGACACTCTCAATTTATCAATAAAGTTCTTTCTCCCAATCGAAGGTTTGATAAGCGCCAGCTTAGTTTATAAGTTTGAGTTTTAAGTTGAATCTTGTAAGGAGCAGACCTATCTCTCCCAGTTCGCGTTTACACTATTTTGATAAATAAAAATTATATTTTTTCAAAGTGTTAAATCCCGAATTTGTTATTGGCGCAGCCGGTAGGATATAACTTTTTTACGGTTATATCCTTAAAGAACCCTAACATCGTTCGTCCCAGTGCAATTATAAACCAGCTATCGCAGTGTCGGTTTTGTGTCGCTAATATACGAACGGAAACCTCAATTTTTGCAACACGCTATCGTAGCTCATGTTGCGAGGTTTTTTAATAAATCTTGACCCGTGTGACTGTCAAGTAACTGAAAAAAAAAAAAATTAAAAACAATTGTAAAAGTTAGTGCCTTTGTTCGTAACACAAGGGTTACTAAAAAATAAAACACCTTAGTTCTCCCCCACCAGTGGTAAGAGACAAGGTATAACAATTTAAAATCAAATTCATAATACAAAACTTTTAAAATTGTGAAAAATTTACAAAACTAAATAAAAAACAAAAAATGGCAGAACCAGTGCTATTATTGTCAGAAAACCATCTGAATCAAGCCCTGAACCAAATTAGGCAAGTGCCGCAATTTGGAGGCAGCACGCTCGAACTCAGCCCGTTCATCAGGAGGATCGATTTTATCCTGGAGTTGTACCCCACAACATGTATACGCCAGGCGAGCGTATTCTTTAGTGCGATTGAAATGCAGCTTCACGGAGATTCCCAGAGGATATCTCAACTATCAACAGCCAGATCCTGGAGGGACTTAAGGAACGCCCTCATCAACGAATATAAAACCCAGACGCCCTGCGAAGAACTACTAAGACGTCTGTATAACACCCCCTTTCCCGGGTGTATACGTAAGTTCGTTGAGGACATTGAGTCCAAATCTTTTATAATATTAAATAAATTAGCTTTGGAAAATAACGCTTCAAATACAATTTTATACACAAATGCTCTTAATAACACTGTTAAAGATGTAATTATGAAAAAATTGCCAGATAGACTTTTTATGACATTGGCTAGGTATGATATTACTAACGCTAGTAAACTAAAATGTGTAGCACAACAAGAAGGTTGTTATGAAACATTTTATTCAGATCGAACAAAAAATTCACAAAATCAAAACCAAGATAAGAGAAATTATCAACCCCAACAAAATACTAATAAACAACAAAACTATAATTCCCAAAACCAATACAGACAACAAAATAATTTTTCCCCAAATCAATATAAACAGCAGGCTAGTACATCTCAAGGCCAACATAAGTCTAATTATAATAAAAATAACAGCGAAACTTTTTATGAAAACCACCCACTATATCAAGCAACAAAACAAGAATTCCAACAAAAATTAAATTATAATCAGGTTAGGAATCCTTTAAATTATCAATCACAACAAAATGGGGCTAATGCTCCTAATCGACCAGTAAAAAGAAATCGCGAAAGTACGAGTGGCCATATGAAAATGGATACAGAAAATTTTCATCAGCAAGCCTCGGACACCGAACAGGAAATAGAAACCCTTACATACGAATCATCATGAATAACCAAGAGTTCCGATGTGTTGTAGACACAGGCTCTTCTATTAATTTAATTAAAGAAAATTACTTTCATTTTCCAACGAAAAATACACTTCTTAATGTTCATACCATAAATGGTAATATTCAATTAAATAAATCCGTGTCCTACCATGCAAGTAAGCTTTGTCCGACCAAACAAACATTTTGGGTCCATAATTTTTCCGATAGATATGATATGCTCATAGGAAGAGAATATCTTGAAGCTTGTTACGCAATTATTAATTATAAATCAAAAACAGTTAATTTAAACGGTTATCAATTCGGAATGAGATTTAATTATAATGACTTCGAATATAAACAAGGAGAAGCAGAAATTGATTGCTGCGATCCCCCATTTTCAACAGATACACCTTTTAATTTTGCAATAAATATCGACTTGCAAGAAACCAATAAGTTTAGATTAGAACACCTTAATGACGAGGAAAAAGATAATCTTAAGAAAATTTTATATGAATTTAGCGAAATACAGTACAAAGAAAGTGACAATTTGACTTTCACGAGTACTATCAAGCATGTCATTCATACAAAAAATGAGCAACCGGTTTACAAAAAACCATACAAATATCCTCAAGCTTACGACCAAGAAGTTGATTCACAAATGAGAGATATGATAAAACAGGGAATAATCCGAAAATCAAATTCCCCTTATTGCTCACCTATTTGGATAGTACCTAAGAAAGGTGATGCATCCGGAACAAAAAAGTTCCGTATCGTAATTGACTATCGTAATTTAAATGAAATTACGGTAGATGACAAATACCCTATCCCGGTCATGGATGAAATATTGGACAAACTTGGTAGATGCCAATATTTTACCACTATTGACCTCGCAAAAGGTTTTCACCAAATACAAATGGATGAAAATTCTATTCCAAAGACAGCTTTTTCCACCAAAAATGGTCATAACGAATATACTCGAATGCCCTTTGGATTGAAAAATGCCCCTGCTACCTTTCAAAGGTGCATGAACAATCTCCTAGAAGATTTGATCTACAAGGATTGTTTAGTCTACATGGACGATATTATCGTGTACTCCACTTCATTGGAGGAACATGTATTATCTTTGCGAAAGGTATTTGAAAAATTACGAGAAGCTAATCTTAAGCTTCAACTCGACAAATGCGAGTTTATGAAAAAGGAAACAGAATTCCTTGGACATATTATAACAACAACTGGTATAAAACCAAATCCGCTCAAAATAGAGGCAATAAAAAATTTCCCTATACCCAAATCCCCAAAACAAATAAAATCTTTTTAGGTCTTTGTGGATTTTATAGGAAATTTATCCCAAACTTTGCTAAAATAGCAAAGCCAATGACAGCAAAACTTAAAAAAGGCGTAACTTTAAATATAAAAGATAATGATTATGTACAAGCGTTTGAAAAACTTAAACTTTTAGTAATGTCCGATCCAATACTTATATACCCAAATTTCGAAAAACCATTTTCATTAACAACAGATGCAAGTAATATTGCTATAGGAGCAGTATTATCGCAAAATCATAAGCCAATCTGTTATGCCAGCAGAACTCTTAATGAACACGAAATTAATTATTCGGCAATAGAAAAAGAACTTTTAGCTATTGTCTGGGCCACTAAATATTTCAGGTCCTATCTTTTTGGCAGAAAATTTCAGATCCTAAGTGATCACAGGCCTCTAGTATGGCTCAATAATATCAAAGAACCTAATATGAAATTACAACGCTGGAAAATCAAACTAAATGAGTTTGATTATGAAATAAAATATTTGCCTGGTAAAGAAAACCATGTTGCAGACGCCTTATCTAGAATAAGAATAGAGGAAGCCTATTTAGGAGAGACTTCTAGTAATGCAAATACAATAACAACAGTAGCTACAGTGCATAGTGCACCAGAAGATAACCAAAACCACATTTCAATAACAGAAAGACCACTCAATTATTATAACAAACAACTAGAATTTATAAGAGGAGACTCAAATGAAATCGAAGTAATAAATTATTTTCATAAAACAAAAATCATAATAACTTATAAAGAGATGACAATAGAATACGCAAAACAATTAATAATTGAATACTTTTCTAATAAGAAAAGCGTAATATATTTTCCAATTGAAACAGACTTTTTAATTTTTCAAAAGGCATACGTTGAAATAATTTCCCCAGATAACTTAACTAAAACAATGAAAACTAATAGTAAATTAATAGATATTAACACTTATGCAGAATTCAAAGAAATTATTATTAAAACACACAGAGAACTATTACATCCAGGAATAGAAAAACAAACATCACTTTTTAAAGAAAAATATTATTTTCCCGATCACCAAAAATTAATTCAAAATTTTATTAATGAATGCGAAGTATGCAATATCGCAAAAACAGAACACAGAAATACTAAATTAGAATTCGAAATAACCCCAGAAATTTTTAATCCAAGAGAAAAATATGTAATCGATTTTTATATGATAGATAATAAACAATTTTTATCTTGTATAGACATTTATTCAAAATTTGCCACCTTAATAGAAGTCAACAGTCGAGATTGGTTAGAAGCAAAAAGAGCATTAACTAAAGTTTTAATGAAATGGGTAAACCAAGCCAAATTAAAGCAGACAAAGATTCAGCTTTCATGTGTGCAGCATTGCAACTTTGGTTAAAATCTGAAGACGTTGTTATTGATATAACAACAAGCAAAAATGGAATTTCTGATGTTGAGAGATTTCATAAAACAGTAAATGAAAAATTAAGAATCATAAACAGTGAAACTGACATAGAAAATAAGCTTACAAAATTTGAAACTATTCTTTCTGTCTATAATCATAAAACAAAACATAATACAACAGGCAGAACTCCCGCAGATATTTTTATTTTTGCTGGAACACCACAATATAATACACAGTCAAATAAAATTAATAAAATAGAGAAACTTAATGAATCACGAAACAAATTTGAATTTGATACTAGATATCGACAAGCTCCACTAGTAAAATCAAAAACCACTAATCCGTTTAAAAAGACAGGAAAAATCACAAAATTAGATGATAATCATTACGAAGAAGTTAACAAAGGAAGAAAAATAATACATTATAAGTCTAAATATAAGAAAACAAAGAAAATTAACGAAAATAAATACGATAATTCCAGATGCACGCCAAATGAAAACCAAACCTAACTTGTTGATCAACACTATCA
This sequence comes from Drosophila fuyamai, assembly GCA_018153365.1. Classification (NCBI taxonomy): domain Eukaryota; kingdom Metazoa; phylum Arthropoda; class Insecta; order Diptera; family Drosophilidae; genus Drosophila; species Drosophila fuyamai. Next base: position 130,567 of record JAECXW010000809.1, on the reverse strand, counting down.
ACATTCTATTAATTTTAATACATTTTACAAAACTTACCACTGGCCAAAATTTGGAAATCAATCCCGTTCAAGCAAAAAACGGTTATTTAATATTTAAAACAGGAACCTTGGACTTACCATCTAATTACGAATATCATTGTTTAACCGTCAACTTAACCAAAACTGAACTAACGTATACTAATTTAATTAAACAATCAGAAGAATTTTCAGGTTTAAAACAAGTTACATACTTAACAGAAAAATTAAACAGAGAAATGAATGGAATTAGAATTGCAAAACGTAGCAAAAGAGGTCTTTTAAATTTTATAGGCACAACATACAAATATCTATTTGGAACATTACATGAACAAGATAAAGAAGAATTAATAAATAAAATTGAAAATTTAGAAGAAAACACAATTCAAGTTAATGAACTTAATAATGTAATAGATGCGGTAAACAAAGGTATTGAAACAATAAATCATTTTAGCTTGGTCAATGATGTAGATGAAAGGCTAGCATTACTTATTTTTAATCTACAAGAATTTACTGAATATATAGAAGACATAGAACTAGGAATGCAACTTACTAGACTAGGCGTTTTTAACCCAAAATTACTTAAGCATGATACTTTAACTCACGTTAATTCGGAAAAACTATTAATAATAAAAACCTCTACTTGGTTACAAACCAATACTAATCAAATATTGATAATTTCTCATATCCCAAAAGACATTATAAAAACTTCAATATTCAAAATTTTGCCTTACCCAAATGAATTTAATGACATATTAACAGAACCTTTAGAAGACAAATATTATTTTCAAAACAATCAAATATTTTCATTTAACACAAAAGAAAGAGTTACAAATAAATGCATTATAGGAATATTAAACCAAGCCAATGCCGAATGTAAATACACAAAAATGTATAAAAAATGTGAAACAAATTATATAGAGCCAAATATTATAATTACTTGGAATTTACCGAAAACTATTTTAAACCAAACATGTATAAATCAAGCAATAGTTGTCGAAGGAAATAAAATCGTAAAAGCATTTAATTGTACAGTACAAATCGAAGAAAATCTAATAACAAACACTATAATGGATTACACACAAACTATTTATGTAAACAATAATGTAACTATGATAGAACCACTGTCAATAATTGAAGCAAAAGATATAATAAAAATACATACACGAAAAAATAACACATTTCAAATTATAATACTTACTATCTTAATTGTAATAATTATAATTTTAATTCTGAACTTCATTTATAAATTAAAGAGTATTCCGAAAAACATTGTAATTAAATATAAAAATCAAAACAAAAACAATACAAAAACAATACAAAAAACCCAGAAAACCTAACAGAGTTAAACAATATTGCACCAAATGAAAATACCCTACAATTAAACGAAAATACTACACAAACTAATATACCCACTCACATATACCCTAATATATCCGCCTGAGGACAGGCTCTTTTCTAATGGATGGGGAAGTAACATACCCACACCCACATATCTGTCACATAAACATATTTACATTACGCATTTGCCACACCCAAAAATCATCGGCTCCCAAGAGTCGCCAATTAATATAAACATCCTCTTGAGTTATAAACAAATGAAAGAACCCCAAATTGTCGGCTCCCACGACTGACCCATTAATGTAAACATCCTCTTGCATTATAAACAAATGTCCCCAAACTCCAAAAAGCTTTTATCCCCCAATACTGTAAAATTGCAGACGCAGCTCAAACCTAGATCGCTCTCATGCTCAGTGCTCTCATTTTGGACACTCTCAATTTATCAATAAAGTTCTTTCTCCCAATCGAAGGTTTGATAAGCGCCAGCTTAGTTTATAAGTTTGAGTTTTAAGCTGAATCTTGTAAGGAGCAGACCTATCTCTCCCAGTTCGCGTTTACACTATTTTGATAAATAAAAATTATATTTTTTTCAAAGTGTTAAATCCCGAATTTGTTATTATGTATACTACCGCAATAGAAAGAAAGTTTCAAACAGATAGCTTCAAAACTGAGGGACTAGTTTGCGTAAAAACGGACGAACGGACATGGCCCAATCGACTCTCCTGGTGATGCTGATCAAGAATATATATACTTCACTGCGTTGCAAACTTTTGACTGAAATTATAATACCCTCCGCAAGGGTATAAAAACTAATACAGGGACAGTAAAGGTTCATTTGAAGACCAATAGGGCCACTGACATACATTTCCAAATTTTAGTGAAACAAGAGGACGTCAAACCAAGCCCAAAGAAAATTGAGTCCATAAAGCTTTTTCCCCTTCTCAAATACCCAAATACCCACTGGGTATTACAGAAAGATTATAAAAAATGTCTCTAAAATAACAAAACAACTAATAGACTAAAAGGGAAACAACAAATAATCATATATGAGGAGTTCACAAAAGCTTTTGAATACTGCAAAACGTTGTTAAGCAATGACGCACTTTTGTGATATCCCGATCTCACCAACTCCTTTATTTTAACGACAGATGCTGGCAATTTTGCTATTGGTGCGGTGTTATCACAAGGAGTAAAGGGAAGTGAGTAAATGAGACTGAAGTCAATTATTATATAAAGAATTTCAGGACATACTTGCTTGATTACAAATTGACAATAGTCACGGATAAATTCCAAGTTGGCGAGGTGGAAGCTGCAACTATTGGAGTATGACTACGATGTGTCACATAACGTCGTGGCAGATGCCTTGAGCAGAATTGAACTCCAAGTTCACAACAGTGAATTAGCGTCAAGTCAGTATACTTGTGCGAATGCAGGCTACACAAATGAACTGTATTTATGTGGCAGAAAAGCCACTGAACGACATTAATATCTATATCCATATTATTATTTGAAATTGGCCTATCGTCAGGCAAAACAGTTGTGACACCTTTTAAGAATAAAATAAGAAGAATAATATCGGATAATGAGTTAAAAATAGAACAAATTGAAAAAATTCTGAAGGAAGTGCTAAAACCGTACAGGATGTGTGCTATAAACACATCTGATGAGATTTTTGAGAAGGTAGAAGAAAGGTTTCAGAGTTATTTTAGCAAGAGCAAACTATTTAAAGCAGTAAGATGTATAAGCTTCCTGGCAGAAATTAGTGACCAAAGGGAGGAAATAGGAAGTGATACCTTCCTCAGGTAATCATAGAGGAATATATAAAACGTTGTGGAAAATGAGACGTGACATTTATTTCCCGTTCATGAAAATCCTTATAACCAAAGATCAATATAATCTCTAAGATGCATAACGCCATAATATATTTGTGCTGGCTTTTCGCTTTCTTGCCCAAAAGCTAGCGAGAGAGCGCTCTAGAGCCAGCCTCTTGCACGCATACTGCGATAGCTGACGACTGTATGTGTGCACATGTATTCACAAGCATTTCTTCGCTGCCGCGTGCTGTCGAAATATACTCTTTATTTTAAAATTCTAACATTATTAAAAATACTTATTTTGTACTGCCTTTATATGGTAACTATTCGAATTTAGTATATTTTTTATTTTAATATAATATATAAAGATACATAATATTCATACATGACTTCACATTGGAATAATTGTCATTAGGGTATTCAGCGTGCGAATTAACTTTCTCAATTGTGAATTAGTTAAAAAAATTTATTTTTATTTTTTATTATCACTTATTCACTATTACAAATTTTTAATAGGTCGAACTTATTTTATTCACTGCTCTTTTACTTTTACTTGATTTTTCTTTGGTGCTCGGTTTAGATCTCAAAAACGGACTGACCTTCTCGAGTTCAATGATCAATAATCAAACCTCGGCTTAAGAGGTTTATCTCAAAAAATTGATTAAGAGAATCACTCAAGAGAGTCGGAAAATAGGATGATGCAATTTGCCAATTAAATTTGAAATCTAAATTTGGCTGGATATTGGTGTTTACATTAGCGGACTTTAGGGATCGCTTTGGAAATCTTTGTTTGCATTGGACTCAGGGCTCGCTTGGGGAATATTTTGTTTGCATTAGCGGACTCAGGGCTCGCTTGGGAGCTCCGATGTTTACAGTATCGGCTTGGATGTTTACATCATCCGTTTGATGCGGACTACCTGAAATTGATCTGGGTGGGAATAATTGAGAGGCGTGTTGACAAAAATAGGTGACCACGGATTTATCTCGGGTCTTGTCAGAGTTAATTGGAAATTGGCTCTCGGCTCAAAGTTGTTTATAAATTGGGTAAGAGCCCCTAAGTAATGTGTCATATAACTTGCGTGTGAGCCTCAGAAATTTTGCGATTGAACAGGATGAATATTTTTTTATTTATTGTATTTTAAATATATGGATTTAAAAATATGTGGTATTTTTATATTATACGTATTATAATAACATTATATAAAATTATCATAATATAAATTAAATTTATATAAGTATTTGCATAATAACTATTTAAATTATTTAGAAATAAAAAAAAACCCACAGGAGAAAAAAATATACTAAAAATGGATAAAGTGTAATTGTATTTTATTTAAATATACTTATAAGGTAGCTTAATGTTAAAAATTAAACCTACCTTGTAAAAAGAAATTATAAATATTTGTATATGCATTTGTATATTAACTATTTTATTTATTAAATATACTAAAAATTTAAAATAATTAATATGTTAAATATTATATTAAATTGAGTAAATAATTTAAATAGTCAATATATTAAATATACTATTAAATAATTTAAAATAAACATATAAAACTGCTTGAGTAAATATGAAAATATTTAAATGCAGGTTGATAATATTAAATATTCGTATTAACCTTAAATATTTTAGGTCATTAAATCAAGGTTTAATAAATTTTAATTAAAACTAAATTTAATATTTCCATAAATCATTAAATCAAAGTTTAATATATTTTAATAATAATTAAATTTAATATTTCCATTTTAAAGTTAATAAAAAACAGCCATGGGTAAAAAATAAAGCGAAATATATTTAATTAAATATCCTTTAAATATTTTTCTTTGTAGGCCACATTTGATGTATGTTTAAATTTTTTGAGTTTTCGGGCTCGAGGTCAACAATTGAAAATGTTTTTAATTTTTATTTTTTTATTTTTTCCAATATATTTTGGTTGCACTTCGGAAACCGTCTTCAGGGCAACTATAATCAACATAAAAACACATAAAATAACATAAATTTAGACAATAAAAAACAAAGCTTTAAAAATTATTATACCTACATAATTTTACACGTCTGCACCGTCGGACGTGGAGATTAATACTAGTTGTTATTAAGTAAGTGTCTGTAAATGTGAGCGCAATTTTCAACGTCTGTTTTGTAGTTCAGTCTTACACTTGTAGGTGTGTTTGTTATATGTAACATTTCTATGGTGAAGCGTTTCTTGTAATGTTATTCTTCTTCCAAAATAGTCGTTGCTTCAAAATTTGGCGAGTGACCGCTGGTTTTACAGTGGGCCATAAGTGCTGTTTTTTGTATATTGGCTTGAGTGGACTGTATAATTTTTAGCTTTATTCAACCGCCATGTTGCGTTGTAGTCGTATCCCTTTTTTTCTAGAAACTTCAAGTCAGACCGCAGTACAGAAAAATACCAAAAAACTAAGAAGGGTAAAAATAGTATTTTGCATGACACAAATAAAATAAATCAAATTCAAATTATGGATGCAATCCGTTCATCAACATCCCGGGCCGCCCTGAAACATCGTTTCTGAATTAGGAGCACAGATAGCTTGGTGATGGGTCGCGTCATCTCTCCAGTAGACGTCTTAAGTTTCACAGCGCGTACAAGTCCATCTGGTCCATGATGAGCCTCCAATACATGGGCGAGAATCCATGCTGCGGGTGGGAGATTTGAGTCCTTTACCAGAACTACACTGCCTACTGCGATGTTATGTTCCTTGTTGTTCCACTTTTGACGATGCTGCAGCGATGTTAAATATTCCTGATGCCAGCGCTTCCAAAAGCCCTGATACATTGATTGTAAATGCTGCCAGTAGTCTAAGCGATTGGTCGGCAATTGAGTTAGATCACCCGCTGGAACTGTTGTGTCAGGTGTGTAGCTTAACGGTCTTGAGTTCACCACTGCACTGATCTGAACAATCAGAGTTTGCATCTGTTCAAAGGTTAGAACGGTTTTTCCCACGACGCGTCTCAGATGTAATTTAACTGAACGTACTGATGACTCCCACTTCCCTCCCCAATGTGGCGAATGGGGAGGTATGATACTCCACTTAATTCCATCATTGGCCAACGATTGAGTTACGGTGTGTTGATGCTCCTGCGAAGATAGATGTTGCTGCATCTCATCTACAGCCCGTTTCGCACCAACAAAATTCGTGCCGTTGTCACTAAAGATTTGCGAACATTTCCCTCGAAGGGACATGAAACGCCGAAGACATGCCAGGAATGTGTCTGTACTAAGATCTGTGGCCAGTTCCAAATGTATGGCTGATGTTACAAGGCAGACGAAGAGACATATGTAGCCCTTAGTTTTTCGAGAATTGCGCCCTCTCCTTTCCTTGAGGATTAATGGTCCAGCGTAATCGCAGCCTGGGTGCTGGAAGGGTAGAGCCTCCGTTATACGAATCCCTGGTAGATCGGCCATGAGTTGGTGCTCGGTTATATTACGTTGGCGAAAGCACTTTACGCAGTTGTGTACTAGGTTCCTTATTAGGTTACGCGCGCCGAAAATCTAATATTTTTGACGCCTAATTACAAACAGAGCAGACACTCCAGGATGTAGATTTGCGATGTGTTCGTGTTCCAAAATCATCCTCGTGATGCGATGCAATTTCGGAAGCAATATAGGATGTTTGACGTCAATTGGTAATTGTGAGTTGCCTAAGCGTCCACCAACTCGAAGGAGGCCATCCTTGCCGACAAAGGGTGAGAGCTTAATCAACTGGGAGCGGCTGCGAAGTGGTTTATTTTCCGTCAGAAGATTACGATCCTCGATGAAGCATTTCTGAGCCTCTTGCAGGCAAAGAATGCGAGCAGCCTGAATCTCTTCATAGGTGAGCCTTGCCCCATTTGTCAGCGCTACAGTTTTAATGGCTCTGGTCCTTTGGATGAAGCGTAATGCGTAAGCTACAACGTGGACCAGTTTTATCCAGGACGAGACCCGCTGAGTCAACGCTTCGATTGGTGAAAATGAGCCGCCTTGCTGAATGGTTAATGCAGTGGACTTGACTTCTTCTTTGCCAGGATTATCTGAAAGGGAAGAACAGAATTTTGTACAGCTCAACTTTACCGAAAGCTTTTCTGGATCTTGCAGCCATGAAGGTCCCATCCACCATAAGTCTAAATGCAGAAGGTCTGTAGCAAGCATTCCTCGTGTGGCGCAGTCCGCCGGATTCTCCTTTGTGTTTACATGATGCCATGCACTGCGCGGCAATGCGTCGAGTATTTCTGAAGTCCTGTTTGCTACAAACGTTTTGAGCTTCGATGGTGGATGTGAAAGCCAAGCCAAAACTATGGTTGAATCACACCATGCGTTTATTTTGATGTCCTTGTGTTGCAGAGAATCCTTGACTGATAAGATTAGTCTGCTGAGTAGCAAGGCGCCCCACAGCTCGAGGCGCGGTAAGGATTGCAGCTTCAGCGGCGCAACTCTAGTTTTTCCTGCTATGAGTGAAACTGATACGGTGCCATCTGCTCGCACCACTCTGCTGTAGATGACTGCGGAATATGCCTTGATGGAGGCATCTGAGAATCCATGCAGTTCGATGCTATCTCCATTGTTTTCTACAAATCGTGGCAGGCGTAGTTCTTGAAGTATGTGTAGGTCGTTAAGGCATTTGTTCCACCAGTCAGCAATTTTTTTGAGGAAGCTCCGAATCTCAGCCGAGATCAAGTAACCACAATTCTTGGAACAGAATTTTAAACTGCACCACCACTGGCGACAGAATTCCCAGCGGGTCAAAGATGCGTGCCACGTCAGAAAGCACTTGGCGTTTGGTGTTGTCCGGATTGGGTGAAAGGCAAACTTTGTAGCATAGCGTGTCCTCTTCTGGATCCCAATGAATGCCAAGAACCTCTCTCTGAACCTCTGTTGTAGAAGTAGATCGGTCAGTGATACGTGATGAATTTGAGACCCATTTGCCAAGTTCCATGCCTGCACATTTCATTAATTGGATCAGCTCCTTTTGATTGAGAATTAGCTCTTCCTCTGTATGTGCTCCCGTCAGTACGTCGTCCTCATAAAACTGTTCCTTCAAGATCCTTGCAGCTGTGGGAAACTCGTGTTGGTGGTCATTAGCTATCTGATCCAGGACTCTCACTGCCAAGAATGGTGCACTAGAAGTGCCGTAAGTTACCGTGGAAAGCTCATAGTGCTTGATAGGTGTGCTTTCATCTTCTCTCCAAACAATACGCTGATAGCAACAATGGTTGGCAGCCACAAAGATTTGTCGATACATTTTTACAATATCTGCGGAAAAGACGAACTTGAACATTCTGAACATTCATACAAATCGAGAAGAGGTTTCTTAGAATGCTGGGTCCAATGTGTAGAGTATCGTTTAAGGATTTTCCATTTGTATCCCTGAATGAGCCGTCAAATACTACCCTTAGCTTTTGGGTAATTACCGGATGATGAGGCAAGTAAAAACTTGGCCCTTTGTCAATGCTTCCTGGTGATAATTCCCGCATGTGACCTAACTGTAGGTACTCACGCATAAATTGTACGTACTGTGAGTGCAGATCGGGGTCCTTCTTTAGGCGGCGTTCTACACCCCTGAATCTTGCAAGTGCTCCCTGTAATGTATACGAAAACTGTTCATTGGAGTTTTTGAAAGGAAGTTCGACGATGTAACGCCCCTTTGAGTCCCGAGAATGTGTTTTCACAAAGTGCTGTTCAACTTCGTCGTCCTCTGGTTTCCCATGGAATTCCTGGTGGACATCCTCCAGCTCCCAAAAGCGCCGAAGAGTTGAGTCAATGTCAATTGCCGTGTGCATTGTTGTTGTAGATGAACAGCCGGTAGTGACGATAGATGTTATGACCCATCCAAAAATGGTCGAAATGGCGATGATGTTGCCCTGAATGTCGAACATCTTTTGACCGGTGAACACGGTCCAAACGTAATCGCTGCCCAAGAGAATATCGACTGGCGCCAACGATTGATAGTCAGAATCCGCAAGCTCAAAGCCAGCGAATACCCTGAGTGCTGAGGAATCGATATCGTGTCTTGCTAACGTGGAGGTAATTTTGCTAAGTACGTATGCACGTACCTTCATTGTGTGATCTAAGATCCTTGACTGCATGACCAGTGTGCTGCAGCCTCTAGTTGTCTCTGCCTTTATCGATGAAATTCCAGACACCAAAATGCGTGAAGGCGAGCGTGACAGACCAAGTGCCTGTATGCACCTCTTTGAGATGTACGACAGTTCCGAACCACTGTCCAAAAGAACCCGACATGTAGTGTGCGATTCTTGTGCGTTTTTAACAAACACCAGAGCTTTTGGCAATGCACTTTTCCTTAGTCCTTGGGGATGTGTAGCCGTTGTTGATCCGTTGCACAAGGACTCAGCTGTAGGAGCCACTTGCGCACGAGCGATATGGCTGATGGTTCCCGTAGCATCTTCGGGAGCGCTTGGGATGAGCTTTTCATCAATGTGTGGCTGTGTCGTGGTCACAGCGGCTTGCGATCCAGAATTATCAGCATGTAGCAGAGAGTGGTGGCGATTATGGCAAATTTTGCATGTAAATTTGGATTCACACTTGCGTGATACATGCCCTTGCTTAAGGCAGTTGAAGCACAATGATTTCGCCTTAACAAATATGCGTCTCTGCTCGATCAATGCTCCAGCAAACGTTGGGCAACCGTAGATCTTGTGCTCCCTAGAGTTACATTTCGCACAAGCATTTTCTTCCACTGATACTAAAGCGTGTGACGAACGCTATGCTTTGTTTGGTTGTGGGCCACCCTTGAAGTCGATGTCCGAGACACTTTTGCTGAGCTTGAATTCCTCGGAGAGTCAGTCTAAAAACTTGAGTAAATCATCCACAGACGGAGATTCAAGTTCCCGGCTTCCTTCAATCCATTTGCGTCGAATTTCAGCGTCGATCTTGGCCAGAATAAAGTGTATGATCCAGCAGTCTCTGTTAGTTTGCCCTGCTGCATCCAATCCTCGTACAATCTCCGTCAGTCACCTTGCGCAGAACTGCAACATCTGCCCTGGATGTCGAAGGGAGATTCACAAACGTTTCCAGCAGAGTGTTGACAATATGACGTGGTCTGTTGTATCGATCAATTAGGCCACTCCAAGCAGCCTCGTAAGCAGCATCCGTTATTGGCATATGACGAACCAAGTCAGCTGCTTCTCCCGTAATGTATGTTTTTAAGTAGTGAAACTTTTGAATTCCTGTCAAATGCGGCTTGCTGTGGATCGTACTCTCGAAGATATTTTTAAAGGCTGGCCACTCCTTGTGGTCACCAGTGAACACCTTGATGTGAATTTTTGGCAGTTGGTTGTGCATTACATTTGCTGCCGAGTTTGCCCTCAATAACGTTGATTGTTGCTCAGCTAAACGCTCATTCAATTCCTGTTGTTGTTGTACAAAACGAGCAAGGCTTTCGTGTTCCAATCCAGATGAACTTGATGCGTCATCGTCAAGGTTGCCAGACTGCCTACCGTTGCTGCCTTCTCTGTCGTTCTCATTAGATGATTGACAGCGCCGTTTGATGGTGTGAAACAATGTGTTTGCTTGCAAATACTTATCCTCATACTTCTCGTTGTCGATGGCTGCATCGACGTACCCCTCTTCATCTTCATAAAGGGCCAGTTTATCGCTAATGGTCTCAAAGTCCTTCCAAACGTTGTTGAGCCTTTCCAATGAGACTGTGACTTCATCAAGTTCCCAGTTTGATCCCGCACGTGGATCTTGTGACGCCGTTAGCAAATGCGAAATGCTTGCCTTCGCACGGCTTCTTGCTGCCTTCAAAAGCTTTAATTGATCCATGTTAATCAATTGCTAAATTTGGCTAGAAGGACCAAAGATTATGTTGAAGAATAAACACGGTTTATTTCCGATTTGAGTGGACTGTATAATTTTTAGCTTTATTGAACCGACATGTTGCGTTGTAGTCGTATCTCCTTTTTTTCTAGAAATTTCAAGTCAGACCGCAGTACAGAAAAATACCAAAAAACTAATAAGGGCAAAAATAGTATTTCGCATGACACAAATAAAATAAATCAAATTCAAATTATGGATGCAATCCGTTCATCAACAGTTAGGAAGTTGTTTTAATTTTTGGCCAATCAATTCGATTTACCAAATTTCATAAGGATTGCCCGACTATATCCTATGGCTGCCATATAACTGAACGATTGGAAATGCAATAACTTTGGTGTTTTTAAAGTTAGGAAGTTGGGATTTTCTGTGGGTTTTATTTTTGGCCAATCAATAAAATTTACAGAATATTCTGCAAGGGTATATCAACTTCGGCTCCGCCCGAAGTTAGCTTTCCGTTCTTGTTTTATTTCGAGGCGCCTCGGCAAAATGCTTGTACCACGCATAATATTAAAAATATTTCAATGAAAAACTTTTAAAATATATAACAATAAAACCTGAAAGTTTTGTTTCAAAGAAATATTTTATTCCTTCCCAAAAAACTTCTCGGAAAAATCGATTCTTTAAAGTTTCTAAAGCAGGCCGCCCTTAAATAGAATTAGTTTCAGTATTGACTTTTTAGCAGTACATTGTGGAAAGCATATTGCTAGCGAAACTTCTCGTTGTGCCTAAATTTATTTGAGCCGTTGAGAATAATAGAGTTCGTCGATAATCAAGGGCTCAAAATTGTTTCAAATGAACAAGCGTATGAGTTAATAAATATAAATTCCCAATAAAATGAAGTAGACATAATTTTTAGAGTAAGAGCTCCAATTTTTGAGCCAACTGTTTGTAGCAGGGCCCTGAAGGGACTTTAAAACATGAACCCAAAATAAAATCCATGCGAAAAAATATAAATTTGTTAGTTTAAATAGCTGTTAAATTATCGCAGCCGTTACAGGGGGCGTTCTGAGTAGCCAGATTGCACGTATCTAGGTTTGGTGCTAGTTCAAGCTAAGCGTTGCCACCTGTTCGCGATCGCACCAACGTTGCCCACTATGGTAGCGTTTCCGACCATGTTAGCGTTGTCCACCACGTAACCGTTGCCAGCTGGTCCCATGGTTGAGTTCTGATTGGGATAAACGCAAACCGGAGCCAGGGTTGTGTTGGAAAGTTGGACTAAAAATTTAGGCACCACGTTTCCGGAGAATTTGCTCTGCAGCCGAACAGATAAAAGCTCGAAGTCCCATTAGGACGACCTTTTACTTTGTGCGCAGCCAAAACCGACAGTCCGGTCCGTGTCCGTTGGCATGGTAAAAGATAACCTCTGTGCAGGGAGCTAAAGTGAAAAATTAATCAAATTAGTGCGGAAAACTTGGCAAGTAGTGCCCCCACGTCGAATTCCCCTGGCCAAGGAATTTCGGTATCTTTGGTGGTGTTTGCAAAGAAAAGTGAGTTATAAGGAGATTCAAAGTGAACCCACGTGGTTAACCTGATTTTTCAACAGGGACAAATTTTGGAAGAGTCGTATCACGGGACAGCTTCGTGTTCGGCTCAAGATCACCCGACTGCTGAAAGTGGCAGGGAATTCTGGGAGTAAAACAGGTTTTCGAGGGGCTGGGTATGTAAATGAGGAAATGAAATCCCCAAGACCGCCGGCTACCTGCAGCCGCAATATATGTCACCTCGATGCTCGCGATCGAACCCTTCCAACATGGACAATCCACACGTCGTTAAATATGGAGACAGTCTATGATAAATTTATTCTTATTTCTTTTTGCTCTTGTCGTATAACCTGCCAAGACAAAATTCTGAGATTACCCATCTGTGGAGCCGCCTTAAAAAGTCAGAATTTTACAATAAACAAAAAAATAACAATAGCACACAAGCCCAACAATACCCTACGTTCAATATTCAACAAGACCAAGTCCAAAATACAAATGTATGACAATAACAATGTTGTATATAAAATACCATGCAATGGAGATACATATGAAAAACAAGAAAGGAAAGCTAACTTCGGGCGGAGCCGAAGTTGATATACCCTTGCAGAATATTCTGTAAATAATATTCTCCAAAATTATTCATATAATGCATTCTAAATACTCATAAAAATCCCAACTTCCTAAATATAAAAACACCAAAGTTATGGCATTTTCAATCGTTCAGTTATATGGCAGCTATAGGATATAGTCGGCCGATCCCTATAAAATTTGGTAGGTCGGATTGATTGGCCAAATATAAAATTCATAGAAAATACCAAATTCCTAACTTTAAAACCCAAAATAAAATCCATGCGAAAAAATATAAATTTGTTAGTTTAAATAGCTGTTAAATTATCGCAGCCGTTACAGGGGGCGTTCTGAGTAGCCAGATTGCACGTATCTAGGTTTGGTGCTAGTTCAAGCTAAGCGTTGCCACCTGTTCGCGATCGCACCAACGTTGCCCACTATGGTAGCGTTTCCGACCATGTTAGCGTTGTCCACCACGTAACCGTTGCCAGCTGGTCCCATGGTTGAGTTCTGATTGGGATAAACGCAAACCGGAGCCAGGGCTGTGTTGGAAAGTTGGTCTAAAAATTTAGGCACCACGTTTCCGGAGAATTTGCTCTGCAGCCGAACAGATAAAAGCTCGAAGTCCCATTAGGACGACCTTTTACTTTGTGCGCAGCCAAAACCGACAGTCCGGTCCGTGTCCGTTGGCATGGTAAAAGATAACCTCTGTGCAGGGAGCTAAAGTGAAAAATTAATCAAATTAGTGCGGAAAACTTGGCAAGTAGTGCCCCCACGTCGAATTCCCCTGGCCAAGGAATTTCGGTATCTTTGGTGGTGTTTGCAAAGAAAAGTGAGTTATAAGGAGATTCAAAGTGAACCCACGTGGTTAACCTGATTTTTCAACAGGGACAAATTTTGGAAGAGTCGTATCACGGGACAGCTTCGTGTTCGGCTCAAGATCACCCGACTGCTGAAAGTGGCAGGGAATTCTGGGAGTAAAACAGGTTTTCGAGGGGCTGGGTATGTAAATGAGGAAATGAAATCCCCAAGACCGCCGGCTACCTGCAGCCGCAATATATGTCACCTCGATGCTCGCGATCGAACCCTTCCAACATGGACAATCCACACGTCGTTAAATATGGAGACAGTCTATGATAAATTTATTCTTATTTCTTTTTGCTCTTGTCGTATAACCTGCCAAGACAAAATTCTGAGATTACCCATCTGTGGAGCCGCCTTAAAAAGTCAGAATTTTACAATAAACAAAAAATAACAATAGCACACAAGCCCAACAATACCCTACGTTCAATATTCAACAAGACCAAGTCCAAAATACAAATGTTTGAACAAGCGTATGAGTTAATAAATATAAATTCCCAATAAAATGAAGTAGACATAATTTTTAGAGTAAGAGCTCCAATTTTTGAGCCAACTGTTTGTAGCAGGGCCCTGAAGGGACTTTAAAACATGAACCCAAAATAAAATCCATGCGAAAAAATATAAATTTGTTAGTTTAAATAGCTGTTAAATTATCGCAGCCGTTACAGGGGGCGTTCTGAGTAGCCAGATTGCACGTATCTAGGTTTGGTGCTAGTTCAAGCTAAGCGTTGCCACCTGTTCGCGATCGCACCAACGTTGCCCACTATGGTAGCGTTTCCGACCATGTTAGCGTTGTCCACCACGTAACCGTTGCCAGCTGGTCCCATGGTTGAGTTCTGATTGGGATAAACGCTAACCGGAGCCAGGGTTGTGTTGGAAAGTTGGACTAAAAATTTAGGCACCACGTTTCCGGAGAATTTGCTCTGCAGCCGAACAGATAAAAGCTCGAAGTCCCATTAGGACGACCTTTTACTTTGTGCGCAGCCAAAACCGACAGTCCGGTCCGTGTCCGTTGGCATGGTAAAAGATAACCTCTGTGCAGGGAGCTAAAGTGAAAAATTAATCAAATTAGTGCGGAAAACTTGGCAAGTAGTGCCCCCACGTCGAATTCCCCTGGCCAAGGAATTTCGGTATCTTTGGTGGTGTTTGCAAAGAAAAGTGAGTTATAAGGAGATTCAAAGTGAACCCACGTGGTTAACCTGATTTTTCAACAGGGACAAATTTTGGAAGAGTCGTATCACGGGACAGCTTCGTGTTCGGCTCAAGATCACCCGACTGCTGAAAGTGGCAGGGAATTCTGGGAGTAAAACAGGTTTTCGAGGGGCTGGGTATGTAAATGAGGAAATGAAATCCCCAAGACCGCCGGCTACCTGCAGCCGCAATATATGTCACCTCGATGCTCGCGATCGAACCCTTCCAACATGGACAATCCACACGTCGTTAAATATGGAGACAGTCTATGATAAATTTATTCTTATTTCTTTTTGCTCTTGTCGTATAACCTGCCAAGACAAAATTCTGAGATTACCCATCTGTGGAGCCGCCTTAAAAAGTCAGAATTTTACAATAAACAAAAAATAACAATAGCACACAAGCCCAACAATACCCTACGTTCAATATTCAACAAGACCAAGTCCAAAATACAAATGTTTGACAATAACAATGTTGTATATAAAATACCATGCAATGGAGATACATATGAAAAACAAGAAAGGAAAGCTAACTTCGGGCGGAGCCGAAGTTGATATACCCTTGCAGAATATTCTGTAAATAATATTCTCCAAAATTCTTCATATAATGCATTCTAAATACTCATAAAAATCCCAACTTCCTAAATATAAAAACACCAAAGTTATGGCATTTTCAATCGTTCAGTTATATGGCAGCTATAGGATATAGTCGGCCGATCCCTATAAAATTTGGTAGGTCGGATTGATTGGCCAAATATAAAATTCATAGAAAATACCAAATTCCTAACTTTAAAAACACCAAAGTTATGGTATTTCCTATCGTTATATAGGAGCTATAGGATATAGTCGGCCGATCCTTATGAAATTTGGTAGGTCGAATTGATTGGCCAAATAAAAAAGCCATAGAAAATCCCAACTTCCTAACTTTACAAACACCAGAGTTATGGCATTTCCTATCGTTCAGTTATATGGCAGCTATAGGATATAGTCGACCGATCCCGGCCGTTCCGACTTATATACTGCGTGCAAAGGAAAGAAGGGTGTGTGCAAAGTTTCAATTCGATATCTTTAAAACTGAGAGACTAGTTCGCGTAGAAACAGACAGACGGACAGACAGACGGACAGACAGACGGACAGACGGACAGACGGACATGCTTATATCAACTCAGGAGGTGATCCTGATCAAGAATATATATACTTTATAGGGTCGGAGATGTCTCCTTCACTGCGTTGCACACTTTTGACCAAAATTATAATACCCTCTGCAAGGGTATAATGACAGTATATATGTAGGAACAACTAAATTCAAACTAAAAACTTGAATATCACAACACCGATCAGACTTCAAATTAAGACTCCAAGCTAATATACAAAAAAAAACTCTTATGGCCCACTGTAAAACCAGCGGTCACTCGCCAAATTTTGAAGCAACGACTATTTTGGAACAAGAACAACATTAAAAGGTTACATAGAACAAACACACCCACAAGCATAAGACTGAACTACAAAACAGACGTTGAAAATTGCGCTCACATTTACAGACACTTACTTAATAACAACTAGTATTAATCTCCACGTCCGACGGTGCAGACGTGTAAAATGATGTAGGTATAATAATTTTTAAAGCTTTGTTTTTTATTGTCTAAATTTATGTTATTTTATGTGTTTTTATATTGATTATAGTTGCCCTAAAGACGGTTGCCGAAGTGCAACAGAAATATATTGGAAAAAATAAAATTTAAAAACTTTTATTTAAAACATTTTCAATTGTTGACCTCGAGCCGGAAAAACTCAAAAAATGTATCCTTTAAATATATTCAATTTAAATATACTTCGCTTTGTTTTTGTTTAACAATCATAGTATATTCAAATATTTTAAACTTTTTTGAAATATTTTTAATTTAATCAAGCAGTTTAATATGTTTTATATTACAAGTTATGTTTTTAGCTTCAATTGAAGTATGCATGTAAAACGAAACTATGAATTAAATATGCAGATATTCGTTTTTAAGAAATATAAAAGAGTTTGAAATCAAGCAGAGCGGAATTTTCGTAGTTACCAAAAACAAGCTGCATATTGCAAAACCAACGTATGGCCGTTATGCATCTTAGAGATTGTATTGGTCTTTGTTATAACTCAGGTCATTAATGCCTATATAATTTGCCAGACGTTAAAATATTATCGGCAAGGTAATATTTTGTGAAGTAAGAAAGTTGTGATTTTCAATGGGTTTTATATTTTGACAATCAATCTGAAATACCAAATTTCATATGGATCGGCCGACTATTTCCTACAGCTGCCATATAACTGAATGATCGGAAATTCCATAATTTTGGTGTTTTTAAAGTTAGGAAGTTGTTTTTATTTTTGGCCAATCAATTCGATTTACCAAATTTCATAAGGATCGGCCGACTATATCCTATGGCTGCCATATAACTCAACGATTGGAAATGCAATAACTTTGGTGTTTTTAAGGTTAGGAAGTTAAGATTTTCTGTGGGTTTTATTTTTGGCCAATCAATAAAATGTACAGAATATTCTGCAAGGGTATATCAACTTCGGCTCCGCCCGAAGTTAGCTTTCCGTTCTTGTTTTATTTCGAGGCGCCTCGGCAAAATGCTTGTACCACGCATAATATTTAATGAAAAACTTTTGAAATATATAACAATAAAACCTGAAAGTTTTGTTTCAATGAAATATTTTATTCCTTCCCAAAAAAGTACTCGGAAAAATCGATTCTTTAAAGTTTCTAAAGCAGGCCGCCCTTCAATAGAATTAGTTTCAGTATTAACTTTTTAGCAGTACATTGTGGAGAGCATATTGCTAGCGAAACTTCTCGTTGTGCCTAAATTTATTTTAGCCGTTTGTAACGAACTGTTTTTTATAGTTTGCTCGCTACGACATTCGTGCGGCTAGCTCAGTAGAATTTGTGCGTTCGTCCCACCAAATTTATATTAAACGTGACCGCCCGGTTAACAGTAACAAAACTTCGTAATTCAGTTCGCTTCTGACTTTCAAAGTGAACGGTCGTGTTTTTTTTTTTCTGCGCTTCGAATTTTGTATTTTGTTTTCGTTTATTCCTATCGGTGGGTGTTATTAAAACAATTTTAATTTTCTTCGGTGTTATTTAAACATAAATTTAAACTCCGTTCGCTTCGCGAGTGCACTTTGTATTTAATACTTATTAATTGTTTTATTTTCGTAATTCTTATCTGTGTTTTCTTTTCTTTTATCCACACCGCTTTCTCTTTTGTGCATGCACTTTAACTTAGTTACGCTCCCGCTCTCTTGCTCTCTTTTTTCTTTGAAAGTTCTAAGCGTGCAGTTTCTGCGCTCTTGCGGTACTTATAACTGCTCGTTTATAAATTTCAATTGCCTTTCTTGGTACAGTGGTCCTAATAAATAAAATGAATAATAAAAATTTAGTCTGTTTCTGCAAGAAATGCAGCCTCGTAATCAGGGCTGACCAGTCGAATATGACTTGCTGGCTGTGTGAAAATATGGTGCACACCAAGTGCGCCGGTTTTACTGGCCGGACAAGTGATGACCTATCGAAGGGGCCCAATTTGCAGTTTTGTTGTGATGCTTGTGTCGAGGTTGCGAATGAGATGAAATCGTTCATGCGCCAAACTAAAGGCGGCCTGATGGGGCTGATTAGCTGTTTCGGTGTTGCTAGAGATAGTTTTCGCCGAGCTGATGATCTCCTCTCTGCGCTGGACCCCGCAGTTTAATAGTCGTAAGCTATTAGAAGAGTCCCCTAAGCGCAAAAAGGCCGCTGGTGGTAAGGAGCAAAAGGGGAACACCCCGCAACCGAAATCACAAGAACAACGGAGCATTCCGGCGGATCAGCAGCCGATTTCAGCAAACCCTCAAATGTTGCTAAGATCGGCAGCTAAAAAAGATTCGGTATCCGAACAATCCGTTTCAGAATGCATGCAACCAGGGACTTCTAAGAATTCCAATTTGTCCGTAGTGGTTTCACAATTAGTGGATCCACCTATCTCTCAGAATGTAGCGTCTCCACCACAAGGGATTACTGAGTCCGGACAACCGGCACAAGTTGGTTTGGCAGAAGCAATGTCTGCTCCACCAAAATCCCTTTCAGTGGTTCCACTCAAGAAAAAAATTTTCGTTTCTCGGCTTTCCCCTGATCAAACATCTTCTGAGGTATTGTCTTATATACAAGACAAAACTAAAGCCGATTGTATTAGTGTTAAGGTGGAAAAGTTTAAGTTTTCTTATGCTAGAGACATTTCATCTTTCAAGATAACTGTCCCTAACGAGCTTTTTGAAGCCATATGCTCGGGCGACTTTTGGCCGGATAATATGGTTGTAAAAGAGTTCGAGGCTAAGATAAAGAAGAAGGGGCCCGTGGGAGTAAAACTTCCTAATCGAGGCCAAACCAGTGTACCAATTTCAAAAAACTAACTTCTAACCTCCTACTTTCCTATCAGAATGCAAGAGGTTTGCGCAGCAAACTTACTAAATTGTATTCCGATAGCCTTTCCTTTGCATCTCATATTATTGTGTTCACAGAAACCTGGTTAAAGCCGGAGATCTTTAGCTCTGAAGTTTTTCCAGGTAAGTACACAATATATAGGTATGACCGTCCCTCTAGACGGGGAGGTGGAGTCTTAATTGGAGTTGATTCAAACCTCCCGTCTGAGGAGTTATTTTTTGATGAATTCAATACCATTGAATTTATTTGTGTAAAGTTATCGCTTCCTGGTAACTTTATATACATAACTTGCTCATATATTCCGCCGTTGTCTGAACTTCCTGATTATTTAAATCACCTATCCGTTATTAAGTCCGTTGCAAATAAGCTTTCCGATAGGGATCAGTTGATAGTTCTAGGTGATTTTAATATACCTGGAGTTACTTGGTCCACTGAGGATGGATCGAATGTCTTACTACCTATAGCACAGCATGATTTTATTGATGGCCTGCTTGACATATCTCTATCTCAAGTAAACCATGTTCGAAATTCATTAGGTCGCCTACTGGATTTGTGTTTTGTATCAAATCCTGAAGGTGTGTTTCTGTCCAGAGTAGCACCACTCACGCAACCTGAAGATCCATATCACCCAACATTCGAACTTTCATTTGATACGGGTAGAGTTATAGAAGAAAAATCAGAAAAAAACAAACGAATACGTTGTTTTCGCAAGGCAGACTTTCTGAGGCTAAATAATTTTATTTATGGCTTTAATTGGTCTGATCTTTACCTATGCATTAATATGTCCGATGCAGTTAATGTTTTTTACACTGCAATAAACTCATTTTTTAATTCCTGTGTTCCGTGGTACTATCCGTCAACTTCCAATAAATCACCTTGGTTTAGCAAAGAGTTGACACACTTAAGAAATGTAAAGTCCAGACTTTTTAGGAAATATAAAAATACCGGTTCTCAATCTGTTTTTACTAAATATTTAAGTGCTCGGTCAAGATTTACCGTGCTTAATGCTCAGTGTTATAACAGTTACTTAAACCGTTGTAAGGTCCAATTCTCTCAGGACCCGAGACAGTTTTATAATTTTGTTAACACCAAGCGTAAATCTAATTCTTTTCCTTCCTCGCTATCGTTCGAAAACATGACGGCAACCACAGATCAGGCAATAGCCGATTTATTTGCCCAATTTTTTCAAACGACTTACTCTACTTTAGATTATTCATCACAGCCTTATTCTTACAACATATCCAAGTCAAACCTCATATTCTGTCCCACTTTAACAGAAAGCTCTCTTCTTTTGGATCTTCTTCGCATTAAACCTGTTTATTCGCCAGGGCCCGATGGTATTCCTGGGTGCGTGCTTAGGTATTGCGCTAAGGCCCTGTGCAAACCACTTCACAAGTTGTTTACCTTATCTATAGAAACCTTCCAATTCCCAAATATTTGGAAGGAATCATTTGTTATTCCTCTTTTCAAAAAAGGTAACAAGTTAGAAGCCAGTAACTACAGAGGTATTTCTAAGTTGTCAGCTATTCCTAAGCTTTTTGAAAATATTATTACTCCTCATTTGCAGCATCTTTGCAGATCAATCATTTCTCCGTGTCAACACGGATTTATTAAACGTAGATCCACAATCACAAACCTTCTAGAGCTCACTTCATTAGTGATAAAAGGCTTCAATAGTAGTTTTCAAACAGACGTCATTTACACTGACTTTAGTAAAGCATTTGACTCTGTAAATCACTTACTTCTCATTCAAAAACTTGACCTTTTAGGTTTTCCAGTTGATCTGCTTAAATGGATTTCAAGTTATCTGAATGGCAGGTCACAAAGGGTCCTTTTTAAAAATTCAATTTCTGAAATTCTCCGTGTTACCTCCGGTGTCCCACAAGGGAGCCATCTGGGTCCGTTACTTTTTACATTATTTATTAATGATCTTCCCTCAATTATAAGTCATTCTCGCGTACTTATGTACGCAGATGATGTTAAGTTGTGCCTGCAGTATAAGGACATTTCCTGCCGTTTAGGCTTGCAATCCGATCTAGATAATTTTCAAAACTGGTGCCGAGATAATTTACTAAATTTAAACGGTTCCAAGTGTAAGCTGATGACTTTTTATCGGGCCAATCCGATATACGCGACTTACACGTTAAGTGGCAGCTCTTTGGATAGAATAACTCTTGTAAACGATCTTGGCGTTCTCTTGGACCCCAAACTAAAATTTTCTAATCACATTTCGTCCATGGTTAATAAAGCCAGAGGAGTGCTTGGATTTATTAAAAGGTGGTCAAAAGAATTCGATGATCCTTATTTGACTAAAACTTTATATATTTCGCTAGTCCGTCCGATTCTGGAGTATGGGTCTCCCGTCTGGAGTCCACAATACGGAATACATATTGGTCGTATTGAATCTGTACAAAAAAACTTCCTTCTTTTTGCTTTACGGCGCCTAAACTGGGATGCAAATCTTATCTTACCTTCTTATTCTAGTAGACTTCTTTTGATTAATTTACCATCCCTAGCCAACCGTAGAACGATGCTTGGTACTATCTTTATTTATAACCTTATACATGGTGATATTGACTGCCCCGACTTGTTAAGTCGGCTAAACTTTTCTGTGCCAAGTAGATTAACTAGAAATTATATTCCCCTAACTCTAAATCATTGTAGATCTAACTATGCCTTGCATGAGCCTTTCAGAGTATTATGTTCTGACTATAATAGACTTTTTCCTGTAATATCAAATCTTGACTCTCTGCCGCTCCTAAAACGATTAATACTTGCTTCATTGGCACAAGATTGATCTAACTATTACTTTTTTCCCCGGACCTTTACCTTTATTTTCCTATCTCGCGTCTATCTTATCGCGAATCGTGCCGTACGATACACGGCTGCGCCCCTCGGTCGGTTGGGCGGGTAAGTGGGCCGTGGGACTCCGCGCGAAAAAAAAAAAAAAAAAAGAGGCGTTTATTTACGGCTCTGGTTGACAATATTTGAATATATCTTGTGTGGGTGCTGCTCCTGCGTCGCCGCTCGGTGATTCCTTGCTGCTGATGGTCCTAGTCGCTTCGAGTACTTTCGCTGCCGCTCATAGACGAGGGCGTGGAGTTGGACCGTTGGGCTTAGGGAAGCGTCACCGTTCTCAGACTAGGGTGAACAGGCACCACGCTCGCAAGACCTTCGTCCTGCCAGCCGCAGCCTCCTGTCCCTTGCTCTGTCCCGGCCGGTCCCGCTAGACGCTCACACAGCTTCCTTTGACGCTCCGGTACTACGGCCAGATCACGTCAGCAGTCCCTATAGCCAGCGCCCAGAGAAAGACGAACGTTCCACCCTGGCCTTCCCTCCCGACTGTTGCGATCGTACCTGAGGCTTGGCTCTTGTTGCGGTCTCTGGCGGCTTGTCCACGTCGTCGTCCTGCGCGACTGGTTGTGGCGTTGTTCCACGTTGCTCCCTTGAGGCTCACTGCTCGTGTCGCTCACTCTGCTGTTGTTGATGTGCCGAGCTAAATCCGCCTATAACCGGCACAACTGATCGGTATTACGGCCGACGCAGCTGGACTCATCGGTATTACAGCCAATGTAGTCGGCCTGGTTGGTATTACAGCCGGCAAAGTTAGTCTGATCGGTATTACAGCCAATGCAGCTAAACTGACCGGTATTACAGCCGACTTAGACGCACACGGTTAGAATAAATTGGTATTACAGCCAATGTAGCCGGCCTGGTTGGTATTACAGCCGGCACAGTTAGCCTGATCGGTATTACAGCCAATGCAGCTAAACTGACCGGTATTACAGCCAACTTCGTCGGACTAAGCAGTATTACAGCCAATCTTGATGTTCTGTAGACTTGGCCGTGGATTGCCGTTCGAGGACGCAGCTACCTGTGTCTCAATTCGGTGACTTGCTCGGTCCCGGACGTCTCGACGTAGCGATCTTGTTCACGGTTGGTTCTCACGGTGGTATATTCTTGACTTAGATTTTTACTAGACGATGTTCACTCGTAGTTTGATGCTCTATGACTGGTCCTGATTCCAGCGCTGGGCCCGCTTATATAGGCCTCCGGGTCCCGTTAATCCTCGGCCTCTCCTTTTCTTCTCTCCACTCCAAGGTCCAAAGTCCACGGTTTTACCGTTTGACCTTTCGCCCTCTGCACACGGCACCACACTGAAGTCCAAAGTGCAGCGCTGTACCGTTCCTTCCTTGCTCCCGGCACGCCTGCGCTCTCTGGACTCTCGCTCTGTCTAGTGCCATCTCGCTCTGGCGCCTCTCTCCGCTCCGTCTCTCCCAATCTCTCCAAACTCTCTTTGGGTTCGTACTCTGTACTTTCTCTCCTCGTACTCTCCAACTGCTTCCTCCAAACTCTCTTTTCCTGCGTTGCCGTTACTACGCGAAGTAATTGCGTAAGTAGCAACTGGTAGGTTTTCCATGCAGTTGTTTTTTTTGCCTTATTTTGTGTGGAGTTATTTAACTCCTCACATTCCCCTCTTTCTTCGGATAACGAAAGTGAGCTCGATCCTCCTCTCCGGCTGTTACCCTGTGTATCCTTGTAGCCTTCGAGTCCTCTCGTTCTTCTCCCCGCTCTGGTTTCATCCTTAGACGTACGAATTCTCGTTGTTCCTCTCCGGCTTTTATCCTGTGTATCCTTGCTGCCTTTGAGTCTTCTTGATCCTTCCATCGACGCCCACAGTTCCTTGTTGAGTTATACTGCGCCGATCCGTATTCCTTTACTTTCTCCCACAAAGCTTCCCTCGTCGATGCATGCCTCCTTAAATCCCGATGCTGCCGTCGAAATTTTTAAATATCCCGCTCCAACCTTATTCGCGGTCTCCTGTGGTTCGTCTTGGTCACACTAATCCTTTGCGATCGATAAAATGACTTGCATATCGATATTACCTTGGGGTGGCGTTGCCACCTCATCATCGCGATGTTTATTAGTGCGCCTCTCATATGCCGATAATTCCAATGTCTCGTGCCCATCGATCGGCTGTTATACGATAGTGCCAATCGACAGCCTTATATCGCTGGCGCCCCCTTCCCTAAGCACATGATGACGCGGAGAATTTTTCTTGCCGGTAAGTTTTCTCTTCAATTTTCCATTTCCCCTTTCTCTTAACCTGCTTTCTCTTTAAACCCCTCCTTTCCTTCGACTTGCCCTTGGACCGTGGCCCTCGCATACGGGCGGAGATGGAAAACAAAGAGGATAAAAGGTAAAATGGATTGACTGCCGCCACGATCGTTCCTTCGCTCTCCAACCGCTACCCCTCCCCATCTTTTCGAAGTACACGTGAGTTTGTGCCTTTACTTTTCCTTTCTTTTTTTTTTGTTGCTCAACTGATTTGCCTTCCTTTTTCTGTTTTCAGCTGAACGGCTTTCCCAAAGAGATAAAGACGAAGATGACCTGGGACATATATGGACTGCCGCCACGACCCCCCCCCTTCATCCCAGCAGATACCCCTCTCCACCATTATTTGATGTACAGGTGAGTTGTGCCTTTGCTTTTGTTTTGGCATTCAACTGATTGGTTTTATATTTTTTTCAGATGAATTGTTCTTTCTCCTTTTTCTTTTTTTTGTAAATAAACTTCCCAGCTTTTTATGGCGTTATTATTTTAAGTATTTGTGCTAGTTTTGTCCGCGTTTCAAGTCCCAGTGTCAGTGTTTACGTGTGTGATAGGGTTATTTTATATATATATTTTTTTTTATTTTTATTATATTTTTTTTCTTTACGGCTAGCAGTCGAAACGGCGAACACTAACTTGGCCAGAGGCCGCCAACCGGATGCGGTATTTCTTACAGCCGATCTCTGCCATCACGCAGCGTCGGCCCCCCCGTCGCCTGGCATGCTTGATCACCGGCTGCTCCAATAGACCAACTGGCCACTCCTCCTCGGCGATATCCTGCCAGGCTCCGCCCTCCGTCCGGGACTCCATCCGCACCAGTGTGGGCCTGGCCACTGGGCCGCGTACCTCTGGGGCGGAGATCTGCCGCTGGAGTTTGGGCCTCGGGTTGTCCGTAGGTGTCAGCCACACCCATGGCCCTTTCTCCAGTACATCTCCCGTCTCCGGTGTCGGCGGCAACCACCCGGCGTCTTCGCGGCGCACCCTGGGGTCTCGCGGGTTTGATTTTTGAGTGTCCTGCGCTGGGGTCTCCGTCTCCTCCGTGGCCTTCGCCTCGTCGCTGACAGGCCAGGTCCACGTGACGGTGTGTTGCCGCCACTGGACGCCGCCGGCCACAAACGCATTTAGCGCATGCGCGACGTGGGCCTGCGGGATATCTGTGCGGCAGTACTGCCACTGCTCCTCCCCTCCTCCTGGTCTGGGAACCTCCTCCTTGGTGTGTTCCTCCGGTTCCTCCTCTTGGACCTCCTGGCCGTGCCGAGGCGTGGGCGGTCGGGCCGGAGTCCACTTCGGTGGGTGGGGGTTCTCTGCCTCTGGATGACGTGCAGGGGGGCTGGGAGCGGAATCCCGACTGCTGTCCTCGGGCTCTTCTCCCCGGACCTCCTGGTCATACCGTGGCGTAGGCGGTCGTGCCGGGGTCCACTTCGGTGGGCGTGGGAGCTCTGCCTCCTGTTGACGTGGTGAGGAGCTTGGAGCGGGATCCCGGTCGACCTCCTCCGGCCATTCTTGCGGGCGGGGGGTCGGAGGTGGCTCGTGCCAATTTTGGGGATGGGGGTTTGGGTACTGGTGGGGAACCCATCCATCCGACTGGGCCCACTGGCTCGGAGCCTCGGGTCCACGACTGGCACCTCCGTCCTCGTCGGATCGGGGAGTCGGGGGAATTCCCTGCATCCCTCCTGGGATTAGGGGCACCGCCTCCACCAGAACCTCGCCCGACCACAGTTGGCGTTCCTCCTCTTCCCACTTCTGCAGCCGTTGCTGCCATTCGGGGTTCCTGGACCGTTTCTCCTCCTCCTCCCTTTTCTTGGCCTCCTCAACTTCCGCCTCCTTCCGGGCCTTCTCCTCTCTTTGCTTGAGGCGGTACGCCTCCTGGACGATGGCTTCAGCGGAGGCTTGCTTCATCCGCTCCCATTCTTGCTGCGCAGTCTCGAGGTCCTTCTCAACTGCTCTGCGGTCCCCGTATGGGGCTCTCGTCGTCCGCATCCGCTCGACCTCGTCCCTCAGCATCTTGGCTCTCGCCTCAGCCATCTCCAACGAGGTGCTTCCGCTGCCCCTTGGCCTCTTCGCCGCACCCTTAAATGTTCGGGCGTATCCCGGCCGGATTGCGTCGACCTTCGGATCCCTGGCCCTCTTTAAGCGCCACTCCCGCCTCTCCTTGACCGGGTCCTCGGCCCACTCGATGTCGCTCTCGTCCGAGGTGACTATGGGCTCGGGCTCCGAGCGAGCTTCATTGTCCTCGGCACCGCGCCGCGGGGTTTGGGTGGGCCGGAAGATAGGCAGCGGCCTAGCCTCCGACCATCCATGCTCCGCGACGGGTCCTTCAGGACCTCGCTGAAGCGCGGCCTGCCTCCTTGCTGCTGCTCGTGTAACTCGGGTACTCATGCTGACTTCTTGATTTGATTTGTCCGTTCCCTTGCAATTCCCTTTACCATGAAGCCTCGGTTTCGGGGATTCCTTTTATGGGCGCCAGATGTAACGAACTGTTTTTTATAGTTTGCTCGCTACGACATTCGTGCGGCTAGCTCAGTAGAATTTGTGCGTTCGTCCCACCAAATTTATATTAAACGTGACCGCCCGGTTAACAGTAACAAAACTTCGTAATTCAGTTTAAGAGGCGTTTATTTACGGCTCTGGTTGACAATATTTGAATATATCTTGTGTGGGTGCTGCTCCTGCGTCGCCGCTCGGTGATTCCTTGCTGCTGATGGTCCTAGTCGCTTCGAGTACTTTCGCTGCCGCTCATAGACGAGGGCGTGGAGTTGGACCGTTGGGCTTAGGGAAGCGTCACCGTTCTCAGACTAGGGTGAACAGGCACCACGCTCGCAAGACCTTCGTCCTGCCAGCCGCAGCCTCCTGTCCCTTGCTCTGTCCCGGCCGGTCCCGCTAGACGCTCACTCAGCTTCCTTTGACGCTCCGGTACTACGGCCAGATCACGTCAGCAGTCCCTATAGCCAGCGCCCAGAGAAAGACGAACGTTCCACCCTGGCCTTCCCTCCCGACTGTTGCGATCGTACCTGAGGCTTGGCTCTTGTTGCGGTCTCTGGCGGCTTGTCCACGTCGTCGTCCTGCGCGACTGGTTGTGGCGTTGTTCCACGTTGCTCCCTTGAGGCTCACTGCTCGTGTCGCTCACTCTGCTGTTGTTGATGTGCCGAGCTAAATCCGCCTATAACCGGCACAACTGATCGGTATTACGGCCGACGCAGCTGGACTCATCGGTATTACAGCCAACGTAGTCGGCCTGGTTGGTATTACAGCCGGCACAGTTAGTCTGATCGGTATTACAGCCAATGCAGCTAAACTGACCGGTATTACAGCCAACTTAGACGCACACGGTTAGAATAAATTGGTATTACAGCCAAAGTAGCCGGCCTGGTTGGTATTACAGCCGGCACAGTTAGCCTGATCGGTATTACAGCCAATGCAGCTAAACTGACCGGTATTACAGCCAACTTCGTCGGACTAATCAGTATTACAGCCAATCTTGATGTTCTGTAGACTTGGCCGTGGATTGCCGTTCGAGGACGCAGCTACCTGTGTCTCAATTCGGTGACTTGCTCGGTCCCGGACGTCTCGACGTAGCGATCTTGTTCACGGTTGGTTCTCACGGTGGTATATTCTTGACTTAGATTTTTACTAGACGATGTTCACTCGTAGTTTGATGCTCTATGACTGGTCCTGATTCCAGCGCTGGGCCCGCTTATATGGCCTCCGGGTCCCGTTAATCCTCGGCCTCTCCTTTTCTTCTCTCCACTCCAAGGTCCAAAGTCCACGGTTTTACCGTTTGACCTTTCGCCCTCTGCACACGGCACCACACTGAAGTCCAAAGTGCAGCGCTGTACCGTTCCTTCCTTGCTCCCGGCACGCCTGCGCTCTCTGGACTCTCGCTCTGTCTAGTGCCATCTCGCTCTGGCGCCTCTCTCCGCTCCGTCTCTCCCAATCTCTCCAAACTCTCTTTGGGTTCGTACTCTGTACTTTCTCTCCTCGTACTCTCCAACTGCTTCCTCCGAACTCCCTTTTCCTGCGTTGCCGTTACTACGCGAAGTAATTGTGTAAGTAGCAACTGGTAGGTTTTCCATGCAGTTGTTTTTTTTGCCTTATTTTGTGTGGAGTTATTTAACTCCTCACACGTTGCAGAATTAAATAGAATAATAGAGTTCGTCGATAATCAATGGCTCAAAATTGTTTCAAATGAACAAGCGTTTGAGTTAATAAATATAAATTCCCAATTAAATGAAGTAGACATAATTTTTAGAGTAAGAGCTCCAATTTTTGAGCCAACTGTTTGTAGCAGGGCCCTGAAGGGACTTTAAAACATGAACCCAAAATAAAATCCATGCGAAAAAATATAAATTTGTTAGTTTAATAGATGTTAAATTATCGCAGCCGTTACAGGGGGCGTTCTGAGTAGCCAGATTGCAAGTATCTAGGTTTGGTGCCAGTTTAAGCTAAGCGTTGCCACCTGATCGCGATCGCACCAACGTTGCCCACTATGGTAGCGTTTCCGACCATGTTAGCGTTGTCCACCACGTAAGCGTTGCCAGCTTGTCCCATGGTTGAGTTCTGATTGGGATAAACGCAAACCGGAGCCAGGGTTGCGTTGGGAAGTTGGACTAAAAATTTAGGCACCACGTTTCCGGAGAATTTCCTCTGCAGCCAAACAGATAAAAGCTCGAAGTCCCATTGGGACGACCTTTTACTTTGTGCGCAGCCAAAACCGACAGTCCGGTCCGTGTCCGTTGGCATGGTAAAAGATAACCCCTGGGCAGGGAGCTAAAGTGAAAAATTAATCAAATTATTGCGGAAAACTTGGCAAGTAGTGCCCCCACGTCGAATTCCCCTGGCCAAGGAATTTGGTGTTTGCAAAGAAAAGTGAGTTATAAGGAGATTCAAAGTGAACCCACGTGGTTAACCTGATTTTTTAACAGGGACAAATTTTGGAAGAGTCGTATCACGGGACAGCTTCGTGTTCGGCTCAAGATCACCCGACTGCTGAAAGTGGCAGGGAATTCTGGGAGTAAAACAGGTTTTCGAGGGGCTGGGTATGTAAATGGGTATGTAAATGAGTGAATAGTGCTGATCGGCCAAACCTAACCCCAGTCCTTTTTAGTAGGTTGTGCCCCTAAGTCTCGGGCAAGGGCAGAGGAGTGAACTTATGTAGTTAGCTAATACAACGCTCTTGACATGTCGCCGGCATTAACCGATTGCTGCAGGAAAATATCAGAGGAAATGTAATCCCCAAGACCGCCGCCAACCTGCAGCCGCAATATATGTCACCTCGATGCTCGCGATCGAACCCTTCCAACATGGACAATCCACACGTCGTTAAATATGGAGACAGTCTATGAGAAATTTATTCTTATTTCTTTTTGCTCTAGTCGTATAACCTGCCAAGACAAAATTCTGAGATTACCCATCTGTGGAGCAGCGTGGTCTTACGCAAATAAATTTTTTTTTGTAGATATAGTTTTCCTTTAGTGAGGATCATTTCTAAATTTTTTGAAGTTTCTAAAATGTTTTTATATCATTTCCTTTTTCTAACCTAAATTTTTCCAGTGTATGCATTTGCACGCCGTGACAAGCCAAGTCAACATCAGGAGGAAGCAGAGCCGCGCCGAGTCAACAGGAGCAAGATCGCTACATCAAGACGTTCGGGACTTAGAGTTGAAGTCGCCGAGCTGAGAAACAGGTAGCTGAGGTCCTCGAGGCGTCACGCGGCTAAGTCTCGGCGCTTTGTTCTAATTCCTGTCGCGACGTGAGCTTGGCGTATTGCTCGGCGAGTCCGACGGAAGTGAATAGAAAGAGTCCTTCGACAAAGAACCGTGAGCTCGAAAGGGAAGTTGTCCAGAACTAGCGGCCGTGCGAAAGCAATTGCCTGGTCGATTTCCGGCGTACGCCTGAATCGACAGACGAGAATTGTGCAGGCCCTGGTGCGACTAGCCACGAAGGACGCGCGTCTGAATCACGGGTGTCTCGAGAGGCGTATGCGTCGAGAGCACGGTAATTCACCGCCAGAGTCCTAGACAGGCAACTGACCGAATCTCGAGAGCCAAAGACCGTTGCACCTAGTCTCACGAGAGCACGCAGACCACGCCGTGAGCAGAGCAAGGGCATCGAGGACACGAGGAGCGACGAGCAGTCATCGCTGGCCCAGCGGCAACCAAGCCATTCTACAACACATCCGGTCCACGGCTAAGAGGCGAGGGCGGAAGCGTTCGTCTTGAACCTAGCGTCCTGCCACAGGGACTGCATTGGCGGCCTTCCGGCGTACGCTTGAACCGTCAGGTGGAAACTGTGCAGGCGTCTGGTGCGACCGGCCGGGACAGATCCAGGGACAGGAGGCTGTGGCTGCGAAAGGCGTACGCTTTGAGAGCCCGGTGCCTGTTCACCCTAGTCTGGGAACGGTGACGCATCCCTAGACCCTCAGAAGCCCCGAGGCCAAAGACAGCGGAGGCGTTACGGAGCAGCGAGCAGCGAGCAGCGAGGCAGCGGAGAGCGACGGTGGAGCTACAACAATTCTTCAAGGGAGGCGTTGAGATACCCAACTGTCACCATTAGTCCCAGGCCGAGGGACAAGTCGGCAAATAAAGATCTTTGTAAATATCCTAACCTTCTGTGCGTTCTCACTAGACAATCGGGCGGTCACGTTTATATAAATTTGGTGGGACGAACAACACACATCTTCTGAGCTAGCCGCACGATACTCGTAGCGAGCAGACCAAACAAAATCAGTTCGTTACATCTGGCGCCCAAAACGTGATTGTCCGGTCGGTGAGAATCAGCAAACAAACAGAAAATGGGGAAAGGATGGATTTATCTCCTCAAGAAAGAGAATAAACGCCGACAAATGCAAATTCTTCAAGCAAGAATTGCTTTACTTAGGACACCGCGTTACGAGCGAAGGAATAGGCACAGATCCCGAGAAGGTAGCAGCCATAGCCGAACTAGAGCCACCGTCGACAGTACGCGAACTACGGCAATACCTAGGCGTTGCCTCATGGTATCGACGATTTGTGCCAGACTTTGCTCGCATAGTTAGACCACTGAACGAGCTTCTACGGAAAGGCACTAAGTGGACATGGACGCCGGAACACCAACAGGCCTTCGAAGAGGTAAAGGCACGTCTAGTAGCCGATCCAGTGCTGGCGTGCCCAGATTTTGAGAAAAGATTCATCCTTCAGACGGACGCCAGCGACTATGGGTTAGGTGCAATCCTGACTCAAGAGACGGAGAGCGGCGAAAGGGTCATTTCTTACTCAAGCCGGACACTGAACGGCGCGGAGAAAAACTACTCCACTACTGAAAAAGAGTGTTTGGCAATCGTGTGGGCAATCAGGAAGCTGAAGCCGTACTTGGAGGGCTACCACTTTAAAGTGGTTACAGACCACATGGCCTTAAAGTGGTTAAACAGCATAGAAAGCCCGTCCGGAAGGATAGCAAGATGGGCCTTGGAATTACAGCAGTACGACTTTGAGGTAGCGTACAGGAAAGGACAACTGAACGTAGTAGCAGACGCCTTATCCCGACAACCGTTGCCGGAGACACTGAGGGCCATAAAAGACGCATCAGAACCTACCAATAGCTGCAGCTGGATCAGGAGTATGTTGGAGAAAATAAAAGCACAACCACAAAAATATCCGGACTATGTAATGG
Source organism: Drosophila fuyamai (assembly GCA_018153365.1). Classification (NCBI taxonomy): domain Eukaryota; kingdom Metazoa; phylum Arthropoda; class Insecta; order Diptera; family Drosophilidae; genus Drosophila; species Drosophila fuyamai. Next base: position 98,244 of record JAECXW010000809.1, on the reverse strand, counting down.
AAGGCGAGTCACTATATAGGCACATTCCTCACAGGGCGGGCTATGAAGATGTCGTGGCTTGGAAGCTGTGCGTTCCGCAGGGTCTAAGACAAGCCGTCCTAGAAGAAAACCATGACTCCCCATCCGCTGGCCATGTTGGGAGTAGAAGAACAATAGCACGCCTGGCAGCCCGATACTACTGGCCAGGAATGCACAGAGACGCCAGGACCCACGTACGCAAGTGTGAAGTTTGCCTAAAATACAAGCCCAATCAGATGCAGGCTGCAGGGAAAATGCTAACTCAGGTACCACAAGAACCATGGGCAACAGTATGTGCGGACTTCGTCGGGCCACTGCCTAGATCAAGGCACGGAAATCAAATGATATTGGTGTTAGTTGATCGGTTTTCTAAATGGACGGAAATTGTACCACTACGAACAGCAACGGCAGAGACCCTACAGAAGGCGTTCAGAGAACGCATAATAGCAAGGTTCGGGGCTCCAAAGATAGTGATAACCGACAACGGAGTACAGTTCACTAGTCGATCGTTTAGAAGATTTCTTAGCGAAGTGGGAATAAAGCAGCAATTCACGGCGCCATACACACCGCAGGAAAACCCAACAGAACGGGCCAACCGTACGGTAAAGACTATGATAGCTCAATTCGCAGGAAAAGACCAAAGAACCTGGGACGAAAATTGGCCTGAAATTATGCTAGCAATAAACTCAAGCGTATCTGAATCAACCGGGTACTCCCCAGCGTTTCTCACTCAAGGCCGAGAACCCCGTTTGCCAAACGCACTATACGATAGGGAAACGCTAGGCTCGGGGAAGAGCACAGAGACCCCAGACGAGCATGCAACTAAACTTCAAGAGATTTTCGAAGTCGTGCGCCGTAACATAGAAAAGGCATCCCAGGACCAAGCCAGATACTACAATCTGAGGAGGAGGCAGTGGACGCCGGAGGTGGGCAGCATAGTATGGGCAAAAGAACACCACCTATCCAAAGCAGCCGAGGGTTTCGCAGCGAAATTAGCCCCGAGGTACGATGGTCCTTACCAGGTTGTAGATTTTGTCTCGCCTGTAATCTGCAAAATACGCCACACACATTCGAAGAAAGAGCGGACTATTCACATTAGCGAGCTTAAGCAGCAACAAGCAGAAACGGCACAAGAGCAGACGGCGGATACGCCGGAGGACTAGGACAAGGATGTCACATTGATACCGACTACGAGGCAAACGGATTCAGCGTCAGGCATACGCCCGAGTCATCCATACGCCACGCAGAAAGGATAATCACCAGGATAAGACACCGAATATAAATGGGAAACGATGCTAGGGACCCCGACTACGAGGCAAACGGATTCAGCGTCAGGCATACGCCCGAGTCATCCATCAATACGCCGCGTAGATAAGGTGTAACAAAAACAAAAAAGGGGGGACCTATACAAAGAGGCGGGCGGGTTCGGCATCGAGCATACGCCCAAGTCATCCGCCTATACGCCGCGTAGATAGGGTACCCAATGAAAACAAGAGGACAGAACACATGCAACGAAGCAGGCAGATTCGGCATCGGGCATACGCCCAGGTCATCCACCTATACGCCGCGTAAAACTGGGAAAACACAAGGAATGGCTAACAAGGATCAAAAACGGGACAGACAGATTAATCGTCGGGCATACGCCAGAGTCATCCGCCTATGAACCACGTCACTAAAACACAACAACAAGAAAAATAAATAATAATAATTTGTTAGTGATACGACAAACACAATACAAATAATAAAAATATAGCACAGCCCGTAGCGTCGCGAGAATCTATACGTTTGGAAAATATATATGAAACCTAATGTCTGCCGAAGAAAGGGGAGAGACGGCACAGCGGAGCTGTACCGTAGGACCCGAAGTAAGCCAGGCGACTGCAGACAGAAAAGGAAATGCCAAGAAGCCAAGCAGGACCGAAAATAACGGCATGCGGCACAAGGAGAGAGCAAGGTGGAAAGCCCGAGGGAAATAGCGGGATCGTGGAAAGGGAAACGAGAAAACCGAGGTGTCGTCTGGAGGGTTATAGGAGAGGATGGGCATTCAAAAATCTAGTATCATCATGTCAACACGTCTGACCCGGTCCGAGGCAAGGAGGAGGATGGCTGCCCAAACTACAACGGGGCCCAACCCGGGGCAAGGATGGTCGGAGGACAGTCGTACGCCTGTCACCCGGCCTACCCGAACCTCGAGGCGGGTCCTGAAGCCGGTGAGAGAGCCGGAAGAATCAGAGCCAGAACCCACCGTCAGCTCTGACAGCGACGTGGAGATGGTGGACGATCCGGCCGTGGAGCGGAGGCAGTGGCGGCTCCGGAGGGCCGTGGACCCCATGATGGGTAGCATCCTACCCGGGGACCCCAGCACCCCTGGGCTGCATGGGGAGCGGGAGCTTACCCGGACGGACGTGGAGGCCATCCACGCGGCCATGCAGGAGGCACTCCAGCAGGCCAAGAGGAGGCGGGAGGCCGAGGAGGAGGAAGAAGAGCGGCAGCATGCAGCAAAGCGGCGGCAAAAGTATGCCGAGGCGCAGTGGGAGGCGGTCCTCCGTGCTGCTCAGCAGGAGGAGGAGCTTCTCTGGGCAGGACCCGTCCTAATGGATGAGGTTCCGCCAGCCTCGCCCGGAATGCTTGGAGTCCCTCCCACTCCCCGCTACCTGCCCGACGAGGGAGAGGAGGAGGTGCCAGCCCCCCCAAAGTGGACACCCATCCGCCCACCCACGCCCCGTCATGTCCCGCTCTACTGGGAGCAGGATGAGGAGCCGTCGGCGAGCCCGCACGGATCGCAGCAAGGGGGGGAGAACCCTGCCGAACCATCTCCGCCCGGACAGGCCCACAGCGGAGAAGGAAGCGAGGAGGAACCCCAGGAGGCAACCCCAGAGGGTGGGCAGGAAGAGCAGGACACGCACGGGCCCCAAGGACGGTGTTTCCGTACGGAGATACCCATGGCCCACGTAAGCCATGCCCTAACGTCCTTTACGGTACAAGGGGTCCTTTGGAGGCAGCATGCCGTGACGTGGTCTTGGCCGGAAGGACCAACGCCGACCGAGGATGCGGAGGGGACACCTAAACCCCCACCCAACCCCAGAGACCCCCGCTTACGGGTGGGACAAGCCCACGTGACCCCGCCGACACCACCGACCTCGGCCGAGTCCCTATCGGCAGACGGCGGTAAGTCTGCGCAGGAGGAGGAGCCGTTGGAGAAGGGCCCGTGGGAGTGGCCCGATCCCGTGCCTGGAGGAAGGCCGAAGTTGGCCAGGCAAAGCTCCGCGCCGGACGGCACCGTCAGGCCTCCTTTTGTGCGGCAGGTGTCGTTGCCCGACGAGCGGCGGTGGATTGAGATCCGAAGGCAGGAGTGGCCCTCGGAGATCGAGGCAGCACCGGCGGTTCTAGCCGCGCGACGAAGGGGCGGGAAGCAGTGTGTCCTGGTGCAACGGGGCGGACACCGATTCCGAGTACGGCTGGGGCCGTCAGGTATGAGGGTGTACAAGCAATAAAAGGAACACAAACCTAAAAATAAAATACATTTGGCACTGGGTGAACGGGGTAAACATCACGAACGCACTCAAAGACACACAAAATAAGAACACAATAAAAAAAAGGGGTTGTATATTTGCATGAAGAAAGGAAAAAAAAACCTAAAAAAGAAAGGGAGAAATACATTAAGTTCGGCCCACCAAGAAGAAGCGGCAAGGTACTTACTGTGATATACATGTGTAATGTGGTGTACCGGCCCGCTGAGCGGGGGGGAAAACGAAGAAGCGATGGTAGTCCGCCTATCCTGGTGCATCTCCAAGGGCCGCGGCCGAGGGCAAAGGAGAGGCGTGTGGGGAAGGCTAAGGGGAAGAGAGAGTAAAAGTAAGAATGGAGAAAGCAAGAAGAAAAAAAAAGGGAAACTTACCGGAGAAAATTTCCTAGCTCGCGGCACGTGTACAGGGATGGGGCCGCTTCGATTTATAAGCGGTCGATTGGCACTAGACGATAGTGTCGATCGATGGGCACAGAACACGGGAGATGACGGCCCACGAAGGGTCACACTAAAAAACTATCGCCACCACCGAATGGCAACGCTGCACTATTGCAAATCATCGAGATCGGCTGGAAAATCGATCGGGAATGCGGTAGTGTGACCAGACAACGAAGGAATGGAGATGCTTAGAACGCGAAGCTATGGGGGGAAACATCTTGGGCGGGACATTCAAAGGAGATATGAAGGAGAACACGAGACGTCTATGGGGGAACATCTTGGGCGGGAGAAGGAATGGAGCATCGGCGCTGTGGAACTCAAAATGCGAGATGTGAGCGTCGAGGGAACCATTTGGAGGAGCAAGAAGACTCGAAGGCTACAAGGATTCACAAGGAAGACAGCCGGAGAGAAGGAAGTCAAGTCTATGGGGGAAACATCTTGGGCGGGACATTCAAAGGAGATGCGAAGGAGAACACGAGACGTCTATGGGGAAAACATCTTGGGCGGGAAAGGAACGGAACATCGGCGCTGTGGAACTCAGGTACGAGCTGTGAGCGTCGAGGGAACCGTTTGAAGGAGCAAGAGGACTCGAAGGCTACAAGAATTTACAAGGAAGACAGCCGGAGAGAAGAAAACAAGTCTATGGGGGAAACATCTTGGGGCGGGAACTACATGGAACGAGAAGGAGCGACGTCGAGGGAAGGAGGACCGACATCAGCGATCCAGAACAGCGGATCCAAGGAAAACTCCAAGACAACAGCCGGAGAAGAGGTGCAAGCCTCATTTCGTTCCCGAAGAAAGGGGAGAATGTGAGGAGTTAAATAACTCCTCACAAATAAATGAGAGTTTGGAGAAATTACAGCTGGTGAGAGTTTGGAGAAATACAGCTGGTGAGAGTTTGGAGAAGTTACAGCTGGTGAGAGTGTGGAGAATACAGCTGGTGAGAATTTGGAGGAATACAGCTGGTGAGAGTTTGGAGAGTTCGGCCGGAGAGAGTTTGGAGAGAAAGTGTAACGGTTGAAGGCGACGGACTTTGGACCGAGTGTGGGGCCGTGCGCAAAACCGAAAAAGGAGGAGCCGAGAATTAACGGGATACGCCGGCCTATATAAGCGGGCCGAGCGCAGGAAGCGGGGTCAGTGGATCACAAGGAGTCAATCCAGCAAGATCAGTAGACAAGCAGCACATCAGTGAACAACACAAGCCAAGTCAACATCAGGAGGAAGCAGAGCCGCGCCGAGTCAACAGGAGCAAGATCGCTACATCAAGACGTTCGGGACTTAGAGTTGAAGTCGCCGAGCTGAGAAACAGGTAGCTGAGGTCCTCGAGGCGTCACGCGGCTAAGTCTCGGCGCTTTGTTCTAATTCCTGTCGCGACGTGAGCTTGGCGTATTGCTCGGCGAGTCCGACGGAAGTGAATAGAAAGAGTCCTTCGACAAAGAACCGTGAGCTCGAAAGGGAAGTTGTCCAGAACTAGCGGCCGTGCGAAAGCAATTGCCTGGTCGATTTCCGGCGTACGCCTGAATCGACAGACGAGAATTGTGCAGGCCCTGGTGCGACTAGCCACGAAGGACGCGCGTCTGAATCACGGGTGTCTCGAGAGGCGTATGCGTCGAGAGCACGGTAATTCACCGCCAGAGTCCTAGACAGGCAACTGACCGAATCTCGAGAGCCAAAGACCGTTGCACCTAGTCTCACGAGAGCACGCAGACCACGCCGTGAGCAGAGCAAGGGCATCGAGGACACGAGGAGCGACGAGCAGTCATCGCTGGCCCAGCGGCAACCAAGCCATTCTACTACACATCCGGTCCACGGCTAAGAGGCGAGGGCGGAAGCGTTCGTCTTGAACCTAGCGTCCTGCCACAGGGACTGCATTGGCGGCCTTCCGGCGTACGCTTGAACCGTCAGGTGGAAACTGTGCAGGCGTCTGGTGCGACCGGCCGGGACAGATCCAGGGACAGGAGGCTGTGGCTGCGAAAGGCGTACGCTTTGAGAGCCCGGTGCCTGTTCACCCTAGTCTGGGAACGGTGACGCATCCCTAGACCCTCAGAAGCCCCGAGGCCAAAGACAGCGGAGGCGTTACGGAGCAGCGAGCAGCGAGCAGCGAGGCAGCGGAGAGCGACGGTGGAGCTACAACAATTCTTCAAGGGAGGCGTTGAGATACCCAACTGTCACCATTAGTCCCAGGCCGAGGGACAAGTCGGCAAATAAAGATCTTTGTAAATATCCTAACCTTCTGTGCGTTCTCACTAGACAATCGGGCGGTCACGTTTATATAAATTTGGTGGGACGAACAACACACATCTTCTGAGCTAGCCGCACGATACTCGTAGCGAGCAGACCAAACAAAATCAGTTCGTTACATCTTGTAACCACTTTAAAGTGGTTATGAGTTAAATAACTCCTCACAAATAAATGAGAGTTTGGAGAAATTACAGCTGGTGAGAGTTTGGAGAAATACAGCTGGTGAGAGTTTGGAGAAGTTACAGCTGGTGAGAGTGTGGAGAATACAGCTGGTGAGAGTTTGGAGGAATACAGCTGGTGAGAGTTTGGAGAGTTCGGCCGGAGAGAGTTTGGAGAGAAAGTGTAACGGTTGAAGGCGACGGACTTTGGACCGAGTGTGGGGCCGTGCGCAAAACCGAAAAAGGAGGAGCCGAGAATTAACGGGATACGCCGGCCTATATAAGCGGGCCGAGCGCAGGAAGCGGGGTCAGTGGATCACAAGGAGTCAATCCAGCAAGATCAGTAGACAAGCAGCACATCAGTGAACAACACAAGCCAAGTCAACATCAGGAGGAAGCAGAGCCGCGCCGAGTCAACAGGAGCAAGATCGCTACATCAAGACGTTCGGGACTTAGAGTTGAAGTCGCCGAGCTGAGAAACAGGTAGCTGAGGTCCTCGAGGCGTCACGCGGCTAAGTCTCGGCGCTTTGTTCTAATTCCTGTCGCGACGTGAGCTTGGCGTATTGCTCGGCGAGTCCGACGGAAGTGAATAGAAAGAGTCCTTCGACAAAGAACCGTGAGCTCGAAAGGGAAGTTGTCCAGAACTAGCGGCCGTGCGAAAGCAGTTGCCTGGTCGATTTCCGGCGTACGCCTGAATCGACAGACGAGAATTGTGCAGGCCCTGGTGCGACTAGCCACGAAGGACGCGCGTCTGAATCACGGGTGTCTCGAGAGGCGTATGCGTCGAGAGCACGGTAATTCACCGCCAGAGTCCTAGACAGGCAACTGACCGAATCTCGAGAGCCAAAGACCGTTGCACCTAGTCTCACGAGAGCACGCAGACCACGCCGTGAGCAGAGCAAGGGCATCGAGGACACGAGGAGCGACGAGCAGTCATCGCTGGCCCAGCGGCAACCAAGCCATTCTACAACACATCCGGTCCACGGCTAAGAGGCGAGGGCGGAAGCGTTCGTCTTGAACCTAGCGTCCTGCCACAGGGACTGCATTGGCGGCCTTCCGGCGTACGCTTGAACCGTCAGGTGGAAACTGTGCAGGCGTCTGGTGCGACCGGCCGGGACAGATCCAGGGACAGGAGGCTGTGGCTGCGAAAGGCGTACGCTTTGAGAGCCCGGTGCCTGTTCACCCTAGTCTGGGAACGGTGACGCATCCCTAGACCCTCAGAAGCCCCGAGGCCAAAGACAGCGGAGGCGTTACGGAGCAGCGAGCAGCGAGCAGCGAGGCAGCGGAGAGCGACGGTGGAGCTACAACAATTCTTCAAGGGAGGCGTCACCGTTCCCAGACTAGGGTGAACAGGCACCGGGCTCTCAAAGCGTACGCCTTTCGCAGCCACAGCCTCCTGTCCCTGGATCTGTCCCGGCCGGTCGCACCAGACGCCTGCACAGTTTCCACCTGACGGTTCAAGCGTACGCCGGAAGGCCGCCAATGCAGTCCCTGTGGCAGGACGCTAGGTTCAAGACGAACGCTTCCGCCCTCGCCTCTTAGCCGTGGACCGGATGTGTTGTAGAATGGCTTGGTTGCCGCTGGGCCAGCGATGACTGCTCGTCGCTCCTCGTGTCCTCGATGCCCTTGCTCTGCTCACGGCGTGGTCTGCGTGCTCTCGTGAGACTAGGTGCAACGGTCTTTGGCTCTCGAGATTCGGTCAGTTGCCTGTCTAGGACTCTGGCGGTGAATTACCGTGCTCTCGACGCATACGCCTCTCGAGACACCCGTGATTCAGACGCGCGTCCTTCGTGGCTAGTCGCACCAGGGCCTGCACAATTCTCGTCTGTCGATTCAGGCGTACGCCGGAAATCGACCAGGCCATTGCTTTCGCACGGCCGCTAGTTCTGGACAACTTCCCTTTCGAGCTCACGGTTCTTTGTCGAAGGACTCTTTCTATTCACTTCCGTCGGACTCGCCGAGCAATACGCCAAGCTCACGTCGCGACAGGAATTAGAACAAAGCGCCGAGACTTAGCCGCGTGACGCCTCGAGGACCTCAGCTACCTGTTTCTCAGCTCGGCGACTTCAACTCTAAGTCCCGAACGTCTTGATGTAGCGATCTTGCTCCTGTTGACTCGGCGCGGCTCTGCTTCCTCCTGATGTTGACTTGGCTTGTGTTGTTCACTGATGTGCTGCTTGTCTACTGATCTTGCTGGATTGACTCCTTGTGATCCACTGAACCCGCTTCCTGCGCTCGGCCCGCTTATATAGGCCGGCGTATCCCGTTAATTCTCGGCTCCTCCTTTTTCGGTTTTGCGCACGGCCCCACACTCGGTCCAAAGTCCGTCGCCTTCAACCGTTACACTTTCTCTCCAAACTCTCTCCGGCCGAACTCTCCAAACTCTCACCAGCTGTATTCCTCCAAACTCTCACCAGCTGTATTCTCCACACTCTCACCAGCTGTAACTTCTCCAAACTCTCACCAGCTGTATTTCTCCAAACTCTCACCAGCTGTAATTTCTCCAAACTCTCATTTATTTGTGAGGAGTTATTTAACTCCTCACATTCTCCCCTTTCTTCGGGAACGAAATGAGGCTTGCACCTCTTCTCCGGCTGTTGTCTTGGAGTTTTCCTTGGATCCGCTGTTCTGGATCGCTGATGTCGGTCCTCCTTCCCTCGACGTCGCTCCTTCTCGTTCCATGTAGTTCCCGCCCCAAGATGTTTCCCCCATAGACTTGTTTTCTTCTCTCCGGCTGTCTTCCTTGTAAATTCTTGTAGCCTTCGAGTCCTCTTGCTCCTTCAAACGGTTCCCTCGACGCTCACAGCTCGTACCTGAGTTCCACAGCGCCGATGTTCCGTTCCTTTCCCGCCCAAGATGTTTTCCCCATAGACGTCTCGTGTTCTCCTTCGCATCTCCTTTGAATGTCCCGCCCAAGATGTTTCCCCCATAGACTTGACTTCCTTCTCTCCGGCTGTCTTCCTTGTGAATCCTTGTAGCCTTCGAGTCTTCTTGCTCCTCCAAATGGTTCCCTCGACGCTCACATCTCGCATTTTGAGTTCCACAGCGCCGATGCTCCATTCCTTCTCCCGCCCAAGATGTTCCCCCATAGACGTCTCGTGTTCTCCTTCATATCTCCTTTGAATGTCCCGCCCAAGATGTTTCCCCCCATAGCTTCGCGTTCTAAGCATCTCCATTCCTTCGTTGTCTGGTCACACTACCGCATTCCCGATCGATTTTCCAGCCGATCTCGATGATTTGCAATAGTGCAGCGTTGCCATTCGGTGGTGGCGATAGTTTTTTAGTGTGACCCTTCGTGGGCCGTCATCTCCCGTGTTCTGTGCCCATCGATCGACACTATCGTCTAGTGCCAATCGACCGCTTATAAATCGAAGCGGCCCCATCCCTGTACACGTGCCGCGAGCTAGGAAATTTTCTCCGGTAAGTTTCCCTTTTTTTTTCTTCTTGCTTTCTCCATTCTTACTTTTACTCTCTCTTCCCCTTAGCCTTCCCCACACGCCTCTCCTTTGCCCTCGGCCGCGGCCCTTGGAGATGCACCAGGATAGGCGGACTACCATCGCTTCTTCGTTTTCCCCCCCGCTCAGCGGGCCGGTACACCACATTACACATGTATATCACAGTAAGTACCTTGCCGCTTCTTCTTGGTGGGCCGAACTTAATGTATTTCTCCCTTTCTTTTTTAGGTTTTTTTTTCCTTTCTTCATGCAAATATACAACCCCTTTTTTTTATTGTGTTCTTATTTTGTGTGTCTTTGAGTGCGTTCGTGATGTTTACCCCGTTCACCCAGTGCCAAATGTATTTTATTTTTAGGTTTGTGTTCCTTTTATTGCTTGTACACCCTCATACCTGACGGCCCCAGCCGTACTCGGAATCGGTGTCCGCCCCGTTGCACCAGGACACACTGCTTCCCGCCCCTTCGTCGCGCGGCTAGAACCGCCGGTGCTGCCTCGATCTCCGAGGGCCACTCCTGCCTTCGGATCTCAATCCACCGCCGCTCGTCGGGCAACGACACCTGCCGCACAAAAGGAGGCCTGACGGTGCCGTCCGGCGCGGAGCTTTGCCTGGCCAACTTCGGCCTTCCTCCAGGCACGGGATCGGGCCACTCCCACGGGCCCTTCTCCAACGGCTCCTCCTCCTGCGCAGACTTACCGCCGTCTGCCGATAGGGACTCGGCCGAGGTCGGTGGTGTCGGCGGGGTCACGTGGGCTTGTCCCACCCGTAAGCGGGGGTCTCTGGGGTTGGGTGGGGGTTTAGGTGTCCCCTCCGCATCCTCGGTCGGCGTTGGTCCTTCCGGCCAAGACCACGTCACGGCATGCTGCCTCCAAAGGACCCCTTGTACCGTAAAGGACGTTAGGGCATGGCTTACGTGGGCCATGGGTATCTCCGTACGGAAACACCGTCCTTGGGGCCCGTGCGTGTCCTGCTCTTCCTGCCCACCCTCTGGGGTTGCCTCCTGGGGTTCCTCCTCGCTTCCTTCTCCGCTGTGGGCCTGTCCGGGCGGAGATGGTTCGGCAGGGTTCTCCCCCCCTTGCTGCGATCCGTGCGGGCTCGCCGACGGCTCCTCATCCTGCTCCCAGTAGAGCGGGACATGACGGGGCGTGGGTGGGCGGATGGGTGTCCACTTTGGGGGGCTGGCAACTCCTCCTCTCCCTCGTCGGGCAGGTAGCGGGGAGTGGGAGGGACTCAAGCATTCCGGGCGAGGCTGGCGGAACCTCATCCATTAGGACGGGTCCTGCCCAAAGAAGCTCCTCCTCCTGCTGAGCAGCACGGAGGACCGCCTCCCACTGCGCCTCGGCATACTTTTGCCGCCGCTTTGCTGCATGCTGCCGCTCTTCTTCCTCCTCCTCGGCCTCCCGCCTCCTCTTGGCCTGCTGGAGTGCCTCCTGCATGGCCGCGTGGATGGCCTCCACGTCCGTCCGGGTAAGCTCCCGCTCCCCATGCAGCCCAGGGGTGCTGGGGTCCCCAGGGTAGGATGCTACCCATCATGGGGTCCACGGCCCTCCGGAGCCGCCACTGCCTCCGCTCCACGGCCGGATCGTCCACCATCTCCACGTCGCTGTCAGAGCTGACGGTGGGTTCTGGCTCTGATTCTTCCGGCTCTCTCACCGGCTTCAGGACCCGCCTCGAGGTTCGGGTAGGCCGGGTGACAGGCGTACGACTGTCCTCCGACCATCCTTGCCCCGGGTTGGGCCCCGTTGTAGTTTGGGCAGCCATCCTCCTCCTTGCCTCGGACCGGGTCAGACGTGTTGACATGATGATACTAGATTTTTGAATGCCCATCCTCTCCTATAACCCTCCAGACGACACCTCGGTTTTCTCGTTTCCCTTTCCACGATCCCGCTATTTCCCTCGGGCTTTCCACCTTGCTCTCTCCTTGTGCCGCATGCCGTTATTTTCGGTCCTGCTTGGCTTCTTGGCATTTCCTTTTCTGTCTGCAGTCGCCTGGCTTACTTCGGGTCCTACGGTACAGCTCCGCTGTGCCGTCTCTCCCTTTCTTCGGCAGACATTAGGTTTCATATATATTTTCCAAACGTATAGATTCTCGCGACGCTACGGGCTGTGCTATATTTTTTATTATTTGTATTGTGTTTGTCGTATCACTAACAAATTATTATTATTTATTTTTCTTGTTGTTGTGTTTTAGTGACGTGGTTCATAGGCGGATGACTCTGGCGTATGCCCGACGATTAATCTGTCTGTCCCGTTTTTGATCCTTGTTAGCCATTCCTTGTGTTTTCCCTGTTTTACGCGGCGTATAGGTGGATGACCTGGGCGTATGCCCGATGCCGAATCTGCCTGCTTCGTTGCATGTGTTCTGTCCTCTTGTTTTCATTGGGTACCCTATCTACGCGGCGTATAGGCGGATGACTTGGGCGTATGCTCGATGCCGAACCCGCCCGCCTCTTTGTATAGGTCCCCCCTTTTTTGTTTTTGTTACACCTTATCTACGCGGCGTATTGATGGATGACTCGGGCGTATGCCTGACGCTGAATCCGTTTGCCTCGTAGTCGGGGTCCCTAGCATCGTTTCCCATTTATATTCGGTGTCTTATCCTGGTGATTATCCTTTCTGCGTGGCGTATGGATGACTCGGGCGTATGCCTGACGCTGAATCCGTTTGCCTCGTAGTCGGTATCAATGTGACATCCTTGTCCTAGTCCTCCGGCGTATCCGCCGTCTGCTCTTGTGCCGTTTCTGCTTGTTGCTGCTTAAGCTCGCTAATGTGAATAGTCCGCTCTTTCTTCGAATGTGTGTGGCGTATTTTGCAGATTACAGGCGAGACAAAATCTACAACCTGGTAAGGACCATCGTACCTCGGGGCTAATTTCGCTGCGAAACCCTCGGCTGCTTTGGATAGGTGGTGTTCTTTTGCCCATACTATGCTGCCCACCTCCGGCGTCCACTGCCTCCTCCTCAGATTGTAGTATCTGGCTTGGTCCTGGGATGCCTTTTCTATGTTACGGCGCACGACTTCGAAAATCTCTTGAAGTTTAGTTGCATGCTCGTCTGGGGTCTCTGTGCTCTTCCCCGAGCCTAGCGTTTCCCTATCGTATAGTGCGTTTGGCAAACGGGGTTCTCGGCCTTGAGTGAGAAACGCTGGGGAGTACCCGGTTGATTCAGATACGCTTGAGTTTATTGCTAGCATAATTTCAGGCCAATTTTCGTCCCAGGTTCTTTGGTCTTTTCCTGCGAATTGAGCTATCATAGTCTTTACCGTACGGTTGGCCCGTTCTGTTGGGTTTTCCTGCGGTGTGTATGGCGCCGTGAATTGCTGCTTTATTCCCACTTCGCTAAGAAATCTTCTAAACGATCGACTAGTGAACTGTACTCCGTTGTCGGTTATCACTATCTTTGGAGCCCCGAACCTTGCTATTATGCGTTCTCTGAACGCCTTCTGTAGGGTCTCTGCCGTTGCTGTTCGTAGTGGTACAATTTCCGTCCATTTAGAAAACCGATCAACTAACACCAATATCATTTGATTTCCGTGCCTTGATCTAGGCAGTGGCCCGACGAAGTCCGCACATACTGTTGCCCATGGTTCTTGTGGTACCTGAGTTAGCATTTTCCCTGCAGCCTGCATCTGATTGGGCTTGTATTTTAGGCAAACTTCACACTTGCGTACGTGGGTCCTGGCGTCTCTGTGCATTCCTGGCCAGTAGTATCGGGCTGCCAGGCGTGCTATTGTTCTTCTACTCCCAACATGGCCAGCGGATGGGGAGTCATGGTTTTCTTCTAGGACGGCTTGTCTTAGACCCTGCGGAACGCACAGCTTCCAAGCCACGACATCTTCATAGCCCGCCCTGTGAGGAATGTGCCTATATAGTGACTCGCCTTCCATTACATAGTCCGGATATTTTTGTGGTTGTGCTTTTATTTTCTCCAACATACTCCTGATCCAGCTGCAGCTATTGGTAGGTTCTGATGCGTCTTTTATGGCCCTCAGTGTCTCCGGCAACGGTTGTCGGGATAAGGCGTCTGCTACTACGTTCAGTTGTCCTTTCCTGTACGCTACCTCAAAGTCGTACTGCTGTAATTCCAAGGCCCATCTTGCTATCCTTCCGGACGGGCTTTCTATGCTGTTTAACCACTTTAAGGCCATGTGGTCTGTAACCACTTTAAAGTGGTAGCCCTCCAAGTACGGCTTCAGCTTCCTGATTGCCCACACGATTGCCAAACACTCTTTTCAGTAGTGGAGTAGTTTTTCTCCGCGCCGTTCAGTGTCCGGCTTGAGTAAGAAATGACCCTTTCGCCGCTCTCCGTCTCTTGAGTCAGGATTGCACCTAACCCATAGTCGCTGGCGTCCGTCTGAAGGATGAATCTTTTCTCAAAATCTGGGCACGCCAGCACTGGATCGGCTACTAGACGTGCCTTTACCTCTTCGAAGGCCTGTTGGTGTTCCGGCGTCCATGTCCACTTAGTGCCTTTCCGTAGAAGCTCGTTCAGTGGTCTAACTATGCGAGCAAAGTCTGGCACAAATCGTCGATACCATGAGGCAACGCCTAGGTATTGCCGTAGTTCGCGTACTGTCGACGGTGGCTCTAGTTCGGCTATGGCTGCTACCTTCTCGGGATCTGTGCCTATTCCTTCGCTCGTAACGCGGTGTCCTAAGTAAAGCAATTCTTGCTTGAAGAATTTGCATTTGTCGGCGTTTATTCTCAAATTTGCTTCCTTTAGGCGCCTGAACACTTCCTTTAGGTTCTCCACGTGTTCTTTCAGTGTGCGTCCGATCACAATGATGTCATCTTGGTATGCAAACGCGTATGGTGACATCTCCGGGCCGATTACCTGATCCAGAGCCCTTTGGAACGTGGCCGATGCTGAATGTAGTCCGAAAGGCATTACTTTCCATTGGAATAAACCTTTGCCGGGTACTGTAAATGCTGTATATTGCCGACTATTTGCTTCTAAAGGGATTTGCCAATATCCGTCTTTTAGATCTAGACTGCTTATATATTTCGCCTCTCTGAGTTGGTCCAAGATATAGTTGATTCGCGGCATCGGGTAGGCATCTTTTATGGACTTCGCGTTTATTTGTCTGAAGTCAACGCATAGCCTCCACTTGCCGGTCTTCTTTTTCACCATCACAATGGGCGAGCTGTATGGACTTCTCGAATGTTCTATGAAACCCATTTGTAACAGCTCGTCCACTTTTGCGTTGATCTCTCCTTGGACTCTTGGGTTCTTAGGATAATACCTCTGCTTGATTGGCTTGTCGTCTTTCATGGTGATTTGGTGCTCGGCCACTGTAGATGTTCCTGACATGGTGCTGAAATCTGCTAACTGTTTGGCGAGGAATTCCTCAATGTCCTTTTCATCACTTAAGTGTGAATCTACAGCCACCGACAGCCTTTCTTCCAGATATCCATCGTGCCGTTTTCTTGCCGGTATTTGCAATTCATGCCCGGCACATTTTATTTCTGCACCGACTCCTGTGAGGGAAATTCCATCCCAGCACTAGTTCGTCCACTACTCCTGGAAGTATTAACAGATTCATCTCCAATTGTTTGTTTCCAAATTTCACCGTGATTTCGAGCTGTGAGCTTATCCGGCTGCATCTGCCGTCTGCCAACCTAACTTGCCGTCTTGTCCTTGTGATCATTCCTGTGTCAGTCAGTCTATCCGCTAGCTCCTTATTGATGAAACTTGACGTTGCGCCAGTGTCAATTGTGGCCTTGTATGCGACGCCTCCAATTTCAACGTAGGCGGATAACTGCTGCTCTTCCTCGATCAACTTGCCAGTTAGTTTGGAGAGGAGACACTTTGCGACCCCTGTGCGCCTCTCTGCGACTGGGATCGCTGCCCATTTCCCGCCTTTTGGCAGCACTCTACACTCCTGATGCCAATTTTTCCGCACACCCAGCAGAACAGTAGTCTTTGGTTTCTGCATCCTCGTGCCCAGTGTTCGTGTCCTCCACAACGGCGACATGCCTCCTGTGGGTTCATCACGTGGGTCTGTGTATTGGTGGCTCTTGGCATTGGGTTGCGTGCCACCTGAGTGGTGTTTGGTGGCCTCCATAATGTGTTTGTTGGTTGCCTTTGTTGTGTTGTATTGGCCGGTGTCCACTGGCCAAAGGACGGTGTTTGGTTTAACGTGCTGTCTTCACATCTCCTGCATGTAGTTTGTGGTGGTGCTGAGATTTTGTTTCGAGAGAACTTGTGTTCGTGAATGAACTCTTCTCGCTCTTTGTCCAGTTCTTCGTACTCGTCAGCCAGGATCATTAATGTGTCCAGATCATCCACTTTATACGTTCTTAGTGAGATTCTCAGGTCTGGTGTGCAGTTGTCCTTGATTATTTCTAGGGTCTCCTTTGGCGAATACCCGAGTGGCCTCATCAAAGTCTGCATGTCCACCATGTAATCTTTGAACGGTTCCCTGAAACCCTGTTTCCGTTGTTTCACCTTGTCTGCCAATTTCGAGAAGAAACCTCTCGGCAGAAAGTACGTCTGGAAACTTTCGCTGAACTCTCCCCATGTTCTCCACTGTTTGTTGTTTGAAATGAACCATTTCAGTGCTTTGCCTTGCAATAGCTCTGGCATTGCACGTGGGATCATGTTCAGGTTCAGCCCGTACGTGTTTGCGGACCATTCCACCTGCTCTAGAAATTCCAGTGGCTTCTCTGTGCCATCGAATTTGAACGACCATTCCCTCACTTGCTTTGCGACTTTGGCATAATCTAGTGTGCTAGGTCTTTGCTGCCCTGTTTGTCTTTCTTGGCTTGGGTTTCGACTCCTGACGGCTTCCCTCATGCTGTCCACTCCAAGACTTGCTATGAGCTCCTCGGCGTCAGGGTTCAGCAATTTGATTGTTGGGCCTGGCTTATCGTCGTATTTCTCCTCCAGCTCAGCCCAGATCTCTGCTACTCTTGGGTCATCCTGTTTCCTTGTGAGGTACTCTGAGAGGGCTTTCCTCATGTCATCCGTTCTTCCCTCCAAAGTGATGCCTAACTTGGCTCCTATTTTGGCGAAATCCTCTTTCTTGAGGAGATAAATCCATCCTTTCCCCATTTTCTGTTTGTTTGCTGATTCTCACCGACCGGACAATCACGTTTTGGGCGCCAGATGTAACGAACTGATTTTGTTTGGTCTGCTCGCTACGAGTATCGTGCGGCTAGCTCAGAAGATGTGTGTTGTTCGTCCCACCAAATTTATATAAACGTGACCGCCCGATTGTCTAGTGAGAACGCACAGAAGGTTAGGATATTTACAAAGATCTTTATTTGCCGACTTGTCCCTCGGCCTGGGACTAATGGTGACAGTTGGGTATCTCAACGCCTCCCTTGAAGAATTGTTGTAGCTCCACCGTCGCTCTCCGCTGCCTCGCTGCTCGCTGCTCGCTGCTCCGTAACGCCTCCGCTGTCTTTGGCCTCGGGGCTTCTGAGGGTCTAGGGATGCGTCACCGTTCCCAGACTAGGGTGAACAGGCACCGGGCTCTCAAAGCGTACGCCTTTCGCAGCCACAGCCTCCTGTCCCTGGATCTGTCCCGGCCGGTCGCACCAGACGCCTGCACAGTTTCCACCTGACGGTTCAAGCGTACGCCGGAAGGCCGCCAATGCAGTCCCTGTGGCAGGACGCTAGGTTCAAGACGAACGCTTCCGCCCTCGCCTCTTAGCCGTGGACCGGATGTGTTGTAGAATGGCTTGGTTGCCGCTGGGCCAGCGATGACTGCTCGTCGCTCCTCGTGTCCTCGATGCCCTTGCTCTGCTCACGGCGTGGTCTGCGTGCTCTCGTGAGACTAGGTGCAACGGTCTTTGGCTCTCGAGATTCGGTCAGTTGCCTGTCTAGGACTCTGGCGGTGAATTACCGTGCTCTCGACGCATACGCCTCTCGAGACACCCGTGATTCAGACGCGCGTCCTTCGTGGCTAGTCGCACCAGGGCCTGCACAATTCTCGTCTGTCGATTCAGGCGTACGCCGGAAATCGACCAGGCAATTAAAGCTCAGACCAAATAATAACAATGCACATTCTGCATTAAGTTGCACTCCACACAGCGTTTTGTGAGGAACCGTAAAACGGCCCTCACAATTTATTTTGTAGGATTTTGTAGCCATGTAGGATTTTGTAGCCATGTAGGATTTTTGTAGCCATGTAGGAATATTTTTAGTTTAGCTTTTTAATAGCCAACGCACGCAACACGCTCTCGCTCTCTTCTTCACACATTTCGAACATCAGCGGCTGCACACAATTGAGCCATCGAACGCCTGAGCGCGACCAACACGCTCTCGCTCTCTTCTTCACACACTTCGAACATCAGCGGCTGCACACATATGAACCATCGAACGCCTGATTGCGACCCACACGCTCTCGCCCGCTTCGAACAGTTTGAACACCTGCACAAAGCCAACACACACATAAGCTTTTCGTCGCACGCTCGAACCAAATTGCAACCAACCCGACCGATGTTTTCGAGCAAGGGGAACATAATTTCGCACGATCGAACCAAATTGCAACCTACCCGGCCGATGTTTTCGAGCAAGGGGAACATAAGTTCGCACGATCGAACCAAATTGCAACCAACCCGACCGATGTTTTCGAGCAACGGGAAATAATTCTGTCTGCAAACTGCCGAAGCGCAAGCGCAGCGGCAGCGACGCCGACGCAATGCATGGTGAACGTGTGCCAATATCAAAGAGGGGAAAGGCAATTACTCTTGAGGCTTCGCGCGTGCCAGATTAAAATCGTGAGACTTGAAAAACCCCGGGAAACCGCCCCGCCGTGAAAATTGACAAGTGTGTGAAACGTGGGATACAATGTCAACCAAAAGTGGCGATGTGGATGGAGTGCGCGACGCTGTTCCCGGTGCGGAGGCATGAGAAATCAACTGGCTGAATTTGCTGTGGACGGAAACGTAAGCGTCTACTATATATATATTTTTTTCCGAATATATTTTGTTTTGAAAAAAAACGACTGGACTGGAGTGGCGTGACAAGGGGCTTTGTACACCCCTTGCACAAAACTTAAATAAAGAAAACCAAGTATTAAAAATCCAAAAGCTATTTGCCTGACCGTGTTTTGTGTGTGAGTGAACGATCGTGGTCGGACCGGGTGGTGGCCAAGGATTACGACGGAGTCTTGCACTCGCTTGTTGGATCCGAGGCTGTTGCCGGTCCCGGAGCGCGTAGTGGCCGTGGATTACAACGGAGCTATGCTCGTTTGTCGGGTCCAGGGTCAGTGCGGGTTTCGGAACGTGCGGCTGAGAGAGATTACGACGGAATCTTCTCCTCGATTGTTGGATCTAACTCGGCTGCAGGTTTCGGCCCATGGTCGGCATCTCTGGGTGACAGTGCCCACAAACCCCTCTTCCTTTTCTTTTTGTTGCTGTTTTTTTCTTTGTCGATCGTTGCCGGACCGCGTGGGGTCCAAGGATTACGAGGCGCGTAGCAGGTAGGGATTACGACGGAGCTCTGCGCGATTGTCGGATCCAAACCCGACCGATGTTTTCGAGCAAGGGGAAAATAATTTCGCACGATCGAACCAAATTGCATCCAACCCGACCGATGTTTTCGAGCAAGGGGAACATAATTTCGCACGATCGAACCAAATTGCAACCTACCCGGCCGATGTTTTCGAGCAAGGGGAACATAAGTTCGCACGATCGAACCAAATTGCAACCAACCCGACCGATGTTTTCGAGCAACGGGAAATAATTCTGTCTGCAAACTGCCGAAGCGCAAGCGCAGCGGCAGCGACGCCGACGCAATGCATGGTGAACGTGTGCCAATATCAAAGAGGGGAAAGGCAATTACTCTTGAGGCTTCGCGCGTGCCAGATTAAAATCGTGAGACTTGAAAAACCCCGGGAAACCGCCCCGCCGTGAAAATTGACAAGTGTGTGAAACGTGGGATACAATGTCAACCAAAAGTGGCGATGTGGATGGAGTGCGCGACGCTGTTCCCGGTGCGGAGGCATGGGAAATCAACTGGCTGAATTTGCTGTGGACGGAAACGTAAGCGTCTACTATATATATATTTTTTTCCGAATATATTTTGTTTTGAAAAAAAACGACTGGACTGGAGTGGCGTGACAAGGGGCTTTGTACACCCCTTGCACAAAACTTAAATAAAGAAAACCAAGTATTAAAAATCCAAAAGCTATTTGCCTGACCGTGTTTTGTGTGTGAGTGAACGATCGTGGTCGGACCGGGTGGTGGCCAAGGATTACGACGGAGTCTCGCACTCGCTTGTTGGATCCGAGGCTGTTGCCGGTCCCGGAGCGCGTAGTGGCCGTGGATTACAACGGAGCTATGCTCGTTTGTCGGGTCCAGGGTCAGTGCGGGTTTCGGAACGTGCGGCTGAGAGAGATTACGACGGAATCTTCTCCTCGATTGTTGGATCTAACTCGGCTGCAGGTTTCGGCCCATGGTCGGCATCTCTGGGTGACAGTGCCCACAAACCCCTCTTCCTTTTCTTTTTGTTGCTGTTTTTTTCTTTGTCGATCGTTGCCGGACCGCGTGGGGTCCAAGGATTACGAGGCGCGTAGCAGGTAGGGATTACGACGGAGCTCTGCGCGATTGTCGGATCCAAACCCGCTGTGAGTTCCGGCCACGGAGTCTGAATAGGGTCATTTTTATCTCGCCCCCTCCCTTGAGTCCTTGAACTGAAATAAATTATTGTAAGTGACCCTGGGAGCCCTGAGTACAATATCCCAGCCCAAGAACTTCCTTTCATGGCGCCCGAACAGAGACTTCAAGGATATGGGAAATTTTTAAAATAAATTTTCCTCAAAAAAAAATATATATAAATTTTTTTTCTCGAGAAAATTAAAATTTTTTTTGTTGGGGTATATGGCGTAAAGACCCATGAGATAGACACCCAGACCCTATGATCAGACCAATTTTTTTTTACACACACACAGAATTTTCCTTCATATATCATTTTCCCTCTACGAAACCGTGTGGTGGCCCAGGATTACGACGGAGTCTTGCACTCGTTTGTCGGATCCGAAGCCATGGCCCCGGAGCACGTAGCGGCCGTGGATCACGACGGAGCTAAGCTCGTTTGTCGGGTCCCGGAGCACGCTGGAAATTTTTTTTCTGGGGAAACGGGAAGGAAAAATATAAATCTGTGTGGTAAAAAAAAAAAAAAAGAAAAAAATTTGTTTTCCTCTCTCGCTTCCCACGTTGGCCCGAACGCGGTGGACACGTGGCCGGCGACTATAAGAGGAGCACACCGGGCTACCAGAAGGGAGTCAAGCTCCGGCCCTCAAGCGGGGAACATCGTCGCGAACAACAGACTCCTGTGAACATTCGGCATCTTAGCCCGAATCCTAACATCGCGCAACCAAAGGACCCCCGAGTCCTGTGAACATTCGGCATCCTAGCCCGAATCCTAGCACCGTGCACAACCAAAGGACCCCGAGTCCTGTGAACATTCGGCATCCTAGCCCGAATCCTAGCACCGTGCACAACCAAAGGACCCCGAGTCCGTGCCCAAAAAGGACCCCCGAGTCCTATCAATATTCCGTACCCTCGCCCCGAAGTTTTCCGCGTACACAATAAAACGGTACGAATTTTTTTTTTAATTTTTCTTCCCTCCTCTCTCTGCCGCTCGGAAACCATGGGCGTAAGATGGATATCGTATCGCCGCAAGGAGGAACTCCAACTCCTCTGCGCAGTCGGCTAGCGACTTTCCTCACCCGGGAGGACCTAGAGCCGGAACTCCTGGACCGAGCCAAGGAATTGGCTAGTACGTTCCCAGAGGCAGCCACACCCAGGGACAAATCCCCGACCCCTCTGGGAGGACAAGAACCCCGGGAACAGAAGCAAAGCATAGCAGTCGTCGACACCGGGAGCACCCCCCTAAGACTGGAAGTACCACCAGGCAACCGACCGACAAGGAACACAAACGCGGACCCACCTGCACGCGAGGAAATATCCTCCGCCACCTTGGCAGAAAAACTGCGGAGCTGGGGCATTTTATTCGACGGACAGTCCGACCCGCTCACGTTTGTCGAACGCCTGGAGGTACAAGCCGATGCATACCTACTCAGGACCGCACGACTCCCCAGGATAATCTCCGGATTGCTTACGGGAAAAGCGGAAAGTTGGTACCGCACATTCCAAATGCCGGACGTGTCGTGGGAAATTTTCAGGAAAGAATTTCTTGAATTCTTCCTCCCACCACAATACTTCCAACGATTGGAAGACACGATCCGGACGAGATACCAGCAACCGGGCGAGAGCTGCAAGGAATATGTAGTGGAGCTCCGACTCCTGATGCAGCGGGCCAAATTTACTCCGGCACAGGAACTGGAGCGACTCTACCAGAACCTTCGACCGGAATACCAGTTATTTGTGAGGAGACAAGACTTTGAGGATCTGGCCACTCTGATCCAACGGGCCACGGCCTATGAGATCACACGCGACCGCGATCGAGCACTGCATACAAACTTCCTCGCAGCTATGCCACACCGACAACCCCGACGATTTCCAGCTCCCATACCATCCACAGGAAACGTGAGTCACCCCCTGGAACTTCCAGGCACCCCAGCGACAAATCGAATGGTGGCACAGGCATCGATGTCCGGAACGCTTGTTTCCGCTGCGGGGAGACAGGACACTTCCGCCAAGAGTGCCCCAATCCCCAGGTCCTGTTCTGCTGGCAGTGTGGAAGAAGGGGAGTGCGGACCAACAAATGCTGTCGGGCCCGAAACCCGGGAAACGGACCGAGTCCTCGCCCATCCGGGGAACCAGCGAGGACCACACACCAAGGACCCCAAAACTAACCCCACCTTTACGGTTTGAAGGGGGGCGCATCGTGGCGACGGTCAGCATCAAGGGCAAGATATTTCACGCCACCCTGGACACCGGGGCGTCAAGGAGCTTCATCAGCGCGAAAATAGCCGACGACATTGGGAGTACCAATAACCGCCGGAATGTACGAACGAGGCGATGGCAGCCCTGTCACACGACGCCAGCGAAGAACGCTCCGAACATCCGGCAGACGACGTCCCCAGTGGCAACCACGTCCAGGACGAGTGTCCAGTACCCTGGGAACTCTGCCTCGACTTAGAAGAGGAAAGGGAGCTGTGGAACGCACTGGAGGACAACCAGCTATCTCCGGCCACCCCGGAGGAGGATCAGTGGTCAGAAGCCCCCGCATAGTGGGCAGTGAACACTGAGCGACGCAGGCTCCCCAACGAGCTCATCGTCTTCGTCCAACGACACGAGCGCCGAGGAGTACGCTTCCTACGGAAGGTGAAGGGACGAACGTACAGGGTTGCGATTAGCAATAATCGCTTCATCAACGTCTCGCTCCAGCACCCCGAAGGAAGGGGGGGGGTGTGAGGAACCGTAAAACGGCCCTCACAATTTATTTTGTAGCCATGTAGGATTTTGTAGCCATGTGGGATTTTGTAGCCATGTAGGATTTTTGTAGCCATGTAGGAATATTTTTAGTTTAGCTTTTTAATAGCCAACGCACGCAACACGCTCTCGCTCTCTTCTTCACACACTTCGAACATCAGCGGCTGCACACATATGAACCATCGAACGCCTGAGTGCGACCCACACGCTCTCGCCCGCTTCGAACAGTTTGAACACCTGCACAAAGCCAACACACACATAAGCTTTTCGTCGCACGCTCGAACCAAATTGCAACCAACCCGGCCGATGTTTTCGAGCAAGGGGAAAATAATTTCGCACGATCGAACCAAATTGCATCCAACCCGGCCGATATTTTCGAGCAAGGGGAACATAATTTCGCACGATCGAACCAAATTGCAACCAACCCGACCGATGTTTTCGGGCAAGGGGAACATAATTTCGCACGATCGAACCAAATTGCAACCAACCCGACCGATGTTTTCGAGCAAAGGGAAATAATTCTGTCTGCAAACTGCCGAAGCGCAAGCGCAGCGGCAGCGACGCCGACGCAATGCATGGGGAACGTGCGCCAATATCAAAGAGGGCAAAGGCAATTACTCTTGAGGCTTCGCGCGTGCCAGATTAAAATCGTGAGACTTGAAAAACCCCGCGACACCGCCCCGCCGTGAAAATTGACAAGTGTGTGAAACGAGGGATACAATGTCAACCGAGAGTGGCGATGTGGATGGAGTGCGCGACGCTGTTCCCGGTGCGGAGGCATGGGAAATCAACTGGCTGAATTTGCTGTGGACGGAAACGTAAGCGTCTACTATATATATATTTTTCCGAATATATTTTGTTTTGAAAAAAAAACGACTGGACTGGAGTGGCGTGCCAAGGGGCTTTGTACACCCCTTGCACAAAACTTAAATAAAGAAAACCAAGTATTAAAAATCCAAAAGCTATTTGCCTGACCGTGTTTTGTGTGTGAGTGAACGTAGGAGGGGAATGGGAACGATTTTCTCTTGCCTCCATCTAGGAAAACTCTGCCGATCGTGGTCGGACCGGGTGGTGGCCAAGGATTACGACGGAGTCTTGCACTCGCTTGTTGGATCCGAGGCTGTTGCCGGTCCCGGAGCGCGTAGTGGCCGTGGATTACGACGGAGCCAGGCTCGTTTGTCGGGTCCAGAGTCAGTGCGGGTTTCGGAACGTGCGGCTGAGAGAGATTACGACGGAGTCTTCTCCTCGATTGTTGGATCTAACTCGGCTGCAGGTTTCGGCCCATGGTCGGCATCTCTGGGTGACAGTGCCCACAAACCCCTCTTCCTTTTCTTTTTGTTGCTGTTTTTTTTTTGTCGATCGTTGCCGGACCGCGTGGGGGCCAAGGATTACGACGGAGCTAGCCTCGTTTGTCGGATCCAAGGATCATCGCGGGTTCCGAGGCGCGTGGCAGGTAGGGATTACGACGGAGCTCTGCTCGATTGTCGGATCCAAACCGGCTGTGAGTTCCGGCCACGGAGTCTGAATAGGGTCATTTTTATCTCGCCCCCTCCCTTGAGTCCTTGAACTGAAATAAATTATTGTAAGTGACCCTGGGAGCCCTGAGTACAATATCCCAGCCCAAGAACTTCCTTATAGTTTGGCCAATTACATTTTTTTTGTTTATTTTTTTATTGTTTTCAAGTAGCAAACAAAGCTCCCCAAGCGACTTTTAAATATCTCTTTCAGCCATCGGGAAATCGATCTTTCGTCGGATCTGGATTAAAAAATTGCGAGTTATATTGTGCAAGTTTTACGTATGTTGTCATATTTACATGGTGAGAGAACAAATTTTTACATTGAAATTCAATGGGAATTTGCCAAGAGTTGTGAGAACGCAATTAAAACAGAAAATTAATGAAGTATTAAAAATAAAAATAAAAAAACAATAACTTAGAAAGAGAGTACAAAAAACTTGGGTTAGATGAAGAGGAATTCAGAATAAATTTTATTAAATAAGTCTCTAGGTTTGGAGCGTTCTGAAAATTTATATTCTTAGTTTTTTTCTTACAAATTTATCTATTCACTCTAACATTTAACACCATAACCTATCGTTGCTTATATTCTTTAGGATTACTTTATAATGTTAAACCCTAGATTTAGCCTGAATATTAAATTGTGTTGAATTTGAATCATGAAAACCAACTAAACTGAACTAGCTGAACTCAGCTGATGTCAACGCGGTGGTAGGATATAAGGGATCATCCACATTTACATTAGTGGCCTCGCCTTGTTTACTTTCTCGAGCAGCTTCAATGCTTTCTGCGCTATTCTTTTAACTGTTGAATATCTATCGAATTCTACCGATTCTTTCTTGCATTTTTATTGTCGCTCAGTGAGTATTATTATTCCTTTTATTTCCTTTTCCTTTTAAATTTCGGTAATTACGACTATTCATTCTTTCAGTTTAAAGACAAATGTCTGGCCAAAACAGAAGTGTTAGTCCGGAAAGGAGTAAAGAAGATATTAGTATTTTCTTCAGGCGGAAGCTAGTACTCAGAAATAGCTAGAACATTTCCTACCAATAACCATCGGACTTAGTGTCATTAAGCTTATGCTAACACCAGTGGATATTGTATAGTATCATCAGTTCAACTGGATAGGAACTTGATGCACAAGCTTACGAGCAGTGCACTAGCCACAATTGACTCGTGAAAAGTCGAATTTCTAACTTATATTCTATTTTATTAGATGAATCGAAAACCCTTGGTTATACAAACCAGAATTTCAAAGTCTACATTTTAGAAAAGGCATTGACCAGGTTTAGTTGAGGGTTTGATCGTCTCCCTAAACAAGTTTCCTGAAATATAAGAGGTGGAAGTTCTCTAAGCAGAAAAGCGAATCTCTTGTAACTTTTTAGTACAAAAATAAAATCCAGCTATACGAGTAGCATCCAGCTTGAGTTCAGGTCAGATTACATGTCTTATCTTACCAATTTTTGTTTATCTAGTAGAAAGTGTTAACACCAACAAGATTCTCTTCTTGTATCTAAGTTTTTTCTTTAATTAAAATAACACTACATAAATTTACAATGTAGTGATAACACTGCCGCTGAGAAAAACCCTAAGCCAGTATGTCCCATTTGTAAGGCAGTGATTGAATCCGCAGCCACAGCACTAAGAACACCATGTAAGCACGACTTCCATAAGCTATGCTTAGAAGCTTACTTTCTAAAAAGCACACTTTGTCCAGTTTTCAAGGTTTAATGCGGTCCAACTGGAAGTACCCGGAAAACCCGAGCTAGCATCCGAGCACAGCACTCAGGAACTAGCAAAATAAACCAAGTACTACTCCTAGTGTCAGCAGCGAACCATCATTTGATACCTCTAGGGGCGTAAACGATATTACATTGTTGGCAATGGAGAAGCGAATTTTAGCCATGTTAACCGATAAGCTGGAAAGCTCCGTAGGAGAATGTATACAAAGTGTATTAGAGGCATAATATTCTATCTCGGCCGAAGCCAGAGGGAGAGCTTATCAGAGATCACAGTCGAATACAGACGAAAGATCTCAGGATCGATAGTAGCTTCTCCAGCATTACAAGCTAATAGCGGTAGTGAATTGTCGCAAAGACCCGATAAGGTAGCCCAGATTTTGAACAGTTGGAAAGTCCCATTTTCCGGAACAGGGGTAACTGTAGACAATTTCATACACAGAGTGGAAGCTCGCAATGCAAACGTTTTATTTGAGGGCAAGGCTAATAATTTTTATTGGAGATATCACAAGTCAGTAAGAGTAGTTCGCTGGGACATTTTATGCGAAGCCTGCAGTTCCGTCAGGGAAGACATGATGGAGACATCGAAGAAATGATTCGAAACCGGAAGCAGAAACCTGCTGAAAGCTTCGAGAGTTTTTTCGACAGGGTATCAGCGTTAACCGACCAACTCGAGCAACCATCGAACACCGGAAAATTAGTCCGAGTACTCAAGAGTAATTTGAGACCGAAGATCCGTCACGAGATACTAAACGTCGAAATTAACACTCTTTCCGCGTTAAGAGAAATCTGCAGCCGGCGTAAAGCGGAGTTATGGGTACTCCACAAATACCCCTTTTAAAAGAGAGGTTTCCGAATTGGTACTGATGCTTTCACTTTAACATGTTGGAACTGTCAAGAAGAAAGACACCGTCACCAAGAGTGCGTGTCGGAACGTAGAGTGTTTTGTTATGGATGCGGGGCCGCAGACACTTATAAACCTAGCTGTTTGAAGTGTTCAAAAAACTTCAAAGGCAGCGCGGCGAGTTCAAGGTGCAAACCGAATACATCCAGTGCTCTACGCAGTCAGTCAACGATGACCTAGCAATAAATGGAGCCTCTGAAAATGCTTCAAAAAATATAACGAACGAAAAAAAAAAAAGCCTGAATTTAGGAGTGGATTTCTGGAAATCTTATGATTTATTTACAGAGCATTTAAATTTGTCAGAAGTGGAGAAAGTTCCTTATTGTTTTGATGAACGAGTCGATGTCAACAGACATGAATTGAACTGAAACGCAAAAAGCAATGTTAAATATTGTTGTTAATTGTTTTCCAACGTTTGTTCAAGAGGGGTTTGGGGAAAACGAATTTAATATCCCATGCCATTGACGTACGCGACGCAAAGCCAATTGTTTGATGGAACAGGAGCGTTTTCCTGACCCACATGATACTGTAGGGAGTCGGTGGATAGTTAAGTTAATGAAGCAAATCCAACCGTTTTGTCGTAGTACCAAAATTAAACTCTTTATTCTTACGTTGGATAATAGCCTTCGTGGCCAGTGTGGTGAATTACGTGAGAGCGATAACTTAATCTTTACCACTGAGAGCGCAGCTCAGGTTAACAAATTAGATCAATACACTTCAAGACAGATTAATACTTCAAAATTACATTCATGTTTTTTCTCAAGATTCAATAGTGGGCCAACATTCCGGCCCTAGTTACATTAAATTACTTTAAATTAATTGGTAAACTGGCCAATTTTTGAATCGGTCGCCTTATAATTCCTTTCGACGTCCGAACATCTGCGACTCGGACGTGGTTGTCCTGACCTGGAATAGTTGCTTCGATGCGACCTAACAGCCATCGATGAGGAGGGACATGGTCTTCGTTGATTAGGACCATTTTGTTGACTGCAATATTCGAAGATTCAGTCGTCCAGTTTGATTTGGCCTGAAGCTCGTGAAGATACTCCGTAGACCAGCGCCTCCAGATGTGTTGCTTGATGGCGCTGACACGTTTCCATCGTTAAGAGCAGTTGAGCTGATCATCCTTGACAGGCCAGTCTGGGAGTGCTCGAAGGGAGTCCCCGGTTAAGAAATGACCAGACGCTAAAATGGCCAAATCGCAAGGATCCGATGAGTGTGGAGAGAGCGTGCGAGAGTTTAGGATCGCCTCAGTCTCAGCAGCGACAGTTGAGAGCTCCTCGAAGGTCAATCGGGCATTCTTGAGCGTACGGCACAAGAGATTCTTGGCGCTCTTAACAGCAGCCTCCCAGAGGCGGCCAAAGTGTGGAGCCCTAGGAGGTATGAAATGGAACGTTACAAATTCGTTTATACAGTACGATATAATGTCTTGCTGGTTCTTGGTGCTGAAGAAAAAGTCCTTCAGGTCTTGCAACTTGTTGCTCGCGCCTACAAAATTCGTCGCATTGTCGCAAAAGATGTCTGCAGGTAGACCACGTCTGGCGATCATCCGCTTCAGAGCACCCAACAACGAATCAGTTGATAGGTCTCCGATATGCGCCGCCTTCGTGGCGAAGCACACAAATATTGCGATGTAGCTTTTAACGGGCACCTTTCCTCGAACGCGTAGATAGGTATGAACCGGCCCGCAGAAGTCTATCCCACACCGAGCAAATGGTCTTGGCAGGGTAGGTCTCTCGACTGGGAGGTCGCAGGTGTAGATGACGCACGTAGTTGACATGGGATGCTTGTGGGTGTCTGTGATCGATGCGAGTTCCAATCGTCCTCCGACGAGAAGTAGGTTGAATCCATCTGTGATCTGCAAGAAGGGCGATAAGAATTTAAGATGGCTACGAACCGGCGCGCCTTTTTGCAAAAAAGTTATTTCCTCGATGAAATATCGCTGTTGTAGGTTCCATACGACGCAAAGCATGGCCCTTCGCAGTTCCAGTGGGGAAGGTGACCTCGTAGTGAAAGGGTTTTTCTTCCGACATCAGTCGCAAAATCGAAGCATCCATGCTACCAATCTTAGGCCAGACTGGTTCCAAGACTCTATTTCTGGAAGGCGATGTCGATGCAAGGAAAGCTGCTTTGCGTTTTTTTGAAGATATCCATGTCCAGATTGCCGTGTACATTAGGCGGCCCTAATGTCGGCAGATTTGATAGAAATGTAGGTCCGTGGAACCATGTTGAGTTGGTGAGTTCTGAAAGGTTGCATCCTCTGGAAATCATGTCAGCTGGGTTGTGCCGTGTCGGAACGAACCTCCAGTGACAAACTGAAGTGAATTCTTGGATATCGGATATCCGGTTGCCGACAAACGTAGAAAGTGTCGCAGAATGTTGTCGAATCCAATGCAACACCAGCTGTGAATCTGTCCACAGAAAAGTCTCGGGCGTGTGTTGTAGAAAAGCTGCCTTTATCTGGTTGTAGAGTCGTGCTAGAAGATGCGCTCCACAGAGCTGCGGCAGCGTCTTCTTCTTCGTTGGTGCCACATGCGACTTTGAGACGATTAGATGAACTTCCACGTGGCCATCGGCACGCCTTGTTCTTGCGTAAATGCAACATCCATACCCTCTTATTGAAGCATCGCTGAAGCCGTGAAGTTGTAGCTCATCTAAATGGGGCTGCAGGCAGAAACGTGGGATGAGCAGAGAGTCCAAATGCTGTAGCGACGACACGAACGATAGCCACGCTTGTTGGAGTGTCATTGTCACTGATTCATCCCACTGCAGTCTAATAAGCCAAATTTCCTATAGAAGGATTTTTGGCACCATAATAACTGGCGAGACAAATCCCAGCGGAGGCCACCGAGAGAATGGTTCGCTTTGTGATTTTTTCCGGAGCTGTGCTGCAGTTGAATGAGAATTTGAAGATGTCTTCTCGTTGGTCCCACTTCAGTTCCAATGTGCTTGTCGTGGCGTAGAAAGACGCCTATCCACTTCCGCAGATTAATGGAATACTCAGTCGCTTGTCAAAAGCTGAGTTCATTACGAGTATAGATCTAAAAGACGTTCCCGGTAGACCACTTTACCAATTTAAAGTAATGCTTTTCGGACTGTGCAATGCAACCAGCTCAATGTCAAAATTAATAGACAAGGTTATTCTTGCATCCCTTAGAAACGAAGTTTTCATTTATTTAGATGACCTTCTAGTTGTTTCCTCAAACTTTGAAAAGCAGTTGAAAGCTTCTTTCCACCCATGTGCACCTTTAGGGAAGTGAAGAGATGGAAATCTGAAGGTGCCTGGTCAGGTGAATACGGGGGGGTGGTTCAAAACGTCCCATCCAAAAGAGTCCAGGAGTTTCTTCGTGGCCTTCGCCGTGTGAGGTCCGGCATTGTCGTGCAGGAGGCAGACTCCCTTCGTCAGCATGCCCCTCCTTTTATTCTGAATCGCCCTTTTCAATTTTTTTAACGTCTCACAGTATCTTGTCGCGTTAATGGTCTCCCCCTGAGGCAGATATTCAATCAAAATTATGCCTTTATGGTCCCAAAACACGGATGCCATGATTTTTCTGGCTGAAAATGAGGTGTTGATTTTCTTGGCGGAGGGTGAAAAAGTGTGACGCCAATGTTGAGACTACCTCTTAGTTTCAGGCGTGTAGTGGGCAACCCAGTAACAATAGAGCAGAGAAAATCAGCGCCTTCGAGTTTGAAGCGTTCCAAAAACTCTTTGGAGCTCTGCACTCGATTCAACTTGTGCTGCTCTGTCAGCTGTTTTGGGACCCACCTCGCACACAATTTCCGATATCCGACAGTTTCCGTGATTGTTTCGTGTATCAGGGATCTGGAGATTTGCGGAAACATCGCAGAAAGTTCATCTAACGTTAATCTGCGATCGTCATGAACCGCCATTTCGATTTTTTTCACAAGTTCGTCGGTCACAGTTGATGGTCTTCCGCTCCTCTTATCGTCATGCACGGAAGTACGGCCATTTTTAAATTCGCGACACCACTTGTACACACTCGTACGGTTCATAGCTGTGTCACCGTAAACAGTTTTCACCTCACTATAAATTTCAACCGGAGCTTTTCCCTTCGCAACAAGGTAGCGAATGACGGCGCGAATTTCGCATTTGGCGGGCGCAAGATTCTACTGCGTCAAGAGTTTTCAACTCACTTACCTCGGATTTGTCTTATTTTGAAGGGGAGGGGTTAGGGCGGCAGTGTTACGCGGCAGTGTTGCCAACATGTAGAAAAAGTATTTCCTACAGCTGTGAGAGTACCAGTACACTTACTTTCTGGACGTGCCTCGTATGTCACCTCGATGCTCGCGATCGAACCCATCCAACACGGACAATCCACACGTTAAATATGGAGAGAGTCTATAACCTGCATAGACAAAATTCTGAGATTACCCATCTGTGGAGCAGTGTGGTCCTGTTACGCAAAGAAATTTTTTTTTGTTGATATAATTTTCCTTTAGTGAAGATCATTTCAAAAATTAAAAAAATCTAAATTTGTTGAAGTTTCTAAAATATACTTATATATCATTTCCTTTTTATCTAACCTAAATTTTTCCAGTGTATGCATATGCACGCCGTTAAGCTTAACTCTCAGACCACTTCACACAGCGTTTGGCCAATTACAATTTTTTTTTTTATTTTTTTTATTGTTTTCAAGTGGCAAACAAAGCTCCCCATGCGACCTTTAAATATCTCTTTCAGCTTTCAGCCATCGGGAGATCGATCTTTCGTCGTTGGTTCTGGATAAAAAAAAATTAATAGTTATATTGTGCAAGCTTTACGTTGTTTGTTTACCTGTCATATTTACATGGGGAGCGAAGAAATTTTTACATTGAAATCCAATGGGAATTTGCCAAGAGTTGTGAGAACGCAATTAAAACAGAAAATTAATGAAGTATTAAAAATAAAAATAAAAAAACAATAACTTAGAAAGAGAGTACACAAAACATGGGTTAGATGAAGAGGAATTCAGAATAAATTTTATAAAATAAGTCTCCAGTTTTGGAGCGTTCCGAAAATTTATATTCTAATTTTTTTTACAATTTATTTATTTACCATAACCTATCGTTGCTGTTCAGACGAACACTAATAAAAATAAAATATAATACTTTATGAGCTCTGTGCATGTCATGTGACAATTGTAAATCGACCCAGAGCCATAAACTATGATCTGTAATTTTAAACCCTACAAGGGAGCGGTGTTAGCATTTGTAATCTGTAAGTGCAGGTCACTTGAGCCTAACAGAAGATAATCACTTTAGATGTTTCTCACACTGCACTAAGGGTTACTGTGCGGGGGCCAAATGATAACTCTCCCGCTCAGGCAGACGCGGCCTCTGCGTAGGCCACAGATAAGACTAGAATAAAATTTGCATGTTAGTTTCCTAAGCAGGGACTTAGAAAATAAAAATCAGTTTTTTACAGAACTCAACTGAAAAGGTTGTTTTATTTAATTCATCCCTTTCATTTTGGTCCTTCGACAACTCTGCAGTTGTCCCCCACCAGTGGTAAGAGACTCAGAACTTAGGCCAGCACCTTAAAAATAAAATCTGTAACACTTGAAGTTTTTGTTAAAGGTGTTATGGAATAATTGACTCTTGTTGTCCGCCACCAGTGGTAAGAAACAGAGTAAAAAATTTTTAAAGCAAAAAGATATAAAAGAATCTTTTCTGTTATAACAAATTTAATCAATTATAAATATTGCGACAAAAAAGTCAAATTTTGTTGTAAAAGTGGTCGAGAAACATACAAATAAAAAAAAAATAATAATTTTGCCATTGAGCAATTATTATTTTGGCGTTTTCGAGGCTTTCAACATCGAAAAAGTGATTTAATAAAATCAGGCGTATTCGAGGCAGACATCGAAAAAGTGATTACGGGTATATAAAAAGTTACTCCCAAATTGATCAACAAAAGTGACTCCCAATAAATAATAATAAAGTGAAAGAGTATACAAAAACAAGAGAGAACGCTATAGTCGGGTGCCCCGACTATCAGATACCCGTTACTCAGGTAAAATGAGTGCGAGGGAGATGGAGATAGAAACTTTGATCACGCATAACTTTTTAACGAATGGTCCGATTTGAAAAATTTCTTCTACATTTCGATAGGTATTGATAAACACAATAAAACTGCATTTTTACTTTTCCGAAATATTTAAATTTTTAAAATCGTATATTAGGGATTGTGGGCGTTAAAGGGGGCGTGGCACCTTTTTGAAACAAACTTGCGCTGCGTAGGAGCTCCTAGAATCTGCATGCAAAATGCCAATCTTCTAGCTTTTATAGTTTCCGAGATCTCAGCGTTCATACGGACGGACAGACGGACAGACGGACAGACGGACAGACAGACAGACGGACAGACGGACAGACGGACATGGCTAGATCGACTCGGCTAGTGATCCTGAACAAGAATATATATACTTTATAGGGTCGGAAACGCTTCCTTCTAGCTGTTACATACTTTTGCACGAATACAATATACCCTTTTACTCTACGAGTAACGGGTATAATAAGATCAAAGTGACCCCCAATATTCAAAAGTATACAAATAAGTAAAGAATCAAAGAGTGACTCCCAATATTAAACATAAAATCAAAAACAAAAGTTAAAAAAAAAAAAATCAAATCATCATAAAATTTCAAAACCGCAATAAGGACTCCGGACTTCGAAGACTTCAGGACAACTACAACTACAAGAACGAGAACAATATCAGCGAAAGTCAACCTTTATCGACAGCCGAAAAAACATCAAAATCGAAGACTCAGCAGCGACGACAACAGCGGCAACCATAAATTTAAATAGGATCAGATAAGTCATATTATTCATATTTAAAAATTTTAAAATTAAAAATATTATATATAAATATTATAATTATATTACATAATTGTTTGCTTATTTAAGTCGGTAATTTTTGTAGAATCAAAACACAGAAAGTTATTAGAAAATGTTGTCCGAGCAAACAATCGCACTAATAAAAAGGCAGGTGGAGATTACCAACGCCAACCAATTCGATGAGCTGAAGGCCGAGTGCATCGAAAATCATAATGCTCTGATGCATATTGGAGTAGTCGCGCATGACTATTTCACTAAGAGTCATTATGAGCAAATGCTCTTTATTTTTAATAATTAAACTAAGATAAGATACAGTGTTAGCTGAATCTGATGAGTCCGATGGTGAGTTCATGGCAATAAAGCAGAATACCAAAGAAATATCTTCCCGGTTCTGACAAGAAACAAGAGAGAACGCTATAGTCGAGTGCCCCGACTATTATATACCCGTTACTCAGCTAAACAACTTAATATAAATATGCATTCTTGTATGTTTTTCGCCAATGTAATGTAATGTAAATACATACATATGTATATACATACATGTATACGCCATTTTTTGACTCAGACCTCCAATTTAACTAACTTGATTTGATTTGCATAATTCTTGGGATATAGTTCGGTATTGACAAATGAAAACCATAGCAATTTCCTTTAATAGAAATCCTTATAGAGAATTAACGATGACTCTTCAGAGCACCTTGTCCAGCTGTTCCAAAGTCATCCGTTAGATGGCGCTATTGTATTGCGCCATCTACCCCAAGACATTGGTACTACGGGCCATGAAAGACGGAAATGTAGGCGCCAGCCAGGCTTAAGCATTTAATGGGTTTTCGGGCGTTAGAGTGGGCGTGGCAAACTTTTATTAGGCCAATCGATAGGTATTGCCGAAACAAATACATATCAATTAAAATTTTCATAATAGCATCAAAACTGTGGCCACAGCTTGTGGCTTGTGGGCGTCAGAGGGGGTGTGGGACCATTTTGAAACAAACTTGCGCTGCGTAGGAACTCCTAAAATCTACATGCAAAATGCCAATCTTCTAGCCTTTATAGTTTCCGAGATCTCAGCGTTCATACGGACAGACAGACAGACGGACAGACGGGCAGACGGACATGGCTAAGTCGACTCGGCTAGTGATCCTGAACAAGAATATATATACTTTATAGTGTCGGAAACGCTTCCTTCTACCTGTTACATACTTTTGCACGAATACAATATACCCTTTTACTCTACGAGTAACGGGTATAAAAATGGCGATTAGTAATTGACTATAGTCATATTAATAAAAAAGTTTTGTCGGATAAATTTCCACTATCTAGAATTGATGATATTTTAGATCAACTAGGAAGAGCGAAATACATCTCATGTCCATCAAATCGAAAAATGTTCATGGGACGTAACGTCTTATTCGACAAGCAATGGTTAATATCGCTTCACGTGACTACCATTCGCCTAATTCATTCCAGAGAATAATGACTATAGCATTCTCCGGACCTTCGCAAGCTTTCCTTTACATGGATGACCCAATAGCCATCGGTTGTTCTGAAAATTATATCCTTTAAAATTTAACTGATGTTTTTGAGAAATGTAGAACATACAATCTTAGATCACATCCTGAAAAATGTTAATTTTTCATGCATGAAGTAACATTTTGGGACACAAATGAACAGACAAGGGAATCTTGCCAGAAGACAAAAATCAAGATGCGGACAGCGCTAGACGATTCATTGCTTTTAGCAATTATTATAGACGTTTTATCACATAACAAGAATATTTAAAAAGATGTTGTATTGTGTAGTGTACGGGATTGCTACAGAGCTATTTCTATCTCTATACTTCGATAGTCGGTCATCTAACAGCGGATGGTAAATGCTACTAGAGAGGACCTTTGTACCTTCAAGCTTGGGATATGCACTCTTGCTAGGCTCGGGTCTAGCTCGCCGGATGTCGGGGTTCTTCCTGGCTTGAGATGGTACGGTTGCACGCTAGCACAATTTATTAGTGCGTAATAATCAAAAGAACAATCAATTGAGACTAAAGGCTAAGCTGTCAAAACAGATAATATGATATTGAAGCGCTCCGACACGCTGAAAAGCAACTGAGAATCTGATAAATTCCTTTTGGGAATCTAGATGTTGTTATTCCGCAAGTCTTTACCCTCCCTTCAATGACAATGTTACTTAAATTCTTGCATTGTCCCTAGGCCAAGATTAAATGATCTCTACCACATTATTAAGAAAGTAATTGACATAAGTACTCGACAGACCATGGTTATTATTTCTTCAAACTTCATTTTTAAACAAATCCTATACTTCATTTGTAATTATATCTATCCACATAATTTCCATTGATTTCATTTATAAAAATTCAAGAATTTCCTAACACATAAGTTTAAAGTTTCATTTCGGCTTAATAGTATTTCTTTTCAATTGATTCTAAATTTATGAGCAAGACTTACAATATTTTAACGAATGTAAACTAAAGGAATTTCTCTTGACTTAGAATTACGATAAGCGGCATTTATAGGTTTTTTAAAATAGGTATTTACGCATTGCTCATTTTAATGTGTACTCACGACCTCTTCTTTATGTTCCATAAGACGCGTAGCAAAGTTGGGCCCAAGTTCACGTTGACGTTGAGGAGCTGTTGGTCAAAATTTATAATAAAACCTATAATAAATGACCTATACAAATACTGCACTCATGCCAATTATAGAGTTTCCTTTAAAGGCAAATGAATTGTTACATGAATTTTACTCCTAGTGGGCGATCATCGATCGCCGGACGAGGTCCGATGAGGAAGTCTTTAGTGGTGGCTAGTCTGTCCTCTGTTCACGACCAATGTAGGGGTGCCTTCGTTGTATCTTGCGGCGGCACGATCCGGGTTGTCGCTGGGTGGCACTAGATAAGTGTTGTTGCTTCCGCGTTGAATAAGGTGATCTGAATATCATCAGCTTCTAACGACCGGTGTCCAATTTCCAACACACGTGGGTGGTTGCGCTATCACTCCCGCCAAGATTATGTTCTCCACTGGCCCCTTTTACTAAGAATTTGGGCAAATTGAAGCTGAGGCAATTGGGATTAGCTGGTCAAAGACGTTCAGGCTGTAACCGGCCTAAAGTAGGATAAGACTCCCTTAGTGGGGTCTACGGGTATACGTCTGACATCACGCCTTTCTATGCGGTTCCCTAAGGAAAATCGGTTAGATTGGGAACCTACAAATCTTTATTTGATAACCTTGCGGTCACTCTCACAAAATCCACTTGTTAATATTAATAACTTAGGCCACAGTCGAATTATCGAACGTTTGCCAAGAGCGTAGATCAGAGAATGAATGCAAACATTGGAAACGAAGTGCAGATAAGCCGTGGTCGCAGAGCTTTCCGCTGCAGTTCTAGGCAACGGTTTAATCGTATGATTTTTGGCCGTCGCGACTGATCTGCTTATCTCAACTTATTGATATTGGTATTTGTAGAGAGTAAATTTGCTAGGCCTCTGGCGCCGTTAAGTTATATTTATCTATGCCAGGGTGGCTTGAATAGTTCTTTATCGTAAAAGCATAACTGGTCAGTACAATTGGAACATCGAACATCTCAAATCGATACTAATAAATCCAAATTTATTACAGTACCCAGACTTCAGCAATGAATTTTGCATAATAACGGATGCAAGTAAGCAAGCATGTGGAGCAGTTGTAACTCAAAACAAAAATGGACTCCAACTTTCAGTTGCATATGCATCAAGATCGTTCACTAAGGGTGAAAGTAATAAAAGTAAAACAGAACAAGAATTGGGAGCAATTCATTGGGCAATAACATATTTAAAACCATATATTTATGGTGGACATTTCACTGTCAAAACAGACCACTTACCTATTTATTTTCAATGGTAAGCCCCAGTTTAAAACTAACGCCGATGAGACTTGAATTAGAGAAATATCATTTTGCAGTAGAATATCTGAAGGGCAAGGATAACTAAGTCGCAAATGCGGTACAAGGAATAACCATCCAAGAATTAAAACAAATCTCTGGAAATATATTAAAAGTCACTACAAGACAAACAAGTGGCCAAAAATCTTGCCCCGGAAAATAACAAGTAGAATCGCCTAGGCAATTTCTACCAAAAGCTTTAAAGCCCAACGTATGTGAAGTCATTCAAAATTAGGAAGTACGTAAAGTAGTCCCTTGCTTGTAAATAAAAACTTGTGTTTTTTTGAAAACGAAAAAAAAATTACAGCACGATATGATGTTAGTGATTTGTATACTTATGGTACCATTGATTTAGGTCTATTGTTTCAAAGGCTTGAAAGGCAAACCCGTATTAAAAAAATCAGCCAACTCAAAGGGGCACCGTGAAAAATATATTAGAGCATGTTTTAATTGATCATTTTAAAAAAAATGGCCAATAAGATATAGAAATCATTAAGAGTAGCGCTACTCATCCCGGTGACCCTAATAACAAATAACAAAGGAAAAATA
Organism: Drosophila fuyamai; assembly: GCA_018153365.1. Taxonomy (NCBI): domain Eukaryota; kingdom Metazoa; phylum Arthropoda; class Insecta; order Diptera; family Drosophilidae; genus Drosophila; species Drosophila fuyamai. The sequence continues at coordinate 59,592 of JAECXW010000809.1, read as the reverse complement.
AGCTATGTTCAGACGAACACTAATAAAAATAAAATATAATACTTTATGAGCTCTGTGCATGTCATGTGACAATTGTAAATCGACCCAGAGCCATAAACTATGATCTGTAATTTTAAACCCTACAAGGGAGCGGTGTTAGCATTTGTAATCTGTAAGTGCAGGTCACTTGAGCCTAACAGAAGATAATCACTTGAGATGTTTCTCACACTGCATTAAGGGTTCCTGTGCGGAGGGCAAATGATAACTCTCCCGCTCAGGCAGACGCGGCCTTTGCGTAGGCCACAGATAAGACCAGAATAAAATTTTCATGTTTTTTTACAGAACTCAACTGAATGGTTGTTTTATTTATTCATCCCTTTCATTTTGTACCTTCGACAACTCTGCAGTTTTCCCCCACCAGTGATAAGAGACTCAGAACTTAGGCCAGCACCTTAAAAATAAAATCTGTAACACTTGCAGTTTAAGAAACAGTGCAGTGGTAAGAAACAGAGTAAAAAATTTTAAAAGCAAAAAGATATAAAAGAATCTTTTCTGTTATAACAAATTTAATCAATTATAAATATTGCGACAAAAAAGTAAACCTTTGTTGTAAAAGTGGTGAAGAAAACGACAAATTACAAAAAAAAAATAATTTGGCCATCGAGCAATTATTGTTCTGGCCTTTTCGAGGCCTTCAACATCGAAAAAGTGATTTAATAAAATCAGGCGTATTCGAGGCAGACATCAAAAAAGTGATCACGGGTATATAAAAACACTCCCAAATTGATCAACAAAAGTGACTCCCAATAAATAATAATAAAGTGAAAAAGTATACAATAATAAGATCAAATAAGTGAAGTGGAGATTACCAACTCCAGTAAGGCGCTTGAAGATCTCCCAAGCTTATCATTCGAATATTTAAAGAAATTCGATGAGCTGAAGGCCGAGTGCATCGAAAATCATAAAGCTCTGATGCATATTGGAGTAGTCGCGCATGACTATTTCACTAAGAGTCATTACGAGCAAATGCTCTCTATTTTCAATAGAATTAAACTAAGAATAGATACAGTGTTAGATGAATCTGATAAGGTCGATGGTGATTTAATGGCAAAAGAGCAGAATACCGAAAAAAATGTAAATTGCGAAAGTCAGTTAGATATAGCGATAGAGCAGTTAGAAAAATATTTAAGGGATACATTTGAGGACATTCAAAATTATAGAACAAAAACTTTTGAAATTAGGATTGAGAAACTTAATTTTTATTGGGATAAACTAGTTGTCTTAAAGCAGGGAAACACTACAGATGTCACTGTTAGGATGTATAATGGACGAATTGGAGTTCGATATTTTAATGGTAACCAAAGATATGAAAAAAAACGCGAGGAAATTGTGCCTAAAAAGGTAGAAATTGGAAATCATAAAATTGATGATTTGCCAACTCTGCCTAAAATTCAGGTACCCACAGTTTATGGAGATTCTAAAGATTGTGACCTATTAATGAACTCATACATTTAAGGGGGGATCTCAGTTCTTCCTTGAAATTTAACTACCTTAAAATATCACTTAAGGGAGAGGCTAGTGTTCGTGAACGCTTGCAGCTTTAATCATCTCTAATATATAGGCGCATAATGCCATCTCTATTCTATTCTATATATTTAATCTATGTATAAGCAAACATGTATACAATATCTTTTCGCTTTCTGGCAACGCCACTATGACGGCGTCATATTGCGAAATTCAATTCAGTGTCAAATAGGCTTCGCAACTGGCAAGAATAAAATTAATACAGTCCACATATACGCAACTCAATTCGTTCTTATTTCTGACCATATTGTTGGTCCTTCGATCCGGATTCATGGACAGTTAGTGAAGTGCTTTGATTCTCAGGTTAATTGTTTGCTATGGAACAATTAAAAGCATTGGTGAAAAGCTGTACCAGACTCAAGGGCAACATCACACGTTTTCTCTCATGGGCTGAGCAAGCGGAATCTGCAACACAGGCGGAGATCACCGCACGCATAGAACTTCTCCACGAAGTTTGGAAGGAGTTCAAGCAGTTCGGCGATTGCATTGCTCTCCACGAGGAAGTAGAAGGTTACGTCGATCCGGAGATCGATAATGCAATTTACAAAGAAAAGTACCTAAGGGCAAACACAATTCTCAAGGACAAAGGTGATGCTCTACAACCCAGTACATCTACAGGCATTGTGAATGGCAGCAACGGTCTGCACTCCAACGGCGACGCAATTGTAAATTTGCTACAACAAAACCAACAACTATTTGAGAGACTGGCTGCAAATCAGGTTAATTCGAGCACGCCGGTTCATGTTGCTGGTGACGTTTCTGTGGCGAATTCAAGTTCGGTACATGCGGCGAATTCCAATCTGAGTGAATTGCCGAAAATTCAAATCAAACGGTTCTCTGGCAACTACACTGAGTGGCCCCCTTTTCAAGACATTTATGAAAGCACAATTCATAACAAGCAGCATTTGTCCAACACCCAGAAGTTCCATCACTTGAAAACATTTCTTGTTGATGAGGCTGCCAACTTGGTACGGTACTTGACCATTACGGATACAGCTTACAACACCGCTTGGGAACGTCTGAAGGAAAGGTACAATCGTCCACGGCACATTATAAACTCATTTTTGGAGCAGTTTATGAGCCTACCAACAACTACAAAGGTAGATGCATCAATTCTACGGAAGGTGTCAGACGGAGAAAACGAAATTATTCGCGGATTGGATTAAGTTAACCAGATTGGACGCGATTGCTGGATTATCTCTCTGGCCCTGGAGAAACTTGACGCTGACACGAGGCGCAGGTGGATTGAGCGCAGCATGGACACAGATTCCCCCACTCTCGAGGGATTCTTCAAATTTCTGGATTCTCGTTGAGAGGAACTGGAACTGAGTAAAAGGGAGCTTGCGACTGGTAGGAAGATAACAACACATGCAGAAAAACCAAAAAGGGTCACACAAACGATGGTTGCGGTCGAAGGCAGTGGCTGCACCAAATAGAATTCAAAAGAACACACTCTGTATTACTGTCAGCTGTTCTTGGATATGTCCGAGATGCAGAGGCGATCCTTCGTAAAGGAGAAATCACTGTGCTACAACTGCTGGCGACCTGGTCATGGAGTCAGCAAGTGCAAGTCGACATACAAATGTAGGCAATGCAGGGGAAATCATCACTCCCTTCTACATGTCCAAGCGAATACACAGGCTATTGGGAATCTTGCCCAGATAGCAGGGGAGGACGAGCGAAACAAAGGTGCGTCCAACAACACTTCGGGGATTTCAGTCATTTCGCCCAAGGAGAGGGCAATCAATCGGTTGTATGTGCACAAGGCACTGCAAAATATGCACAGAAAACGGAAATTAAACGAAGCATATTACCAACTGCCATGGTTTATGTTCAAAACGCAGAAGGTGACCACGTAACATGCCGTCTCTTATTGGACACAGGCTCAGAGCTTTTCTACGTATCCGAGCGTAGCAACCAAGCTCTCGGATTAACACGTTCGGCATCACGAATCTTGGTTACGGGAATCTCTTCGGTTAAAGCAGACACGACAAGGGGATGTAGCACCTTCCATATCAAGTCTCGTATCTCCGAGGATCATTTGGTTGTCTATGCCCACGTGCTAGGCAGAATTACTTCTTCGCTGGAACGCAAAAAAATTGATTAATCGGCACTCGAGGCATTCAAGGATCTGCAGTTGGCGGATTCAGAACACAAACTCACCTGTTGACATTCTATTAGGAAGCGAACACTTATCTTATCGCCATTTCTTCTGTGTTCGGATGGGTAATAACCTCACTCATCACATCGAATCCAAGCAACGCTATTGCACTGACTACAACAGTAGACATAGGCGCCACGCTTCGGAAGTTTTGGAAATTGGAAAACGTTCAAAGCAGCCTAAAATTTGATCCAGAGGATGATCAGGTCGAGAAGCACTTTATGCGGGAATACAGAAATCTGGGGCACATACGAGAGGTGCCACCTGAGGAAAACGCTACTGGAAATCAGTTTTATCTACCTCGAAACCCAGTGCTGGGTCGGAAGCAACGAGTAGTTTTCGATGTATCTTTTCGCGACGTCAATGGTAAGTCTTTAAATGACACCCTGTTTACAGGTCCCAGTATCCAGCGCGATCTATTCGCTATGTGCCTTCATTTTCGAATGTCCAAATTTGCATTCTCAGCGGATATCGTAAAAATGTTCCGCCAGATATAGGTCAACGAAAAGCACAGAAACTTCCAGAAAATTATTTTGAGAGAAGACCCATCCGATCCCATCAAGCACTTCCAATTGTGCACCGTAGCCTACGGAACTTCATGCGCAACATTCCTGGCTGTGCGAGTGCTGGAACAACTTGCTGTAGATCATCAAGAGGAATACCCAAATACGTAAAAAATCCTGCTGGAGGATTTCTATGTAGATGACGTTCTTACTGGGTCAAACAGTGAGGATGAGCTACTTCGGAACGAAACGAGCTGATTCAGCTGATGTCTCGTGCAAATCTTGAACTCGGGAAATGGGTATCCAATACACCATATACATATACAAACGGATGATTGCGACGCACAACCTGCACAAACGTCACCAGTAAAGGTTCTCAGACTGTATTGGCATCCTGGAAAAGACATTCTAACGTACAATGTCGGTCTAGCTGAAAATTCTGATTGCACAGAGACAAGTCTTGTCCGACGTCTCGAGGATATTTGATCCTCTTGGCACCCATTGTAATCGAATTCAAAATCCTGCTCCAAAAGCTATGGCTCTTGAATTTGGATTGGGATGACCCACTCCCAACTAAACTGGCGGACCACTGTCTAAAGTGGAGGGCAGACCTTTTTTTTTTTTTTTTCTTTAGAGTCCCACGGCCCACTTACCCGCCCAACCGACCGAGGGGCGCAGCCGTGTATCGTACGGCACGACCTGGACAATCTTCAATCATTCCAACTATCACGATTTGTCGCCAACGACCCGGACAACATCGAACTCCACGGATTTTCGGTTGCGTCAACCAAGTCATATGCTGCTGTGGTGTACAGCAGAGTCACGAATGACGATGGCTCCATCTCGGTATCCATTGTGGCTGCGAAAACAAGGGTGGCTCCTCTGAAACAACAATCCTTGCCACGTCTGGAACTTTGCGCAGCACTTCTCCTCAGTCAACTGATTCGCTCGATCACATCTGCATTGCGTCACAAAATCATAACTGTTTTTGGCTGCTCCGGCTCATCAATAGTGCTCACCTGGTTATCGTATACGCCAGCCCAACTCAAGACATTTGTTGGAAACAGAACCTCGGAAATCCTTGACACTATTCCCAGGAGTGCTTGGCATCACGTAGATTCCAAAACAAACCCAGCTGACTGTGCGTCCCGAGGACTTATGGCTGCTGATCTCATCGACTTCCATTTGTGGTGGAATGGGCCTTTATGGCTACGAGACAAGGTGCAGTATTTGGTAAAATTGAATGATTTGGTTTATCTCTTACAGAGAAACGCATTCAAGCAGAAGTAAAATCCATCTGTCTTGCTACACTGGCTGAAGCAACCCCGGTTCATCCATTTGATGCACTAATCGAACGAGTGTCTGCTTGGATCAAGCTCGTCCATATTATCGGCTACGTGAGGCGGTTTATTCAACGTACACGAAACCTATCTCGCAAAATGGTATCTAGCGCTCTCACACTTGACGAGATTAATGAGGCAAGTATTCTGTGCATAAAACAAGCACAAGGTTGTTTCAAAGACGATTACCAATTGCTCCTCGGTAAAAAACCCTTAAGGAACCGATCACAGCTGATCAAACTGGCACCTATAATCGACGAAAATGATTTGCTGAGGGTAGGCGCACTCACAGTTGTCAAACGATGCAAAACACCCAGTATTGCTACCAAAAACACACCGCATCTCGAAGCTGATCCTGGAACACGAGCACCGAGTGAACCTCCACCCTGGCGTTTCCTCTCTTTTTGTTATTGTTCGGCAAAAATTCTGGATATTTGGAGCACGTAATCAAATTCGGAAAATAACACACGACTGTTTAGCTTGCTTTCGTCAATGCTACCACACATTCCAGCAACAAATGGCTGATTTACCCAGCGTCCGCATTACACAAGTGCTTCCATTTATATATATGGGTTGCGACGTATCAGCAAGGGCTACATATGCCTATTTGTTTGCATGATCACCTCGGCCATCCACCTGGAACTTGTCACAGATTTGACGACAGAAACCTTCTTGGCTGCCTTGCGGCGCTTCATATCCTTACTAGGCAAGTGCAGTAAGATCTACAGTGACAATGGCACAAACTTTATTGGAGCTAAGAGATCCCTCGACGAGATGCAAGAATTGCTTTCTTCACAAACACACCAGGACACTGTGTCTAGCACACTAGCGGATGATGGTAACCAATGGGTACTTATTCCCCCGAGAGCCCCTCACTGGGGAGGGAAATGGGAGTCGGCAGTTCGTTGTGTCAAGCTGCATCTTCGTAGAATCACCGGAAACTCAACGCTCACCTTTGAACAGATGCGCACACTTCTTGCTACACACCGGATACGGAAACCAACTACTTATCACCCGCTCACTTCTTAATTGGGCGACCATTAACAACAGTGCCAGATCCCGATTTGAGTCACATCCCAGTGGGCCGATTAGGATTTTGGCAAAGCATCCAGTCTATGCTTCAAGGATTCTGGAGAAAATGGCATCAGGAGTATCTGACTTCTCTGCAGCAACGTCCAAAATGGACTATTTCAACACCCAACATCTCGATGTTAGAATACTTTGCTGTCCAGCCGAGATAACTTTCTTGCAATTTTTTAATGAACAGAAAGCCATTTTCGCTGACCACGGACCACTGCGCACTATAGCGGACAAAAAAATCGAAAGCGCTCAAGAACTTTTTAATGAGAGATCAAGCAGAGCGACAGAGCGGGAGCGAAACACCGAATAACTTTGATGTTAGGCACCACAAAACGAGATAGAAACGAAAAGAGAGTGAGAGCGGGATTATTAACCGATTAACTCCGGTATAAAACACCTCTGAGAGATATTACCGTTGGATTGCGTGCCGTTCCAACAGCGCTCAACGACGAAGAGAAAGACTGAAAAGAGGGGCAATAGAAAACAATAACAACAAACCAGCACCGTATTAAATTATGATTAAAACTTTTTGTTTACAAAACACAAGTTAATCACGATGCACTCGCGAAGCGAACGGAAAGTTGTTAGAAGGTGTAGAAATTTAAGATATTTAAGTAAACCCCGGTGGTTTCAATAAGAAAAATGAAAATTCGGAGCGCGAAACAAATACACGACCATTCTCTGTGAAGACGCACAAATAATGATCTTAACACTCATAAAAATCCCAACTTCCTAACTTTAAAAACACCAAAGTTCAATTGGATGGCAGCTGTAGAATATAGTCGGCCCATCCTTATGAAATTTGGTATTGATTGGCCAAAAATAAAACCCATAGAAAATCCAACTTCCTAACTTTACAAACACCAAAGTTATTGCATTTCCGATCAATCACTTATATGGCAGCTATAGGATATAGTCGGCCGATCCCGGCCGTTCCGACTTAAAAACTGCGTGCAAAGAAAAGAAGGGTGTGTGCAAAGTTTCAATTCGATATCTTTAAAACTGAGAGACTAGTTCGCGTAGAAACAGACAGACGGACAGACAGACAGACGGACAGACGGACGGACGGACAGACGGAATGACGGACAGACGGACATGCTTATATCAACTCAGAAGGTGATCCTGATCAAGAATATATATAGTTTATAGGGTCGGAGATGTCTCCTTCACTGCGTTGCACACTTTTGACCAAAATTATAATACCCTCTGCAAGGGTATAAAAATGGTGATATTAAGGTTAAGTTCATTAGACGAAGAACGGATGACATTCGAAAATTAACTAATACCGAATGGAACCAAATGAAGTCTGAAGAAAATCTTGCAGATTTATCATCTAGAGGTTCTAGCCAACTCACCACCTGTAATTTATGGTGGAAAGGTCCGAAATGGGTATCTGAGCCAAAAGAGCATTGTCCTCGACAGCAATCTAAAGAAGATATAGTTTTGGTAAATTCAATTCTAAATAACAAAACCGATGATCTCATTTACAAATTATTGGAAAAGTTTTATTAATAGAAAAGTATATTTAAATAGATTAGTTCAATCAAAAATTAAGAAAGAATCTTATCCCTCTTTTCTATCAGTAATAGAGCTGAAACGAGCTGAAAAGATCGTTATTAAGAAACAGCAAGAATATTAATTCAGTCTAGAGATAAAATGTATGAAAACAAAAAAGGAAATTAAGACAAGTAATAGGATATTGTCGTTGAATCCATTTTTAGATAAGGATGGTATACTTTGAGTGGGAGGGAGGCTACAAAACTCCAATGCAGAATTTGAAGTAAAGTATCCAATTATTTTAGACAAGTGCCATTTAACAAATTTATTGATCCAAAAGGCTCATAAAGAAACTTTGCATGGAGGAATAAACTTAATGCGAAATTATATCCAAAGGAAATATTGGATTTTCGGGCTAAAGAATTCATTAAAGAAGTATTTGAGAGAATGTGTCAAGTGTGCTAGGTACAGACAAAATACTGCTCAACAAATAATGGGCAATCTGCCTAAGTATTGAGTTACGATGTCGTACCCATTCTTAAATACTGGGATAGATTACGCAGGTCCTTATTTTGTTAAATTTTCCAAGAATCGTGGGCTAAAAACATATATGGGATACATTGCCGTATTTGTCTGTATGGCCACCAAGGCCATTCATCTAGAAATGGTAAGTGATTTAACCTCGGAGGAATTTCTAGCAGCCCTCAGAAGATTTTTTGCTAGCAAAGGTAATGTTGCCAATATCTATTCAGATAACGGAACAAATTTCGTAGGAGCTTCAAGAAAGTTGGATCAAGAATAAGTTAAAGCAATCAAAGAAAACACAATGATGGCCGCACAGCTTGAAAAAGATAGAATTGATTGGCATTTCATCCCCCCGGTACTACCTCACTTCGGAGGTATTTGGGAATCTGGAGTTAAATTCATGAAGCACCATTTGAAACTGGTAATAGGGGAAAATAGTCTGACATACGAAGAGATGTCAACACTTTTATGTCAAATAGAAGCATTCCTGAATTCAAGACCATTGTATACTGCTGAGAATAAAATGGATCAACATGAAGTACAAGCCCCAGGTAATTTCTTGATTGGTAGACCACCGTTAGAGATTGTTGAACCAATTGAAAATGAGAAAATTGGTAGGTGGAAGTTAATCCAAAAAATTAGAAGAGACTTCTGGGTTAAATGGAAAGAGGAGTATTTGCATACTCTACAACATAGAAACAAGTGGAAAAGGGAAAGTCCAAATATAGAGAAAGGACAAATTGTTTTGTTGAAGGATGAAAACAGTCATCCAGCCAGGTGGCCAATGGGAAAGATGGAAAAAGTCCATAAGGGTAAAGATGAATAGGTTAGAGTGGTAGAAGTGAAGTTACAAGATTAATTTATCACCTAACCAATAAGCAAATTTGTCCCCTAGACGGAATAAAGAGCGTCGATAAAATGGAATCTGATCCCGAAGAGAAAACACCGAAAAGACTAACAAGAGGTACATCAAAGATCTCAAAACTTGGCTATGTTATTATTTAAATTTTGCCAATTTGCTAATGCATCAGGTAAAGTTGATCAGCCAAGGTATGCAATAGAGAAGATAAATAAGACTTCGGCAATATATTTACACCAAATGGGGGACGTTGAAATTGTAGCCTCCTCTTGGAATTTAATAATATTTTATAATATGGACGTTTACTTCGAAATGCTTAAGGTAAAGATTTAATACCAAAAATTAGGGTAATTTGCGAACGGCTTCACACAGAAAGGCAGATCTCAGACATAGAAGAAAATAATAAACTTTTTATGGCTCAGAGAAAATCAAGAAGTAAACGTGCTCCAGTTAGTATTATGGGATCGCTTTTTCACGATAATATGAAAAACTTATTAGGCAATCAGCATAGTCGATTCTACGACTAACATTTTAAAGAAAACGACTGATGAAGTCCGCTCAAATTTTAAAGGAATGAACAAAAGAATCAAGAACATGACGGCGGTATTGCAAGAATCCTATTAAGTGTACAAAGAGTCTATCAAATTTTGTATGATACCCAAACAGCTAAGTAATATTAAAGATGAATGCGAGAAAATTCAATATGGTATCAAAAGCCTATTAATAGACATAAATCATGGCCAACTTAATACAAACTTATTAAGACCTAGTCAGCTAAAGAGTGAAATTTCCAGAATAAAAGACAGTTTGTCTGAAAACTTAGTCTTGCCAGGGAAAAGAACAGGCACAGAATTAAAGGTTTACACATTATAGACGGTTTATTTGTGGATAAAAACTTAATAATTAATGCCAAAATACCATTGTATGGTAGACATGCTTCAGTACTATATAAAACTATTCCAGTTCCGGTTAAATTGGACCGTATGATTACAGTTCATGTAGATTCTCAGTACTTAATTTATAATTGTGAGATCGATGCATATCACATTATGGCAGAATCTACTATTAATAAATGTCAAAAGTGGCAGTCGAATAAAAGGGTTTGTGAGGGAAGTTGGCCTTGGAGTAGTGCAAACGAACATAAGTTGTGAGATTAAACCTCTCAAACCAAATAAGGCATCGAACTGCAGGTATAAATCGATTGTTGAGAGTAAGTCATATTGGGTTAAGTTGGAAAAGAAAAGTAGTTGGCTTTTTAAAGTTCAGAACAATTATAAGGCTAGAGTTCAATGTAGCAACTCAAAAATAGAGATGGTAGATTTACCTGAACAAGGAATATAAACTTTAAGGTCAGATTGTTCTGCTCGAACTGATGATAAATTCTTGGTTGCTCAACACAGAATTCACCTAGAAGTTCAGGGAAAATTAGCTTTGACTTACATTGGAGAAGTACGAAATACCAAATATTATTTAGAACCCACTCGAAATGCCATTAATTAAACATACGGACGAAATCAATCGTTTATCAAAGCAAATTCAATATTTAAAAGCTCACAAGCTGGAATTGAGGGAACTACACTTTCACCATTTAACTGGACACGCATGAGTAATTTTAGCAATTGTAATAATAATTATATTAACTGTATATTTTATAAGAAAAAGAAAAATAAATAGGCAGTTGCAAGCCATAGCATTACCCAGCGGTATGCTTAATTTTTCAATTTGTAGATGCAATAAATCAATGATTTAAAAATGGTTTATGTTAAAAAATAAATAAATATACTAACATGTAAAAACACAATAAGTACAAGCCGTGTAAAGGCGTCAAAATATTTATGCAAAATAAAATATATCGAATTACAGAATACAGTCCACTAATTTTGTTGACCACATAAAACCAGAATTAAGATCAATGAAATCTTAAACTCTCCTAGTTAAAGACGCAAGAGTACAATTTGTCTTAGAACAGACAAGAGCCATTGTAAGTTTAAAGCAAATAAAAAACAAGAAATTAAAGCTGTCTTCGGCTCCGCCTGAAGTTTAAATACCCTTGCAGAATATTCTGTGAATTATATTCTCCAAAATTATTCATATTCCTAACACTCTTAAAAATTCCAACTTCCTAACTTTAAAAACACAAAAGTCGGCCGACCTTATGAAATTTGGTATGTCGGATTGATTGGCCAAAAATAAAACCGATAGAGAATCCCAACTTCCTAACTTTACAAACACCAAAGTTATGCCATTTTCGATCAATCAGTTATATGGCGGCTATAGGATATAGTCGTCCGATCCTTATGAAATTTGATAGGTCGGATTAATTAGACAAATATAAAACCCATGGAAAATCCCAACTTCCTTACTTTACAAACATCAAAGTTATGGCATTTCCGATCAATCAATTATATGGCAGCTATAGAATGTAGTCGGCCGATCCCGGCCGTTCCGACTTATATACTGCGTGCAAAGAAAAGAAGGGTGTGTGCAAAGTTTCAATTCGATATCCTTAAAACTAGTTCGCGTAGAAACAGACAGACGGACAGACAGACAGACAGACAGACAGACAGACGGACATGCATATATCAACTCAGGAGGTGATCCTGATCAAGAATATATTTACTTTATAGGGTCGGAGATGTCTCCTTTACTGCGTTGCACACTTTTGACCAAAATTATAATACCCTCTGTAGGGTATAATAAGAATATGAAAAATACCGCAAAGTAAATTTGGCACTGGGTTCAAATCCAAAAACCACAAGGGGACAAAACAGGAAAAAAAATAAGAGCGCGAGATCACGAAAAAAACCGAATAAAGAGAGCACGAGAGAATAAATCTTATATCGACTGAGCATGGCTTGTTCAACACAACAACTTTAAGCATAAACAAATGCAATGTAAAGCATGCAAGAGAAAGAGACAGAGGGATTTGAGAAATAAACTAAAAAGTCTACCAGAAGTTCATAGAGATTAAATTACAGTTATAAAATAGAGCGGGAGAGATTGAGAGGGAGTAAAAGAGTTCTAGAAAGTATAGAGAGTGTAATTTACACTAACAAAGCTACGAGATTAAACAAATCTAACATAAATATTAAAATAACTATAAACACATACCCATTTACTGGCAGATCTATTTAAAATTTCTAATACAGATATTAGGTTAAGCTTTGTAAATAAATGAACACAAAACACTCGCACAAAATCACTGACAAAATCAAGACAAAAGATATTGTGTTTAAATTTTGAAGACCGTGACACGACTGTATTACTTAATGTGTGACATTTTTTTAGGAATTGAAGTTTTCTGGCTTTTAACTTTGCTCCCATTTGCGTATACAATTTTGCTTAGCAGAACAACTTTTGAAATGTAAGCTTCTGATCGACAAGTTGTTCATATTTATCGGTAAATTATTATTAAGTAAACAGAGCACCCTACTAAATTTGTATACCCTCGCAGTTGGTATTGTAATTTTAATCACAAGTTTGCAACGCAGTAGAGGGCACGATTCTAAAGTATGTATGTACATTGTATGTATATTTGTGATCAGCATCACCATCCGTTTGTCTGTCCGTCCGCCCGTCTGAGCGTTTCTAGTTATACCCGTGACTCGTAGAGTAAAAGGGTATTTTGTATTCGTGCAAAAGTATGTAACAGGTAGAAGGAAGCGCTTCCGACCCTATAAAGTATATATATTCTTGTTCAGGATCACTAGCCGAGTCGATCTAGCCATGTCCGTCTGTCCGTCTGTCTGTCCGTCCCTATGAACGCTGAGATCTCGGAAACTATAAAAGCTAGAGGATTGGCATTTTGCATGTAGATTTTAGGAGTTCCTACGCAGCGCAAGTTTGTTTCAAAATGGTGCCACGCCCCCTCTGACGCCAACAAGTCACAAGCTGTGGCCACAGTTTTGATGCTATTATGAAAATTTTAATTGATATGTATTTGTTTCGTCAATACCTATCGATTGGCCTAATAAAAGTTTGCCACGCCCACTCTAACGCCCAAAAACCCATTAAACGCTTAAGCCTGGCTAGCGCCTACATTTCCGCCTTTCATGGCGCCATCTAACGGATGTCTTTGGAACAGCTGGCCAAGGTGCTCAACAGAGTCAACGTTAATTCTCGATAAGGATTTCTATTAAAGAAAATTGCGATGGTTTTCATTTGTCAATACCGAACTATATACCAAGAACTATGCAATCAAATCAGATTATCCAAATTGGAGGTCTGAGTCAAACAATGGCGTATGTGTGTATGTATGTAAGCATTCCACTCAAAAACATAAACATAAACACAGCTGTTGGTGCACGACAAGAGCTGCCTGCGCTAAAGAAGCGCTGGTGCTGATGCTCGTGCTGTAAAGCTGCCAGCTCTAAGAGATTGCCGAATTCAAATTGATAATTTTAACTGAGTAACGGGTATCTAAAGTCGATGCACTCGACTATAGCGTTCTCACTTGATTTAAATCTTTTTGTATAAAAAAGTTATTTTTTGATTGCAAGTAATAGACAAATGGGAAATAAAATCATAATTTCGTTGTATCTTAACATATCTGAATAATAGGCAAATCAAAACAAATTCGGTGTTTTTAGATGTATTCGGATTTATTTTAACGATTGTTGACAAACAGGTTTCAATTTGTAAAAATATGACGAATATTTCATAGGATCGAACAAAAAAGTAACGGAAAATCCCCCAATAATATGAAATATAATATAAAATATGTTGCAACAGCTGCAAGGGTTTATAAACTACGATTTGCTTTCTTTAATGTTTTTAGCTATCGTCTTAGCTTTGCACCCAAGAGCAAAAAGAAATTAAGTTGCTAATAAATTATAATTTTCTTGACTTAATGCAAACTTTTGAGGTTGGTATATATTAAGGACAATTGAATAAGTAATATATGAAGCAAGTTCTTGATTGGCCATGGCAAGCTTAATCGAATTTATTTGACAAAGTCAAAATAAAGTGAATCAGTGATATCCGCAATTCAAGCCAACATTTGCTACGGATTTTCTTTGAGTAACATTTTGTCGAAATTGACCTGAGCAAGTCCAGGACGTTCCTCTCTCCTAAGATTTCCACTAAATATTAAACGTGGACGTAGTTAATAAATATTAATTGTTTTAGGTACTTCCATTTCGTCTCCTCCTTTGCAAGACGATTTGCAAAGTGCGCACATTGTTAAAATATTGTTATTAAATGGAGACAGATCCATTGTTTAAAAAGCTTTAAGTATAGGATCGATTTCATTGAATGATAGTTTAAATAAAAACATATGTCAGCTTTCATTTTCTTTGATTTTTTGTAATATTTTTAAGTGTGGATCGTCGGGTCATTTTTTGCTTTTCGGATATGATTTATTGATTTTGACTCTTTAAACATAATGTTAATAGAATTGGAGCTCGATAAAAATGACCTAAAACAGAATTAGTAAGAAAACGAGCTATTTCATAGGTATAGCTCATTATTGTTTAACATTTAATAATTACTTATAAATTTAAAGTTTATTACATGCTTTAAATTGTAATGCTATAAGGTTGTATTTATGGTATTAAATATATACATATACAAATATTTATTCAGCTGGAACCATGCTTTGATCTATATCAGGTTTTGTATCATCTGGATCCAAGCTTAAGCATTCTGCAAAATATTGCTCCATAGAAGAATATACATGTTCAAGCACACCATTTAATTCGTGACCTTCATCTGCATAAGTCTGAAATAATTTTTAATGAGTATACCATAAAAAAATACTTTATATTTTACCTGATATCGAAAAAGAATATTAGCGCTTGTTAATGATTTAGCTAATTGTACTCCATGAACAAAAGGGGCAGTGGTGTCTGCCAAGCCGTGTATTAAAAAATATGAATTCGATTTTATTAGACGTGCTCTCTGAGTAGCATCTGCTTCAACATATCCTTTATAATTTTCAGTAGGCAGACCCAATATACGTTCAGTAAAGGCTGAATCTAAAAATAAATTATTTAATCGGTTGATCCAGAAGTTGTAGAGAAATTGCAAAAAAGACGGTCTCCATTAAGTTCTCTTTAATTTGATAGATTTTAAGTTTAATCTGGTAACTCTTTCCCAATTAGTTTGTGGGTACTCCACAACGTTTTTCTTTATTACATTTTTAAAACGACTGCTAGACATTAGCTCTTCAGTGTGTTTCCATGTGAAAACCTAAAAAAAATAGTTCAATACATTATCCTAACACTTGCTCTGTTCTTAAGGTTTAACTATTTTCAGCAAAAACTGGCTTTTATATACCATTACAAAAAAAACATAGTTAGTAAAAATATTTGGTTTTTCTGAGTTTCTTAAGAAATGACGGTTTATCCCGAACAATCCAAACATAAACAAAAAATACGATTTAGTCAATGGTCAAATTTTGAAAAATATTCGGCATACAAGATTTTGATAATCATTTTTCAGGGTTTGTGGGACCAATAATGGCCGTAAAAAATTAAAACAAACTCGCACGGCATAAACAAGATTCTTCAAGCTTAATATTAGTGTAAATAAAAAAATACTTTAGGAATTAAAAATAAAAAACGAAACACAAGCAAATCGGAACTACTGGAAACTAAGTTTTATGGTGTGAGGACCGACTTTTAAACATTTATTTATGGTAATTTTATTTCTTACTATAATATAGCCAATCTGCAATGGGAGAAATTGCAATTCCACATTTAAAAACGTCCTGTTGTGTACCGAGAACCATAGATGTAACATATCCTCCATAACCCCAGCCCCAAATACCAACTCTAGTTTCATCTAGAAAACCTATAGTATCAAGCAAATACCTAAAAAAAATTACTTTATATTAAAAGTGTTATAAAAAATATTATTTCTTACCTTAACGAAGATATTTGATCGACTACTTCCACTCCTCCTAAATGATGAAACAGTATTTTTTTACCCTGTCCTTTGGACCCTCTTACATCTAGGCGGACATAAACGACATCGTTTCTTGATGACATATATGTGCCCCAGTCTATTTTAAATTTCTCGGAAACGGATTCGGAGCCGGGGCGACCATTTCTAAAAAAAATGGAATTATTTTTAAATCTTATATCTTGACAAATAATTAATTATTACGGTACTACATAACTGTTAACTATTATATTTGACTGTTGGTAGTGAAGAAACTTGACTCTTTTCGGCTTGGAAATTATTAGGGAAAATTTGTATTTTAACCTATTTCAATATTAATCGCAAGGACATTCTCGACAGTGATATATTATTTTGTATATTATTTATTAAGCAGAAATGTACATAGGCTACATAGGCTTCGTAAATAAATTCAATAAAATAATAAAATAAATATATATATAAAGGGTTTAAACATTCAAAATTTGAAACATGTCAAAAACAGGATTTTAAATTCTATAAATAAACAAATGGTAAAGAATTAATAAACAATTGGGTGTTTAAAACGCAGTGAAGGAGACATCTCCGACCCTATAAAGTAAATATATTCTTGATCAGGATCACCTCCTGAGTTGATATGAGCATGTCCGTCTGTCTGTCCGTCTGTCTGTCCGGCTGTCTGTCCGTCTGTATGTCTGTCTATCTGTCCGTCTGTCTGTCCGTCAGTCTGTCCGTCTGACTGTCCGTATGTCTGTCTGTCCGTCTGTCCGTCAGTCTGTCCGTCTGTCTGTTGAATTGAATTGGATTGAAACTTTGGACACAACCTTCTTTCCTTTGCACGCAGTATTTAAGTCGGAACGGCCGGGATCGGCCGACTACATTCTATAGCTGCCGTATAACTAATTGATCGGAAATACTATAACTTTGGTGTTTGTTAAGTGAGGAAGTTGAGATTTTCTATGGGTTTTATATTTGGCTATTCAATCCGACCTACCAAATTTCATGAGGATCAGCCGAATATATACTGTAGCCGCCATATAACTAATTGATCGGTGTATAACTACGGTGTTTGTTAAGTTAGAAAGTTGGGATTTTTATCGGTTTTATTTTTGGCTAATCAATCCGACATACCAAATTTCATTAGGATCGGCCGACTATAATCTATAGCTGCCATATAACTGAACGATTGGAATTGCCATAACTTTGGTGTTTTTAAAGTTAAGAAGTTGGGATTTTTATGAGGGTTAAGAATGCATCATATGAATAATTTTGGAGAATATAATTTACAGAATATTCTGCAAGGGTATTTTAACTTTGGCTCCGCCCGAAGTTATCTTTCCTTTCTTGTTTCTTGTGGTTTTAGTAAAAGTTATCTAAATTTTTACAATTTTTAAAAGAATGTATTTTTAAATAAAAAACCATAATTTAAAATAAGAATATTTTAAAATTGTGGAGTTTTAATCAAAATTCAATCACTAGCAGCCTCAGCAGATCATGTTCGGAGCTATATCCAGTAGTTTTCATATGATTAAACTGGCCAAACTTCATTACAATTTTTGTAAATGCTTCAACTTTTGTGGGTTATTATTAGTATTGTTTTTCAGAAATTTTAAAATTAAATGCGCAGTTTTTTTTACTTTATCGCTATTAAGAGTCTTATTTCTCTCTCTCTCCTACTCCTATTAAAGTCTAATAGTTGGACTTGTCAAAGACTAGTTGAAAATTACCGAAAATTATCATTAATAATCTTTTTTTAAGTCGTTCATTTCGAAAGTTTTTAGCTTAATGTAAAAGCCAAGGGTCTCCAGATCCTTTGTGTGCTGGATAAGCTATTGCTTCGATCTAAAATATTTTTGCTATTAATAAAGAACTAGTAAGATTTACTAGCTCAGGCAGATCCTGATAGAGGAAGACCAATTTCCATTCAATATACAGTTTTGGACAAGCGGGGATTGCAAGCAGAACTACCGACAATGTAAGTTGCGCTGGTTTTACTGGCCGGACAAGTATTTTTTGAGAAATTCAATACCATTAAATTTATTTGCGTAAAGTTATCGCTCCATATACATAACTTGCTAATATATTCCGGCGTTGTCTGAATTTCCGGATCATTTTTATAACCTTTCTGTAATCAAATCTATTAAAACATTAAGCTTTCAAGTAGGAATCAGTTGGTAGTTCTAGTTGATTTTAATATAAATGAACTTACGTGGTTCAAAGAGTATGGATCGAATGTTTTACTACCATAGCACAACATGATTTGATTGCTGGCCTGCTTGACATATCATTATCTCTAGTAAGCCATGTTCAAAATTCACTAGATCGCATGCTTTATATGTGTTTTGTATTATATCCTGAAGTTGTGTTTCTGCCCAGGGTAGCACCACTCACGCAACCTGATTCTTAAACGACTTACTTTACTTAAGATTATTCATCACAGCCTTATTCTTTCACATTTAACAGAAAGTTCTCTTTTTTTGGATCTTCTTCGTGTTAAGCCAGTTATTCGCCAGGCCTTATGGTATTTCTGGGTACGTGCTTAGGTATTGCGCTGAGACCTTGTTCAAACCTCTTCTAAAATTTTTTACTTTATCTCTAGAAACTTCCCAATTTCCACATATTTGGAAAGATTTATTTGTTATAACTATAGATGCATATATAAGTTGCCAGTTATTTCAAAGCCTTTGAAACACGGATTAATTAAACGCAGATCCACAATCACTACCCTTTTGGAGCGCACATCATTTGTGACAAAAGGCTTCAAAAGTTCACGTCACATATACGTCATTTACACTGACTTCAGTTTTTATTGATCGAAAACTTGACTTGTTATGGTTTCCAGTTGATCTCCTTATATGGATTTTAAGTTAAATATTTATAAAATTCTCCGTGAAGCGTGCCCTCCCTTGTGTTCGGGTGCCCCAGCTAAAACATGTATTTGTTTCACGGCTCGCCCCAGACCTCTCATCACTGGATATTACGGCTTATATCCGTAACTTTAAAGTTCAATTAAAACTTTAAATTTTCTTATGCTAGGAAAGTATCATCATTTAAGATTGGTATTCCTTGTGCTCTTTTTGCATCTGTGTGTTCCACCAGTTTCTGGCCCGAGGGCATATTTGTAAAAGAGTACGAAGCTAAGAGAAAAAAAGAATAGTTCAGGGAAATGGAAAATACCATTAAAGAACCATCCCCAGCCCCCTCCACATCCTCTTCTGTCCCAAAAAACTAGCCTCCTCTTTTCTTCTTTACTATCAGAATACAAGAGGCTTACTTAGTAAGCTGACTAAATTGTATTCGGATAGTTTTTCTTTCCCATATAATATTATGGTATGTACAGAGACCTGGTTAAGGACGGATATTCTTAGCTCCGAAATTCTCCCGGGTAAGTACACTATTTATAGGCTTGATCGTCAGTCCAGACGGGGAGGTGGAGTCCTGATTGCTGTCGACTCCACCTTTTCCTCTGAATTACTAACTTTCGACGAATTTTATGACATCAAATTCCTAGGTATAAAATTATCGTTTCCCGGTAGTTTTGTATACATTACATGTTCATATATCCCACCATCATCTGAGTTCCCTATTTACGCAAATCACCTTTCCTGTATTCAGTCAATTTCCAAAAAACTGTCAAATCAAGATCAGTTGATGGTATTGGGTGATTTTAATATACCTAGTGCGACATGGTCCCCCGACGAAAACTCTAACATGTTGCTTCCTTTAGCGCAGCATGACTTTATTGACGGCTTGCTTGACATTGCGCTATCCTAAGTGAACCATGTTAAGAACTCATTAGGGCGTTTACTGGACTTGTGTTTTGTTTCAAATTCAGATGGCGTTTGCCTATCAAGTACGGGAGCACTTACACAACCGGAAGATCCTTATCATCCAACTCTAGAACTGACTGTAGACGTAAGAACAGAGCTGAAAAAAAAATCCGAGAAGTCGGTTAAACGAATCCGCTGCTTTCGTAAGGCAAACTTTCATCTTTTAAATACTTTTATATCCGGCTATGACTGGTCAGAATTTTATTCATGCACTGACACAAGTTAATCACGATGCACTCGCGAAGCGAACGGAAAGTTGTTAGAAAACACTTAAAGGTGTAGAAACGTTAAAGAGATTTAAGTAAACCCCGGTTTCAATAAGAAAAATGAAAATTCGGAGAGCAAAACAAAAACACGACCGTTCTCTGTGAAGACGCACGCCCATGCTTATCGTGCTTATCGCCCGGTGTTCATCGCTATCATTTGAAAACTCTACGGCAAACTCTGATCAGGAAATTGCCGATCTATTTGCCCAGTTTTTCCAGACAACATATTCTGTTTCATCCCGTCCAAATCCGTCTTATTCAAATGCCATACCCAAGTCGAACTTGATTTTTTATCTGAGATTAAGCGAAAGCTCCCTTCTTTTGGATCTCCATAAAGTTAAGCCAGTTTATTCACCGGGTCCGGACTGAGTTCCAGGCTGCGTGCTTAAATACTGTGCTGAAACTCTGTGTAGACATCTGTACAAATTGTTTACTTTGTCTTTAAAAACATCTCATTTCCCACTTATTTGGAAGGAGTCATTTGTCACTCCCCTTCATAAGAAAGGAAATAAATGCAATACAAGTAATTACAGAGGCATATCCTAATTATCCGCCATCCCAAAGCTTTTCGAAAATACTATTACACCCCATTTGCAGCATCTTTGTAGATCGATTATATCTCCATGTCAACATGGATTTATAAGGAGAAGATCTACGACGACAAACCTCTTGGAGCTAACGTCTTTTGTAATAAACGGCTTTAGAAAGAACATGCAGACTGACGTAGTTTACACTGATTTTAGTAAAGCGTTTGATTCAGTAAATCACTCGCTTCTTCTATTAAAGCTAGACTTATTAGGGTTTCCATGTGATCTTCTAACATGGATCTCAAGTTATCTGAGTGGTAGGACTCAACGAGTCCTCTTTAAAAACTCGATCTCGGAGTTGATCCGAGTTACTTCAGGAGTCCCACAAGGAAGCCACCTTGGCCCACTTCTTTTTACTTTATTTATAAACGATCTCCCTCTAGTCTTGACAAAGTCGCGTGTCCTTATGTACGCAGATGACGTTAAGTTATGCCTGCAATATAACGAAATTGCTAGCAGTTCAGACTTACAATCTGACCTAAATGCTTTTCAAACATGGTGTTGTGAAAATCTTTTGGATTTAAATAGCGCTAAGTGCAAAGTAATGACATTTTTTCTGGGTGAACCCACAATACGCAACGTATACGCTGGGTGGTTGCGCGTTGTCTAGAATTACGCAAGTTGATGACCTTGGCGTTCTCCTTGACCCAAAAATTAAGTTTTGTGACCATATTACTTCTATGGTAAATAAAGCCAGGGGAGTACTTGGATTTATAAAAAGGTGGTCAAAGGAATTCGATGATCCCTATGTTACAAAGACTCTGTTCATTTCACTAGTCCGTCCAATCCTTGAGTACTGTTCAGCAGTTTGGAGCCCTCAGTATGGTGTACATATAGACCGGATACAGTCTGTGCAAAAGAACTTTTTATTATTTGCTCTACGGGGCCTTAACTGGAATGCAAGCCTTATTTTACCATCCTACTCTAGTAGACTTCTCCTAATTAATCTACCATCCTTAGTAAACCGTAGAAATATGCTTGGCACTACTTTAATCTATAAACTTATTCACGGGGATGTGGAGAGTCCCGAGTTACTGGGTCGCCTAAGCTTCTCCGTGCCTAATAGAATTACCAGATCTAACTTTGATATACATGAACCGTTTAGAGTACTGTGTAACGACTATAATAGACTATACCACATTATTTCTACTACTGACTCTTTGCCAAGCTTTAAAGCATTAATTTTATGTTACTTATCACAAAATTAGGATTAGTATTTAGTCTCGTACGTATTTCTAATCTTAGTCTGTCCGCTTCTACATTGTGCTTTTGAACTTCTCGCGATCTCGTTTTTACGCCTATAAGGCTCCGCGCGTAACAAGCACTGCTTGGTGTAGTAGGTAGTAGGTAGGTAGTAGGTAGTAAGGGCCACTTGTTTGCGCTAATTTTAGTGCATCAACGTCCGAAAAAAAAAAATAAATAAATAAATCGCCACTTTTCCAAAACTTTCGTTTTTCTTTTGGACGCTAAGTACTTAATGGACCACCCTCGTAAATGCACCGACAAAGGAATCTTGCCAGATGAAAAGAAATATGACTTCATAAGAAACTATCAAGTCTCAAACGATGCAAACAGTGCTTGCTGTTGCGTTTTGCAATTATTAAAGACGTTTCATAAAAAACTTCGCCATAACCAGATTAAATAAAAAATATTCTCTTTGAGTGGTCGTTGTGGTTGTATTTAGAGAGCTTTTAAAGAAGACTCGTTGAATCCGACAACCTAAGATCCATGTTGAGAGATGACTTGGAAACATAAGTCTAGCTTTTGTACAAGATACGAGTTATGTGACAACGGAAGATCACTGAAAAAAAGAACTGGTGCCCGAGCAGTTTCCACTTTTCCGCGAAAGTGGGACCCAAACAACCCATGAACTTAAAAAAAAAATTAAATACTTGAAACACTACAACCAACCCCTATCCTCAACTATCCGTTTGAAATACTTTATATCTACGTTTTCACATTAGAGAAAAAATATACCTAAGTTGCATCGATAAATTATCTAAACTTGCTAAACTTGTTTCCTTACAATCACTACTAGATGCACACTAGATATGAAATCACAGCACCTAGAATGATAGCGTCTGATAACGAAAGAGCCCTTCTGTGCCCAACTGTCCTAAGCTACTTGCGAACACTGGGAATTAAACTTTACCATACCCCATCTCAGAAAAGCAAAGTAAACAGACAGGTAAATAGATTTCATTATACCTTCATGGAAATATATCGATGCTTAAACACGAATATCCATTCTTTAAAACCACCGAACTTATCTCAAATAGACAGGAACAATAACTTGTCCACTCAGTGACGAATAAAAAAGCCGTGGATATTTTTTTCAAACCGTACTTCTAGAATA
The DNA here is from genome assembly GCA_018153365.1 of Drosophila fuyamai. Taxonomy (NCBI): domain Eukaryota; kingdom Metazoa; phylum Arthropoda; class Insecta; order Diptera; family Drosophilidae; genus Drosophila; species Drosophila fuyamai. The sequence continues at coordinate 36,146 of JAECXW010000809.1, read as the reverse complement.
AACTACCAGGAATTATCCGATTTTAAACAGCAAACTGTTGAGGACATTCGAGGTGTTATTAAACACAAACAAACTTTTACCAACAATGGACGCATTAAAAATAGAATCGATCCAATTTTTTATAAACAGGTTAATAGTGTATGCCGCCAATAAACAAATAAAACCAAAGAAAAACAACGATTCAAGGAAGAAGAGGTTCAGGATGAACGAAGGGTAACTGTCAAAAAAACTTAAGAAAATAATTCCTAAAGTAAATTTTACTCTAATTTTCTCGGTTTCCAGACCGGGAAGGCTGCGTAAGATTATCTTAACTCTTTACCACTATTCCAAAATAAAACCATGACCTACAAAACTCAATTAAAACAAAATTTTGTAAAAATTACAATATATAAAAAATAATAACCTAGATTAAGTTAACAACTATTATAAGAAAAAAAGGAAGAAAAACCAATCCCTCAGAAAATCATTCGTAATCAGAATACCCAATGAAAAAATTTTATTTTAATGATAACAGGACACACAAAAAACACGAACTCAAACACCTAGACTAAGACAAATTGACGACTTAATTATAAGAATTGACTCAGCACAGGAATCGCTCCAGAGGCTATTCGAAATAATAGGGAGAGTTAACGCAACATACGGGGGTTTCCACGTGACGACGGCCATATTCCACAAGGCAATTATAATAGCGGACCAGGTCAACGAAATACTGGGAGTTTTCCCGACGTGCAATTCTTACAAACGGGACTACTCTCCTGTATATCTTGGCGATGCCCAAAGTAGTGGACAGGAAATACCGATTGATGAGGATCTACCAAATGACATCGGATGGCAAGCAAGTTGTACTGAAGTACACTACACTGGCAATGGACAGCCTAGAAATATACGTATTGTATATCGATCGGCAACATAACAGTGTGCCGAGAAAAGGATCTATTTAAATTGGAGGAGGTCAGTTGCATACCGAGACTGTTAAAAGGTGGCCAAGCCCAGTTCGACCAACCAGGAAACAGTGGAACTAATCGATGACTCCACAATTTTCCTAACTAATTTTAATGGAACGGTATCTACTCCAGTTAAGAAGCAATACTTGGAGGGTTCATACGTCGCACAATTTTTCAATGAAACGATTACAATCGGTGACCGCAACTACAGCAGCTACTCGTCAACACGCCTGATGGCAATAAACCTGTGCAGTCATCGATTAGTTCCACTGTTTCCTGGTTGGTCGCACTGGGCTTGGCCATCCGTGCTAACCCAGATAAAAACCTCGGGTTACGAGCTTTCATTGAAATACGTCCATGAATTCAGTATGAAAAATCTGAAAAGATTGTCAGTCATGTCCAATGAGATTTTCATATCCTTCTCAGTAGAAATAGTCATTTGAAAGAAGGTATCGTCGACCAAAGGAATTCCTAAGCTGTGGGATCCGCCTGTGAACCTGGAAGCACAGGGAATGCAAGAACCCGCAACCAAGGCCTAATGATCTGTGGGACACAGATCTTGTGGTGGGGAGGAGTTAACACCGGCCAAGCGCCCCCTTCCCTTTACCCCCTCCTGACCCCTACGATACAGGACATCGCACGTATCTCTTCACCCCTCTCGACCACACAACGGCAACAAACATTTAAGTGGCTACAATCTTAAGTAGCTACAAAAACGCAGCCGCTAAGTTAAGTTTGCAACGCAGTCGTTTCCGACCCCATAAAAAACATATATTCTTCATCAGGATCACTAGGGGAGTCTGTCCGTCCGTCCGCTTGTCCGTCTTTTTCGATACTGTTTGAGAGCTCAGTTTAAAGGCTAGCGATGATAAACTTACACAGTTTTTACAGCTATCTTTCCAATATAATCTACCCGTTACTCGTAGAGTATATAAGTCGATCTAGCCATGTCCGTCTGTCCGTCTGTCCGTATGAACGCTGAGATCTCGGAAACTATAAAAACTAGAAGATTGGCATTTTGCATGTAGATTTTAGGAGTTCCTACGCAGCGCAAGTTTGTTTCACAATGGTGCCACGCCCCCTCTGACGCCCACAAGCTGTGGCCACAGTTTTGATGCTATTATGAAAATTTTAATTGATATGTTTTTGTTTCGTCAATACCTAATAAAAGTTTGCCACGCCCACTCTAACGCCCAAAAACCCATTAAACGCTTAAGCCTGGCTAGGCCCTACATTTCCGCCTTTCATGGCCCGTGGTACCTATGCAATACAATAGCGCATTCTAACGGATGACTTTGGAACAGCTGGCCAAGGTGCTCAACGGAGTCAACGTTAATTCTCGATAAGGATTTTTATTAAAGGAAATTGCGATGGTTTTCATTTGTCAATACCGAACTATATTCCAAGAACTATGCAAATCAAATCAAGTTAGCCAAATTAGAGTTCTGAGTCAAACAATGGCGTATGTATGTATGTATGTAAGCATTGCACTCAAAAACATAAACATAAGCACAGCTGTTGGTGCAGGACAAAAGCTGCCGGCGCTAAAGCAGTGCTGGTGCAGATGCTCGTGCTGTAAAGCTGCCAGCTCTAAGAGATCGCCAAATTCAAATTGATAATTTGAACAGAGTAACGGGTATCTAATAGTCGATGCATTCGACTATAGCGTTCTCACTTGTTTTAAAGTTGGGATTTTTATGAGTATTAAGAATGCATCATATGAATAATTTTGGAGAATATTTTTACAGAATTCGGGAATTGGCCACATACTTGGAAGGGACTGACAATTAAGGAACCTTATTGCAATGACTAGGTATTCCTCGCAAGGACAGGAGTCCTTGGGAAGGACTTAACTTGCATCATATGAATATTTTGGATAATATAATTTACACAATATTCTGCAAGGGTATATTAACTTCGGCTCCGCCCAAGTTAGCTTTCTTTTCTTGTTTTTATATAATTTTCTGAAAATATAACAATTACCTTGTTGTATTAAACCTTATTTAGGTATAAAAGCATTTTTATACGGGATAGACTTTGATTTTCTTACAATCTAATTATAAAGTTGGGAATCTTATCTATAGGAAATATCTAGCCTTATTGCTAGATATTTCTAAATATCTGCTGCAATAATTGTTGTAAGGTGTTTATTAATAAGGTTTTTTTTGTGTTAATTTTATAAACAAATTTATAGGTACATTCATAGCAAAATAAACCTAAATATTAGAAATTCGCCATAAACCTTTATTTTTTCTGAGTCCAAGAAAAGATTTCTATTTTCAAGAAATTTTTTTCTCAGAACAAGAAAACTTTTCTTGAATCAAGAAAGTGTTTCTCAAATGTAGAAATTGTCGCCATAAACTAAACTCGCCCTAAATCCAAGAAAGAAATTTTAGAAATTTTTTTCTTATTAGAAAATTTGCCCTAAAAAATAATTTACCCTAATAAACAGAAAAATGTTCTAAAATTAACCTTAAAAATTAGTTAACCCTAAAAAATAGAAACGCTTTCTTAGCTTAACGCTCTTAGCTATATAAATATTTTCTAAAAAGTAAAAATTAAATCCAAAATATAAAAATATTTTCTAAAATATAAAAAACATTTTGTAAAATGTCACACCCTGACCATAAAATTGTTCTAACCAAAGACCAATATAAACTCTAAGATGCGTAACGCCCATACATTGGTTTTGCAATATGCAGCTCGTTTTTTGGTGGCGACGAAAATTCTCGCACAAAGTTGAGAGCGTAAAAATCTAAAAATAGAATTGCACGAATAAGGAAGTGCGTATGTGTGCGTATTTGTTCGAGAAGACGATTTTCGTCCAGAAATCATTTTTGGACTAAGAAACTAATTGTGTGTCAAAAGAACTTCTATGATTGAACAGGATGATTATTTAAATTGCATTTATGTATGTATATACATATGGCAATGAAGCTTGATGTAAAACTTTTTTATATACCTTAAAAATTAATATCTGCATATTTAATTCATAGTTTCGTTTTACATATTTAAATTAAAGCTAAAAACAAAACTTTTAAATCAAAACATATAAAACTGCTTGATTAAATTTAAAAATTTTTCAATAAAGTTTAATAGATTTGAATAATATGATTGTTAAACAAAAACAAAGCGAACTACATATATTTAAATTGAATATATTTTAATGATATTTTTTAATCCATGGCTAACTTTTAAATGGAAATATTACATTTAATTTTTATTCAAATGTATTAAACTTTGATTTAATGACTTAAAATATTTTAAGTAAATAAATATGAATAACATCATATCTAATATTATCAATCTGCATTTAAATCTATTCTTATTTAGTCAAGCAGTTTTATTTGTTTTGTGTTAAAAGGTATGTGTTTATAATTAATTTAAATATATAAAACGAAACATTTAATTTGATACTTAAATTATTTAATTAATTTAATAAAATATTTAACATATTAACTATTTTAATTATTTAGTATATTTAATAAAAAAATAGTTAATATACAAATACATATATAAATATTTATTACTTATTTTTACAGGGTAGGTTTAATTTTCCAAATTAAGCTTCCTTAGGAGTATAATTAAATAAAATACAAATAAATTTTTGGGAAATTATCCGTTTTTAGAATTTCGTAAATAAAATAAAATTAGCTTTAATGATTTTGTGCCTTTTAAATTTGATTTGAAAAGCGCGCGCCTATGTTTAGAAAGAAAAGCGCGCAAATCTTTTTTGTTTCCCCTTTGGGTTTTTCTTTTTTCTAAATAACTAAAATAGTTAATTGTTGTAATTTGGAGTATTATTTACAAAGTAACAAACTGGTCACATCACTCACACTAAAAAGACTTCGACTTTGTATTTCACCGTAAAAAGATGAGACACGGCTTATTAGAAAATATAGTTATAATTTCCTACGAACTTAACGTTCACTCGTGGCGTCATTATTTCGGAACAGATTACTGGGGGGTAATCCACGCAAGGATTTCCACAAATTCTCACAGGTTATGGGCCCAGACTAACCAAGAGAACCCAGGAAGTTTTTCTAAATCTTGTACGGACGAACCAAGTCGCGAAATCAAAAATGGCGGGTGTGTTCATCAAGATCGAGGCGCTTAACGCAGAAAACTACGATACGTGGAAATTAAAGATGCGTGCCGTATTAGTGAAAAACGATTTATGGCAGTATGTAAGCGGTACACAAGAATGCCCGTCTGAAGAAGACAAGAAGGTGGCATGGTGGCGGCAAGATGAAAAGGCCCGAGCGGACATAATATTGTCCATTTGCGCGTCCGAATTGTCACTCCTGGACGGTTGTGAGACCTCACATGCTTGTTGGCTAAGACTTCAGGAGCAGTTTCAATCAAGAGGCCCCGTGCGAAAAGCTGGCCTATTGAAACGGATCGCGCTATCACGAATGTCTGAGGATGGAGATGTACGCCAACATATCCATGAGTTCTTCGACGCCGTGGCCAAACTCAAGGAAATTGGAGTTGAAATAGGTGACGATCTGTTAGCAATACTATTGCTATACAGTTTACCGGAATCGTACGAAACATTTCGGTGCGCAATGGAATCCAGAGACGACTTGCCAGGTCCAAGTGTACTTCGTGTCAAAATTCTAGAAGAATCCAGTGCGCGTAAAACAAAAAGCGAACGAGACGATCAAAGCGCAATGTACGCGAGCCGGCATAAGTACAGCAAGCAGAAGTACAGCTATGCGAAGGAAACGGCACCAAAGGAGAACAGAAAATGTTTCGCCTGTAATAAAATTGGGCATCTAGCGCGGAACTGCACGTGGAGACGAAACACTAGACAGAGTGAGAAGTGCGACGAAAAAGGGAATATGGCCACAACGCTAAATATTGCAGAAGAGGCAAACGGCGCAGCAGCCCTAGGCAGTATGTGGTGTATTGATAGTGGGTGCACATCTCATATGAGTTCGAACGCGAGACTATTTAAAAATATAGAGAACACTGATAAAAAGCTGCATTTGGCAAATAAGGAAACAACCCAAGTAAACGGAGTCGGCGATATAAACGTGCAAATCAGAACAAACGACGTAAAATGTGATTTGTGATTTGTGGCATCGCAGAATGGGTCACCTAAATAGAGGTGATCTAATAAGTATGGCAAGATCAGGAAAAGTGCATGGTTTGGAGCTTGGTGAGAACTTAAACCCATCCGAGTGTGAAGTCTGTATCAGTGAAAAACAAACAGCGTCTTCATACAAACAGGCGGAAGATAAGAGAACCAGCTGTTTATTAGAAATTGTACATAGCGATGTATGCGGTCCAATGCGAACCAAATCCAATGGTGGCCGCAAATATTTTGTCACCTTTATAGATGATTACAGCCACTATTGTGAGACACATTTTCTTAAGCAGAAATCTGATGTATTCGAGGTTTTCAAGGCCTATAAAGCCTCGGCGGAAAACTTTACAGGTAGGAAGATTAAGGCTCTTCAATCGGACAACGGCACCGAGTATTGCAATAAGGCAATGGAGAATTTTTTAAAGACACATGGAATAAGGAGACGACTAACTACACCGCACACGCCGCAACAAAATGGGATTGCGGAGCGGCACAACCGTACGTTAATCGAAATGGCCCGATGCATGATGAGGCAGTCTGGGGCGCCGCCATCCTTTTGGGCAGAAGCGGTAAACACGGCAAGCTACATCCGAAACAGATGTCCGACAAAGGCTTTAGATGGCGGAATTCCTTATACCCAGTGTCCACAGGTAAAATACCGACTGTATGGCATCTGCGTATTTTCGGTAGAAAAGCATATGCACTTGTTAAAGGCAAAAATCAAGGCAAGTTCGAATCAAGGTCTGAAGAGTGCATTCTGGTTGGATATGACTTAGAGTCCAAAGCGTATCGTTTGTATTCGCCGAAGAGGCAAAGACGTTAAATTTTTGAATATTCCAGGATTTAACAGCGTTTACTCCGAGTTCTACGATGACGAGCAAGAAATCAGCGTTGAAATCCAAACAAACCAAGAAGCCGATCTAAGTCATCCGGTAGACCACGATGATGATTCATCAAGCGACGAAATGTTGCAACCAAATGCGCCGAAACATGGTAGAGGACGTCCCAAAATAGAAAGAAATGGGAAACCCGGTAGACCGCGGAAAATGTATCATCCAACGCAGAAAGAAATAGTTAAAGACGCCGATTTGCCACCGAAAGACGCATTTGAGGAATGCGAAAGTGCTTACGTAGCCATCACGGATGATCCGGAAACCCTTGACGAAGCGAAGAGCTCCGTTGATTCTATCGGCTGGTCCCAGGCAATAGAGGACGAATACATGGCCCACATTATCAACAAAACGTGGGAGATAGTTGAACGGCCAAGTGACAGAAAGGTTATCGGAAACAAATTAGTGTTTCGAACCAAGGACGATGGCTCCAATGCAGGAAAGAAGAAAGTTCGACTTGTAGCCAAAGGCTGCTCTCAGCGTCCTGGAGAGGATTTTCAGGAATCATTTTCCCCGGTGGTGCGATCTACGTCAATAAGGCTATTGACAGCTCTAGCAGCAGAATTTGACATGCAAATCCATCAGATGGACGTCGTCACTGCTTACCTCAACGGCGAGCTAGAAGAAAAGGTGTACATGAGTGTTCCCGATGACTTCATGGAATTTGCGCGGCGATTAAAAGCAGGTGAACCCATCGGATCCAAACAGATTGCAGCTGATCCCAAAATTGTGGCTATGGCAAATGAGATGACCGCAGGAGAAAAGAGAGCAAAAAAACCCACATGCCTAATCAAAAAGGCGCTTTATGGATTACGGCAATCAGGTTTGCGCTGGTACTGCAAGCTCACCGGAAAGCTTAAAGAAATTGGATGCGAGCCAACGAAACAGGATCCATGCTTTTTCGCAAAGAGAGAAGGGCAGAAAATTTTGTATATCACTATTTATGTCGACGATTTATTGTTAGCCACTAATCATCCAAAATGGCTTATTCAAGTGAAAGATCATTTAAGCAAGGCGTTTGAAATGAAGGATATTGGTCCTGTTAAAAACTGTTTGGGTATCGCATTTGATCAAAACTTGCAAAAGCGTACTGTTTCAATGTCACAGCAAAAGTACATTGATATAATTTTGAAGAGATTCGGAATGGTTGATTGCAAACCTACTGCAACTCCAATCGAGGCGAAGTGCTCACTTAAACGACCGGAAAAACCCAACGAAAATGAAATGGAAAGGTATCCATATCAAAGTTTAATTGGCACTCTAATGTTTATTTCAGTTATGACTCGACCAGACATCGCCTACGCAGTGAACTTCTTAAGTCAGTTCAACTCGAGCTACGATGCTAACCACTGGAAAGCAGCTAAGCGAGTTCTTCGATATCTAAGCGGATCGAGAAACCTGGGACTACTTTTTCATGGCTCATGCAAAGATTTGTATGGCGTTGTCGACGCAGACTGGGGCGCAAACTTAACCGATCGGCGCTCATACTCAGGCCAGGCGTTCATCCTAGCAGGTGCGGCTGTGAGCTGGGAGGCACGCAAGCAAAGGACCGTGGCACTATCCAGCACGGAGTCTGAATATCTGGCAATGTCTAGCGCAGCCAAAAAAGCTGTGTATTTAAAGGCACTTCTAAATAGTCTTGGCTGGACCTGCGAGACTGTCAAAATTTTTAACGACAACCAAAGCGCTCAGAGATTGGTCAAAGGTTTCGGTTTCCATCCACGCACGAAACACATAGACGTACGTCATCATTTTATACAGGATATGTACAAGAGTGGTGACATCGATATACAGTATATGCAAACCGATAAGATGCCAGCTGATATCATGACCAAAGGGCTTAATAGTTTAAAGCATTCGAATTGTATTTCTTGGCTAGGCATCACTTATATCAATTAATTTATATTTGGTTACTTTGAGGGCGCGTGTTGTAATTTGGAGTATTATTTACAAAGTAACAAACTGGTCACATCACTCACACTAAAAAGACTTCGACTTTGTATTTCACCGTAAAAAGAAGAGACACGGCTTATTAGAAAATATAGTTATAATTTCCTATGAACTTAATGTTCACTCGTGGCGTCATTATTTCGGAACAGATTACTGGGGGGTAATCCACGCAAGGAATTCCACAAATTCTCACATTAATTTACAAATATTAATATAAATTTAGTTTATATTATGATAATAATTTTATATAATGTTATTATAATACGTATAATATAAAAATACCACAGATTAAAAAAATCCATATATTTAAAATACAATAAATATAAAAATATGTATTCATCCTGTTCAATCGCAAAATTTCTGAGGCTCCTAAAAATTGTTCACACGTCGCATACTGAATACCCTAATGACAATTATTCCAATGTGAAGACATGTATGAAATAAATTATGTTTTTTTTTATACTTAGATATATTTGGTCATTACTAAAAAATATTATACATTCGAATAATTAGTAAATAAAGTAAATATAAAGGCAATACAAAATAAGTATTTTTAATAATGTTATAATTTTAAAATAAAGAGTATATTTTGACAGCGCGCTGCAGCGAATTTCTTCGCTTGTGAATACATGTGCACATATACATTCGTCGGCTGTCGCAGTATGCGTGCAAAAGCGCGGCTGGCTTTAGAGCGCCCTCTCTCTGGCTTTTGGGCAGAGAGCGAAAAGCCAGTTGAAAAGCCATCACAAAATATTCATGTGCAAAAAAATCGTATGGCGTTACGCATCTTAGAGTTTATATTGGGCTTTGTTCTAACCCTGTCCGACGCAAGTTCAATTTCAACTGCCGTCGGGCCAAACATCTTTCTTTTTTTCTTTTTTTTTACTTGTATTACAAACACACATGAGAAGTAATGCTTAGAACGACTAAAGGTTTTACCCTTTATTAAAAAGTAATTAAAATAGTTTTTGTCATATGAAATATCATCTCAAAATATTTATTTGAAATATTTCGACTTTCACTGTTGCGACTTAACGAATTCTAAACAATATTTATACCCGTTACTCGTAGAGTAAAAGGGTATATTGTATTCGTGCAAAAGTATGTAACAGGTAGAAGGAAGCGTTTCCGACCCTATAAAGTATATATATTCTTGATCAGGGTCACTAGCCGAGTCGATATAGCCATGTCCGTCTGTCCGTCTGTCTGTCCGTATGAACGCTGAGATCTCGGAAACTATAAAAGCTAGAAGATTGGCATTTTGCATGCAAATTCTAGGAGTGCCTACGCAGCGCAAGTTTGTTTCAAAAAGGTGCCACGCCCCCTTTAACGCCCACAATCGCCCATATACGATTTTAAAAATTTAAATATTTCGGAAAAGTAAAAATGCAGTTTTATTGTGTTTATCAATACATATCGAAATGTAGAAGAAATTTTTCAAATCGGACCATTCGTTAAAAAGTTATGCGTGATCAAAGTTTCTATCTCCATCTCCCTCGCACTCCCTTTACCTGAGTAACGGGTATCTAATAGTCGGGGCACCCGACTATAGCGTTCTCTCTTGTTTAAACTCCTATGCTTCGCTAACGCCCCATCACATAGTCCTTGGTTTTGCCGTGCGTTCATCACGCGCGACCGTGGCTCCATTCGATGTCTTTGAATTAAAGATACTTGTCGGAGTTTCCTTGTAAGAACTAAAAAAAATCATAATTGTACACATTTTCTCCCTCTCTTCCCCCACAGGATCGATCTTGACAATTCATTAGTGGCAATACTTATACAAACTTTGTAACTTTTCTGAATGAGAAGCGAATTGCTTAAATCATATACATATACATACATACATCATATACACATATATATACATACATAAGTCCATAAATCCTGAATTAAAATTACATCATGATGGAATGTAGGCACATTTTTTATACATTTTTGAGTTTATGTTATTCTCATTCTACTTTCTGCCAATATTTCTGATATAAAAAATCTATAGTCGTATTTTTCTGAATTGAATTAAGTTAGATGACATACTTCTGTGGTTCTTGGGACATATGTAAATCAATGAACACACCGCTAAATATTTACGTATTTTCATATTTTCATATATATATATTCATTAAATTGTAGTGTTATTGAATTACTCGAGGTCATACGTTGGTTATATTTAATTTCTTTTATAACACAACGTTTTTATTCCACTTAACTTTCATCACACTTACACTCCCTGGGGAGTGAACCCGACTATGATAGGACTAGCTAGTTTCGTCTGCACGTCACCTCAGACTCATCAGCTATCTACGGGGATGGAAGCAGAGCGTCAGAAACTCCCCAATGTTACGATCAGAGAAGCTTTTGGCAATTGTTAGTTGCCAAAGTTCATTGGTTTTAACATAGGTGGAGTTCTGTCGTTAAAGCTTCTATCAGTGTGTGAAGGTTTTCAGTGTTTTGTCTGTTGAAAAACCTTCGGTTTTTTCGATATGCTGACTGGTAAATACAACAAATAGTTGAAGATTGTTTTTAATTGCTGAATTTTTGGGCGAGTGGATCCCTTTTGTTTATGTTGGTTTTGTATCGACCTGTTAAACAATAATTGTAGTGTTATTGAAATACTCGAGGTCATACGTTGGTTATATTTAATTTCTTTTATAACACAACGTTTTTATTCCACTTAACTTTCATCACACTTACACTCCCTGGGGAGTGATGAATTACGTTTTCTGTGTTTTTAATAAGGAACATTAGATTATCTGAAAGCACATCTAGCTATTTTCTGTAGAAATAAAAATTTCAACTTTTGCGACGAGCAGAATTGAGATGGCACTCAATCAGAACTTTTAAGTTTCAGAATTTCTTTTAAGAAAAAAATAGCAGCATAAAATGATATATTATATTATGAAATGATTATATTATACTTTTTTTATAATTAGACCTACTTTTTTCTTATAAATTGTTCAAACAATTGTCAACGAAAACTGCTTATGCAAGTTAATCACAGAAACATTTCTACAACATCAATATAACCTAGTTCCACAACAAAAAGCAAATTCATAGACAGTAATTACATCAGGAACACAAAGACGATATGGCAGCACAAGAGTTACAAGAAGCAGTCAGACAAATAATTGCTAAGCCATTACCGATCCTATTACAACAAGCTATTACAACACGCTCAAAACACTCACACTAATTCGATTTTGCACAGTTTCCAAATCATTTCCTATGAAATTCGAGCTAACCTCGAAGGTTTCGATAGGGTACCAGACATCGTAAAAAGCTGAGGGGAATTTTCTGGCAAACAAGAAGAGTTCAGCTCTTGGAAAAAAGGGGATACGTAGACACTGCGTTAGAATCTTATAATACTCCACTTAACTGTAATGCCATTTCTAAATGTCTAACTTTGCACTACGCAGATAAGCGGGATTTAGGCACTCTTGAATACCAAATGACAACTCTATGCCAGGGTGCTCACCAGTCGGTAGAGGAATTTCATCAGCCAGTCAACAAACAACTTTCGCTTATTGGATGTATGGAATTAGGAATGGAAGCAGAACAATAGAAAATGTCTAGGGACAAAGCCTTAGACACTTTTGTGCGCGGACGTCGCGGAGATTTATATCGTCTTCTCGGTATGAAGGAACCAACCGATCTTCCTTCAGTTTTACATCTTTCTCTAAAGTTAGAGAAACAAGCCATCCGTGCAAACCATGCAGTTAAAAGAGGTCAACAATCCGGATTTAGAAACATGCCATCCCAACACATACCACATTTACAACCAACCAGACCACAGTCAAGCAGGCCACAGTGGTCATTCCCCATTAATACCCAGTATCAAAATCCTTAAGTTCCATCCAGACAAAATAATAATTTGTTAAACCAATCAAGCAGCCCCTGACACTTCTTCAGAAGTGGAAGAAGAAACACTATCCCTTGACGAATATAACGAAACCGTAAAAACACAGGACGAATCACAATCGAAATATCCTGAATCTCTAACAGAATATTCTGAGTCCATAAACCAAGCCGACCAGAAAAACCAATACGATTATACCTACCTTTATTTTTTAGAATAACCAACTCCTCATTGCCATATTTTGAATGCAAGCTGAGGAGTAGAGAAATTTTAAAATTATTAATTGATACCGGTTCAAACAATAATTACATCTTGCAAAAATTCGTTAAAAATCCTATAGAAAATAAATCCTCGTTTGACGCCATCTCGGTTGGCGGAAGTATTAAAATTACACATCACAAATAGCCAATTTATTTAACGACCCTAATACAATAATTAAATTTTTTTATTACCAACTTTAACACACCAGTCTACTCGAAATTTTATCAATATCCAATGGCACTCAAAGACGAAATTGACCGACAAATCAAAGAGCTCTTAGAAAACAATATAATACGATCATCTAGATCGCCTTACAATTCACCAGTGTGGATAGTACCAAAAAATTAGATGCCAAATAAAGAAATATAGAATGGTAATAGATTACAGAAAAATATATATTGTGACAATAGCAGAAAGATACCAAATACCAGTTATAAATGCAGTTCTTGCACAACTGGTAAATATTAAAATGTTTTCTGTGTTAGATCTCATAAAAAGGTTCCATCAAATTCTCTTAAATGAAAACGATATAGAAAAGACAGCCTTATCCGTGAATAACGAAAAATTTGAGTTCACAATACTTTCATTTGGGCTGAAAAACGCACCATCTATTTTTCAGCGTGCCCTAGACGACATTCTTGGGGAACACATTCAAAAAATTTAGATACAATATTTTAAACCTGAAATAATGCCAATAAAATGCGAATTTTTCAAAAGTAAAGTTGAATTTTTAGGATTTTTAATTTCAGATAAGAGAAAAGAAACCAAACCAACAATGATAGAGGCCATCGCTAACTACCCCATTCCCAAATGTTAAGGAATTAAGATCTTTCCTTGCACTATCAGGGTATTACAGACGATTCATTATGGGCTACTTTGCATTAGCAAAACCACTCACTATATTACTTAGGAGCTAGTGTGGGAGAATTTCGTAGAAAGCTTCATCGAATAAATCTATTCATTTCAAAAATGAAGGCATTAACGTCTTTAATAAATTAAAAATCACCCTTATCTCAAAAGACTTAATATTACAATATGAAAATTTAAAAAAAAAATTTGTGTTGACAACGGATGCCTCCAATCGGAGCAGTACTTTCACAGAAGGACCGACCTATAGATTTCATATCTAGAACACTATCTGAAACCGAAGATAACTACGAAGCGGTAAAGAAAGAAATGCCATTTCATGGGCAGACCACGAACCACTTACACACGATTGTAATTGTGAGGGATAGCAATCAAGAGATGGAAATCATATATTAACGAATATAATAATTAACTACTTTATAAACTATACTATTCCGTTCCCGACCTTATAACTCGACCAAATTTTCATAATATTGATATTATTGAAATATTAAATAAGAAAGGAAAGCTAACTTCGGCCGGGGCCGAAGTTGAAATACCCTTGCCGAATATTCTGTAAATTATATTCTCCAAAAAGATTCATATGATGCATTCTTAACACTCATAAAAATCCCAACTTCTTAACTTTAAAAACACCAAAGTTATGGCAATTCCTATCAATCAGTTATATGGCAGCTATAGAATATAGTCGGCCGATCCTAATGAAATTTGGTAGGTCGGATTAATTGGCCAAAACCCATAGAAAGTCCCAACTTCCTAACTTAACAAACACCAAAGTTATGGCATTTCCGATCTACAGTTATATGACAGCTATAGAATATAGTCGGCCGATCCCGGCCGTTCCGACTGATATACTGCGTGGAAAAGAAAGAAGGGTGTGTGCAAAGTTTCAATTCGATATCTTTAAAACTGAGATACTAGTTCGCGTACAAACAGACAGACGGATAGACAGACACACTGACAGACGGACAGACTGACGGACAGACAGTCGGACTGACAGTGGGAAAGGCAGTCGGACAGACAGTCGGACAGACAGTCGGACAGACAGTCGGACAGACAGACGGACAGACGGACATGCTTATATCAACTCAGGAGGTGATCCTGATCAAGAATATATTATATATACTTTATAGGGTCGGATGTGTCTCCTTCTCTGCGTTGCACACTTATGACCAAAATTATAATACCCTCTGCAAGGGTATAAAAAACGCTTAAATCTGTCAATCCTAAAAGCATTTTAAACATCATAAGAGATAATAGGAGAAATAGAGCGAATTTTTGCTGAACATTTCGGATCCATTAAAATCAGGTTCACACAAAATAAAGTAGAAGATTTGACTGAAGAAACTAAGCAGGAAGAATTTATATTAGAATTTAATAACAGAGCACATAGAAATGCAGAAGAAAACAAAAACCAATTTTCAGAATATATTATTTTCCAAAAATAAAACAAAAAATAATGACATTAGTTAAACAATGCAGGATATGTAAAGAAGGAAAATATGATAGGCATCTGCCCAATCCAGAATTTAAAGAAACCCCAATTCCTAAATACCCTGGACAAATAATCCATATTGGTCTTTCAGTTCTGCTTTTTTTAATTAACATACAAAAACTTAAACAAAAACAATTGATAGATTAAGAAAACCACAACAGAGAAAGGAAAGCTATAAAATCATATCTACCAGGACAGTAAATATTTGTAAAGCAAAGCAACAGACTAGGCTCCTAATTATCCCCACGTTTTAAAAAAGAAATTTTCAAAGAAAATAGGAATACAATTATTTTAACACAAGCAGGAAAAGTCGCTAATAAAAGTAATATTAAAGGTAACTTAGTCCTCATTAGGAACTTAAAACTTAAATAATAATAATAATAAAAAAGATTACCCTAACATTTACAGTTGTTGTCCGCTTGGTATAATTAGTCCGTTTGTGAGTGATCGGCCCAAAACCCTAAATTATACCGATGCACATACCATAACAATTTACAAGGCTATAGGAAAACTACAGATATTATAAGTAAAATTAATTACATCATAAATTGAAAATATATGGAAACGAAACGATTCAAAATTAAACAAGTGAGAACGCTATAGTCGAGTGCCTCGACTATTAGATACCCGTTACTCAGTTCAAATTATCAATTTGAATTCGGCGATCTCTTAGAGCTGGCAGCTTCACAGCACGAGCAACAGCACCAGCGCTTCTGTAGCGCAGGCAGCTTTTGTCCTGCACCAACAGCTGTGTTTATGTTTATGTTTTTGAGTGCAATGCTTACATACATACACACATACGCCATTGTTTGACTCAGACCTCCAATTTGGATAACTTGATTTGATTTGCATAGTTCTTGGGATATAATTTCGGTATTGACAAATGAAAACCATCGCAATTTCCATTAATAGAAATCCTTATCGAGAATTAACGTTGACTCTGTTGAGCACCTTGGCCAGCTGTTCCAAAGTCATCCGTTAGATGGCGCTATTGTATTGCATTGGTACCACGGGCCATAAGAGGCGGAAATGTAGGCGCTAGCCAGGCTTAAGCGTTTAATGGGTTTTTGGGCGTTAGAGTGGGCGTGGCAAACTTTTATTAGGCCAATCGATAGGTATTGACGAAACAAATACATATCAATTAAAATTTTCATAATAGCATCAAAACTGTGGCCACAGCTTGTGGCTTGTGGGCGTCAGAGGGGGCGTGGCACCATTTTGAAACAAACTTGCGCTGCGTAGGAACTCCTAAAAACTACATGCAAAATGCCAATCTTCTAGCTTTTATAGTTTCCGAGAACTCAGCGTTCATACGGACGGACAGACAGACGGACATGGCTAGATCGACTCGGCTAGTGGTCCTGAACAAGAATATATATACTTTATAGGGTCGGAAACGCTTCCTTCTACCTGTTACATACTTTTGCACGAATACAATATACCCTTTTACTCTACGAGTAACGGGTATAAACATTATCATACTCTGACACACGAAATAATTCAATCAATTTCTGCTCCAAGCACACTTACCTTAACAACAAAAAGCCGTCAAGCTAGATCAATAAATATGATTGGCTCAGCTTGGAAATATATCGCAGGTAACCCAGATCACGAAGATTTAGTTATAACAGAAAGTAACCTCAATAATTTAATTCAAATATCAACGACCAAATTATTATCAATAATCAGCTTCATGACAGAATAAATAACTTAACTTATAATGTGTGGATTTCTTTATGAGACTTTTTTACAAGAATTTTGCTGAATTGGGAGCGACTCAGAGGTACGCTCACAAGCTTTTTATTTTCAATTCTGATTTCTTAATTCTATTACATGTTTGCATAAAGCTTAGATCGGCCGGCTATGTCGGCAGAGACGCCGGCAGAGCTGCGGCCGAGGCTTATGTATAATTGTGTTTATATATGAGAGAGAGAGAGAGATACTACGTTCACTTGGCCGTCGGAGCGGTCGCACATATCAAATATGCTGACACCGCAGTTCCCACGCATTCGAGGGCGGTCATATAACCGGGCACTCGGGAACTGCTAGGTTTATATATTTGTGTTTTGTTATTTGTTGTATTTGCAAGTCTGCATATCGAAAAAACCGAAGGTTTATCAACAGGCAAAACACTGAAAACCTTCACACACTGATAGAAGCTTTAACGACAGAACTCCACCTATGTTAAAACCAATGAACTTTGGCAACTCACGATTGCCAAAAAGCTTCTCTGATCGTAACATTGGGGAGTTTCTGACGCTCTGCTTCCATCCCCGTAGATAGCTGATGAGTCTGAGGTGACGTGCAGACGAAACTAGCTAGTCCTATCATAGTCGGGTTCACTCCTCAGGGAGTGTAAGTGTGATGAAAGTTAAGTGGAATAAATCGTTGTGTTATAGAAGAAATTAAAATATAACCAACGTATGACCTCGAGTAATTCAATAACACTACAATTATTGTTTAACAGGTCGATACAAAACCAATATAATTTATTTATTTTATTATTTTTTTTATCAATATAATTATGGTTCTTTTTGTGTCATACGTGATATTATATAAGAGAATTAAAGTGATTATGAAATACACTTTTTTAACCTATTCTTATGAACTGTTTGCTTCTTATTTTTGTTATTTGAAATTACTATGTTTTCTCTTTCTTCTATACTTTCTACCTTATATGGTCCCGTGTATTTATAGTCTAGCTTGTGCCCTGTTTCATTTTTTAGTAAAACTTGGTCTCCGATTTTTAAATCAAAGTTCAAAATATTTCTGTCATAGTTAAGTTTTTGTTTGTGTTTATGGTATTCTAGCATTAATCTAGCTCTCTTAAATGCTTGTTCTAGTCTAAACTTAGATTCTTTAGCGTAATCATCTGTGTTATATAATGGTTTTATATTATCTATACTATTGAAGTGTTTGGCTAAATTAGATGTTTTACCAAAAACTAACTCGTATGGACAATAGTCATGTGCCATAGAGGGTGTTTATGTTGGTTTTGTATCGACCTGTTAAACAATAATTGTAGTGTTATTGAATTACTCGAGGTCATACGTTGGTTATATTTTAATTTCTTCTATAAATTAGAAGATTTCTTCAATTATCGAATTTATGTATTCTGTTTCTATGTCCGTGATGAACGTCTTCATTAGACCGTACTTCAGAATAAAATCTTCGAGTATAGATTTTGCTACTGTTTTTGCACTTTTGTTTTGGATTGGTATTGCTACAAGGTTATATCGCAAATTAGCGTTACAATGTATTCATTTCCTTGTTCAGATTTAGGTAGTGGACCGATCGTATCCACAATTACCCTGTAGAAAGCCGTTTGTGGCGTTTCGGTGATAGTTAATGGGGTCTTTGTATGTTTTGTTGTCTTTGCTTTTTGGCATTTAGGACATTTTCTTATATATTTTGTCATATCTTTGGTCATGTTTTTCCAATAATAATGCCTTTTTATTTTTGCTAATGTTCTAGCTATGCCTGTATGACCTCCTTGTATTAGATCATCATGGAATGTAAACAGTAATGTTTCTTTCTCTTTATCATTATTTGATAATTGGGTCACCGGCTTGAGTAGCGCTACTCTTAATGATTGTAATTTTTTATTGCCCATAATTTTAAAAGATTCCATTGAAATGGTTTCAAAGATCTTTTCGCTCGGTGCCACTTTTAGTTGGCTGATATTAAGTATACCGGCTTCTTTTTCAAGCCTTTGAAAGAACTGACCTAAGTCGAGAATTTCATTGGTGTAGAAATCGCTAACATCAATTCTTGCTATAACCTTTTTCCATGCTTTAGTAAGCAAAGTGAATCAGTTATTCGCAAGGTTACTACTTTTCGTACCTCGTCATTAACAATGACTTCGTATACGTTGGGCTGAGAAGCTTTATTTAGAATATGACTAGGCAAATTTATTTTTTTTTTTTCTGTTCCTGCGCAGGAATTTTTCTGTTTACTTTGATTTCTGGTAGTGACTTTCAGAATTTTATTATTTGTCCGGATATTTTTTAAATCCGTTATTGTTATTCTTGATAGCGCGTCGGCTATATGGTTGCCTTTTCCCTTAAGATATTCCACAGTAAAATCATATTCTTCCAAGTCTAATCTCATTCGTGTTAATTTTTAACTTGGATTTGTCATTGAAAATAAATAGGTTAATGGCCTGTTGGCCTGTTTTGACTGTGAAATGTTTTCCATAAATATATGGTCGAAAATGGTTTATTGCCCAGTGGATAGCTGCTAACTCTTGTTCTGTTGTATTTTTATTACTTTCTCCTTTCGTAAAGGATCTTGATGCATAGGCTACTGGTAGCTGAGTGTTATTGTAATCTTGAGTAAGAACAGCTCCACATGCTTGTTTGCTTGCATCTGTTGTTATGCAAAATTCTTTATTAAAATCGGGTTATTGCAATAATGTGAGTTTCATCAATTGGGTTTTTAGGTATTTGAATGCGTTTTGACATTTATCTATCCATTCAAATTTAACATTCCTTTTACATAATCTAGTTATGTGAAGTGAGTAATCGGAAAATTTTTGATAAAACGTCTATAGTAATTGCAAAATGCAACGAATCTTCTAGCGCTGTCTGCGTCCGTTGGGACTGGGTATTTTTCTATTATATCGTATTTTTTACTATCTGGTAAAATACCTTTGTCAGTTCACTTGTGTCCAAGAAAGGTCACTTCGTGTCTGAAAAATGTGCACTTCTCTGGGTGCAGTTTAAGGTTGTTTTTTCTACATAGATCAAAAACGTTTGTAAGATTTTTAATCATGTGTTTTTCTGAACAACCGATGACAATTGGGTCATCCATATATAAGAATGCCTGAGAAGGTTCGATACCTGAAAATGCAATTGTCATCATTCTTTGAAAAGAAATTGGCGCTATTTTTAAACCATAAGGTAATCGTGTAAAACGATAGGAGCCATTGCTCGAGGAAAATGACGTTATATTTCTAGACGTATCTTCGAGTTCTATTTGATGAAATCCTGACATTAGATCTAGACATGAAAAGTATTTAGCTCTACCTAATTGGTCAAGAATATAGTCTATTCTTGGTAGTGGAAATTTATTTTATACATTTTTTTTTTTATTTGGCGGTAATCTATTTGACAATTGTATTTTTTCATAAAATCTATTCCTATAATTCCATCACATGGAATAGGAAAGTTGGACGTTACTATATGGAAATTATGTGGTATAGCATAGTTGCCTGATAGAAGTTCTATTGCTGCTAAACCTTTTGAATTTGTTGTTCCTTCACCAACCCCTGATATTTGGATAATATTTTTATAGTCGACATTGTTAAATGAGTCTGAGGATTCTTTGTTTAAAGATATGTCTGCACCTGTATCAACTAGTAATGTATATAATTTATATAATTGATTTTATCGTTAGTTCATTTTGAACCTTATATAGTGTAGATCCTACAATTTTTGATTTGACGACTTCTACAGCCAAATCTTCACACGTTCCCTTTGTCGGGTCAACCAGCTTCAAAGCTGTTACAAATCTATGCAAGTGTAGTTTTTGTCCGTTAAATTCCGGAATATTTATATTTCTTTAATATATGCCCGTTGGGCAGCTGGATCTGCCATTATGTTTTCTTTTCTTTCTACTATATTTGTATCTGAATCTATATTTTCGTCTTCTTCTGTTTCTGACTCTACTGCTGTAATAAATGCAGGGATTGAGAGATCGTGTAGATCTTTTTCATTTATTTCGATATCTTTGCTTGTATCTGAATCTTCTTCTTCTGCTAGGGCTTTTTGTTGGTCTAGTGTTAAAGGCGTATTCAAAATTGTCGGGATATTTATTTTTAAATCATACTTATCCTTGGCAGTTATTAGGTTTGTCCGCAATCTTATCAATATTTTGGATAATTTTGATAAGTTTGTTTTGTTAATTTTTTCCCTATTTTCATGCACTAGGGTTCTTGCCTGATTGTAAGAGTCTACAAGAATTTTTACATGTTTATCTACTGTTTCTTTTTGTGTTTGCCTTTTTTAGCTTACACATTTGTAAGACTTTCAAATGTTTCTTTTAATTCACAGATATGGAGTATTAACTGCTCCCATTCCATATTAAATTTTTATTCATTTTTTTTTTTAATTTTTACTTGTGCATAATTTTTAGCACGTTAATATGTCCTAAGATGTCATGGCGATTTCGGAGAATACTTTACAGTTTTTCACGGTAGACAGTACTATGGCATTTTGCGTTCTGCTGCAATGAATAATTGGAGAGAATTCAAGATCGTACCTATTCATATATTCGTATTCAAAATCTGCAATTAATAGAGGCTCTGGTCTGTTCCTAATTAAGGCTAATACCCTATTCTCAAAATTTGGCTCGTTAGCCAATATAACTCTAAGGCACTCGTTGTATTCATTTTAATAATTTTCTTTTTTATGATTTTTATTTCTTTTTTAAACGGGTATTTTAATTTTCGTACATATTCAATTTTTGTTAAAAATTTAATTTTTTGTTTTAATTTAATTTCTTTTTTGTATTTTATTATTAATAATTGTTTGGCGCTTGTTAAATTAGATTTTATCCAGATCATTAGCCTGGCTTCTGTTAATGGCTCTCTTTGATACACATTTGTTGTGGAACATATAGGCCTTATATAAAAAATATGCGCTCATAAAGAAAACAATTATTGATAGTAGAATATTCGTTAATTTGAAATCAATATTTTGTGATTCAATTTTATTTATTACGTTAGCAGTGGAGTCCACTGACTTAACGTCTACTAATCCCATATTGGGTATTATTTCTGTCTCGTTTGTGAGGTCTGTTTTGGATATTGAATTGCTTTTAAATGAGGCATTCATATATATAAAATATTACAGTATATTAGTGTACCATTTTTTTAACATGTTTATTCACAATTAGGGTTTTCGAAAGGACCTTTACAATCAGGAGGGCACTTAGGCTTCCTCGTTTCTTTCATGTCCTGCTTATTATACCCGTTACTCGTAGAGTAAAAGGGTATATTGTATTCGTGCAAAAGTATGTAACAGGTAGAAGGAAGCGTTTCCGACCCTATAAAGTATATATATTCTTGTTCAGGATCACTAGCCGAGTCGATCTAGCCATGTCCGTCTGTCCGTCTGTCCGTCTGTCCGTCTGTCCGTCTGTCCGTCCGTATGAACGCTGAGATCTCGGAAACTATAAAAGCTAGAAGATTTATATTTTGCATGCAGATTTTAGGAGTTCCTACGCAGCGCAAGTTTGTTTCAAACAGGTGCCACGCCCCCTTTAACGCCCACAATCGCTTATATACGATTTTATTTAAATATAAATTTAAATATTTCGGAAAAGTAAAAATGCAGTTTTATTGTGTTTATCAATACCTATCGAAATGTAGAAGAAATTTTTCAAATCGGACCATTCGTTTAAAAGTTATGCGTGATCAAAGTTTCTATCTCCATCTCCCTCGCACTCCTTTTACCTGAGTAACGGGTATCTGATAGTCGGGGCACCCGACTATAGCGTTCTCTCTTGTTTTTATAAGCTTGTAATTCCCTATATGTGTTTTCTAATTCTTGTTTAATTTTTAGGTTCTCTTCCCATGGTACTGGGGTTGATTTTGTATCATAAAGTTGCCTATTTGATTCCTTAATCTGGAGATTTACGAAATTTTTCTGTCCTCCTCTCTTTTTTTACTTATTTTTCTTGATTTAGGCGAACGGGACCGGTGCTGGCTGCACAGGCTATTTCATCTATCGTTGGGATACACTTTTAGTCTCTGTGCATCCCTTTGCTCAATAGGAGCAGGTGCCGCCCACGAAGGTGAAGAACGCGGATTGCCTTCCGCACTCATATATTTCCAGCGTTGGTGTAGAAGGATTTGCTATTCCTTCCACACTTGTTGAATTTTCGTTGTCCGGGGCCTCTGGGCTCAGGCGGTAATGGTGCCGGTCATCGCACAGGTGTCGTTGGTTGTTATAGTTGTTGGTTGCTTGGTTTCTCCGTTATTTGTTGTAGTTCAAAAGTTTATGTTGCTCGGACATTTGGTTGTTGCTTGTTATAATAGTTGTTGTTATAGTTGTGTGTGCTGTGTGTGTTATATTTGCACTGTTTTGCTGAGGCCTTTCCTCCGTCTGATCTTTGAATCGACAATCGCATTTTTCAAATTCTTGCACTCATTCGCTTTTGTGCATTAATTTACGTCACTCGCACTCACACGCACATTTTTCACACTAAATTATATGTTTTTTTTTTTTCAACTACAACCTTAGTCACGGTCGCCATGTGTGGACTTCTTTATGAGACTTTTTTATAAGAATTTTGTCGAATTGGGAGCGACTCAGAAGTACGCCGGCTATGTCGGCAGAGACGCCGGCAGATCTGCGGCCGACGCTTATGTATAATTGTGTTTATATATGAGAGAGAGAGAGATACTATGTTCACTTGGCCGTCTGAGCGGTCGCACATATCAAATATGCTGACACTGCAGTTCTCACGCATTCGAGGGCGGTCATATAACCGGGCACTCGGGAACTGCTAGGTATATATATTTGTGTTTTGTTATTGTGGCCAAATGCAAAAAAGCCAAATAAAGTGTCTGTACTTAAATACGCATCAATTTACTGAGATATGTGAACATTCTACAATAATATGCTAGTAAATTCAATTCAAAAAGACAGATTTTTTAATAATGACATTGCGTCAAGCTTGCAAACGCTCGTTAAACTTATGAAAGAAGAAATAGGAAACATTAAATTTGAAATACAATGCGCTAAAATTAACGTAATTAATACTCTTTCATTTAACGAACCAGAGATTAATGAAATATATATAAAATATCTGAAATATTGTTGAAAAACTTAATACTCTTTTGTATTAACAAATACGTGAATTGGTGGGTCTCGGATGATTTTAAAACCGACGAAGAGAATGACGAAAAGGAGTGCGGTTTGGATCGAGTTCGATATAACACTGGCTTTTAATTTCAATATAAAAATGCTTAAGCTTAACTTAACGACGGGGGCGAGAGACGGGGCGAATTCGCGAGAGCGATTAGATCTTTATTGCGCTCCCGCTCCCGCCTTACACTATTCAATAAATTTTAAAACACGCAAATTGCGCGAACACCGCCCCCTCTGAAGGACCGCCGTCTTCAGCATGCCACAGGAAGCACCGCCAGCCTATGCACCGCTCGCCGATACGTCCCATCCTTCGTCTTCACGTCCGCCACTCGGACCTTGCCGTCAGCGCCGACGTGCACCGCCACGATCCGCCCGGTCATCCACTGCTGCGGCGGAAGGTTGTCCTCGGCGACGACGACGAGAGCTCCCACGTCGACGTTTTGGACCTCCTGGTGCCACTTGTTTTTTGCCTGGAGGCTCGAGACGTACTCCCGGGACCAACGCTGCCAAAACCTGTGCCTCAGAGACGAGACACTGCGCCATCGTCGTAAGCAGGTTGTGCTGGCTTGGTCCGGGAGCACTGCTGAGGGTGGAGCTAGGAGGGGCCCGCCGATCAGGAGATGGCCTGGGCTTAGGGCTTCGCCGTCGTTGGGATCCGTGCTGATCGCTCCGAGGGGCCTGGAGTTGAGCACGGCCTCCACGCTGATGAGGAGAGTTCCGAGCTCCTCCGCGGTCAGAATGTCTTCGCCGACCGTCCGAAGGAACAGGTGCTTTGCAGACTTCACACCTGCTTCCCATAGTCCGCCGAAGTGAGGTGCTCTGGGCGGTATGAACGCAAACTCGCATCCTTTTCTTAACGCGAATGTTGCGATACCGCCCCCCTGCTCCGCCAGACGGGCCCGGAACTCTCTCATGTGGCGATCGGCTCCGACGAAGTTCGTCGCGTTGTCGCACCACACCTTCTCCGGAATCCCGCGTCGACTCACGAACCTTTGGAATGCCAACAAAAACGCATCAGTGGTGAGGTCAGACACTAACTCTAAGTGGACCGCTTTGGACGCAAAACATACAAACAATGCCACGTATGATTTGTACGGTGGCTTGCCACGGATACGATACGTTGTGTTAAATGGGCCACAAAAATCAACACCACAGATATTAAAAGGGCGGAGAGCTCGAAGTCTGTCTGATGGCAAGTTCCCCAAGATTTGCGTCAAGAGTTGCGGCTTGCACCGAAAGCAACGAATGCAAGAACGAACTGTTCTGCGGCAAACTTCCTGCGCATTAACCAACCATATCTTTTCTCGCAACAGACTTACAAGAGCTCGAGGGCCAGCATGACAATTTGTAACGTGCAGGTAGGACACGTACGTTTTAACAAACTGTGAGCCTTTCGACAACAACAACGGGAATTTGGCTTCGTACGGGATAGGAGCATTCAATAACCGACCCCCAACTCGCAGCAATGTCGAGGAACACCAATCTAATTTTTTCTCCTGAAGAAAAGGGCTTAGTTTTTGTATATTCGTTGCTACCGGTTTATTTTTTCGAATTTTACCCATGTCGTCACTGAACTCGTGAGATTGGATCACTTCCACTATTTTCTCGAACGCAAAATTCAGTTCTCTTGGTGTTATACTTTTTTCAAAGGGCTGCGACACTTTTTTACTTTGAATAAACCGTAAGACCCATACGAAAACCCTTAGAAGCCTTATGTGCGACGAAAAGGATTCTATTTTCTGAAGCTCATAATTGGGCTCTGGAATTACCACAAGCGCCAATGCTGATTTGCGTAATTCCATCGACACGACATCAGCAGGTACTTCGAAGTGTCGATTTACAGGCCAATCTTTTTCTGCATCGAGCAAAAACGACGGCCCAGCGAACCAAATGGAAGCTGTAAGTTCCTCAACGTCACATCCCCGTGACACAATGTCCGCTGGGGACATGTCTCCAGATTGCTTTTTCCGACCACTCTTGAATCTCCGCCACTCGGTTTGAGACAAAAACTGACAACGACGAAGGATGCGTTTTGATCCAATGCAAAGTGATCTCCGAATCCGTCCAGAGGAACACTTTTGTAATCGGAAAATTGAGCAATGGTCTTACACGATTATAAAGATCCGCAAGAAGGTGAGCTGCGCACAACTCAAGGCGAGGCAAAGTTTTCGTCTTGAGGGGAGCTACTTTGGATTTTGCTGTCAATAAAGATACTTTTAAACCTTCAGCGGTACTAGTGCGAACGTAGATGCACGCTCCATATGCTCGCATGGAAGCGTCAGCGAAGCCATGTATTTCTGCCGGGACTTTGGCGTCTGTATGAACGAATCGCGATACCTTGATCTTGGGCAGCTGCAATAGCGTTCTCTTAAAGGCTTCCCAAGATGTCTGCAGTTGCATCGGCAGCGACTCGTCCCAGTCTAACTTTCGAAGCCACAGTTCCTGCAACAACATTTTTGCCCTAGTCACTAGAGGACACAATAGGCCAAGCGGATCGAAAAGTCGGGCAGTCACCGACAGTATGTTTCGTTTTGTCGCACGAAGATCCAGGAAAGAGTCATCCAACCGAAATTGAAAGTAATCTTTACCCGGCAACCAAACCACGCCAAGGGTTTTAGTTACGTCTGAGTCTGCCGTTAGCGGCATGACAGCGCTTTCAGATGCGGACAACTCTGGGCAGTTTTCTAACTGCCACTTTGCCAATTCAAATCCTGCCTCTTGCAATACCTGAGAAACTTCGTCTCGAAGGCTTAGCAGGTCCTCAACGCATCTGGCGCCAGTCAACAAATCGTCACCATAAAAGTCATTCTGAATGACCTTAGCGGCTTTTGGACACGAATCCTGCGCGATCTCTCCAAGCCGCATTAAACACCGAATCGCCAGATAGGGTGCTGGCGAAGTTCCATAAGTCACGGTGTTCAGCTTGAAGATTTTTAGAGACTCAGATGGATCTCGTCTCCACACTATGAGCTAAAAGTTTCGGTCAGCTTCGTCAACCATTACTTGACGATACATCTTTTTTACGTCTGCTGCAAGCTCAAACTTGTGCAGTCTGAACCGAAGAAGGGTCGAATACAGCTCCTCTTGAATGGTGGGGCCAACCATCAAGATGTCATTCAACGCGACCTGCGTCGATGTACGGCTCGAGGCGTCGAATACCACTCTCAACTTTGTCGAGGTGCTTTGAGGTCGCAGCACGCATTGGTGCGGAATGAAATAGTGCGAACTGTCTGGAATTTTATTGTCATTGGAAGACATGTGGCCCATGGCTTCATATTCTTCCATGAATTCCAGATACATCTTTTTTAAAGAAGGATCTTTGGATAATCTTCTTTCAAGCGACAAAAATCTACGTTTCGCAACTTCATATGATGAACCAGAGTGTTCGGGTTAGATTTGAATGGCAAACGAACCGAAAATCTTCCGGACGACAATCTTTGAGAATTTTTCTCAAAGTGTTGCTCACAAAGTTGCTGCTCAAGAGTATGGACCTTGGCCTTGGGCGGCAAGTCCTGCACAGACCAAAATTTCTGCAGGGTTGTGTCTATTGACTCCAACACTTCCTCCTGGCAGCTGAGATGTACCAACTTTTCAGCATTTCTTATTTTTTCTGAGGCACATCTCCCTGACACTATCCAGCCGAGAACTGTTTTCTGCAAAATGGGAAACTCAAGCCCTTGCTTTATCTGGCCGACTGACAATAGTTCAAAGAACGAGTCTGCGCCTATAAGCATGTCTATTTTTTGGGGCTTGAAGAAGAATGGATCTGCCAATTGAATATTTTCAGGCACCCTCCAGCCGCTGGTGTTCACCGTTTGATCCGGATGATAACCAGAAATATTTTTTAGTATGTAAAATTCGGACGACAATTGACTGCTACCCACTCGCGACTTGACTATCGTGTGTATTTTCTTGGTTGCTTGAGCATTAGTTCCACCAATGCCCCGCAAGCTCAAACACACGTCCTCTCTCTTAATCTGAAGTCTCTGAGCGAGCTCGTCGGTCACAAAATTTACTTGTGAAC
Source organism: Drosophila fuyamai (assembly GCA_018153365.1). Lineage (NCBI taxonomy): Eukaryota > Metazoa > Arthropoda > Insecta > Diptera > Drosophilidae > Drosophila > Drosophila fuyamai. The sequence continues at coordinate 7,891 of JAECXW010000809.1, read as the reverse complement.
CAGAATCGAGCAACGCTCGAGCCAAAACTAATTCGCCACTTTTTGTTTGGACGCTCACGATGGCTGTGGCAAGAATAACTCTATCCGATGCAGTCGCATGCAAAACATGCGAAGTGGATGGAGTATTCTGCAAGAGCGTGGGCTGAGGAGGAGGTGGCAACGCGAGATTTGATAGCGAATAAATGTGCAGCGATGTGTGGTGTGAGGACTTACACACCCTGCATCTCTTCGATTTGCATCTTTTTACCGTGTGGCCCTTACGAAGTCAGTTAATGCACAAGGGAGCCTTTTTTGCGAAATCGAATCTTTGCTGAACTGTTAGGGCAGCAAAAGCAGTGCAATTTCCTACTTGATGTTCTGCTGAGTTGCAAAACACACATTCTTCGCGGTCGTCCATGGCAGCAACAAACGAAAAACTCCTGTTTCCATTCTTCTTTGGATAAGCCTGGCTCTGCTGAACAATTTTTGGCTTACACGCTTCTTCGGCAACCATATGCTGATAGCGCTTGTTCAGGGCCGACTCACACTCGCTCCAAAGAGGAAGCGAGGTATAATCCAATTGTTCTTCCCATTTTCTTTTAGTTCCTGCATCGACTTTGCCCATTACTAGATGGATGAGGATGGCATTCGTAATACGTTTGTCATCCCCAATGGACAAAAGAGAATCGTACAGCGCTGTGACTGTGTCGATCAGGTTTCTCAAGGCGGTAGCTGATGGCTGGGCAATCTTTGGCAGATTAAACAGTGTCGATATATTGTCAAAGAAAATTAAACAATCATTATCGTACACCCGCCTTAGGCTAGCCAGAGCTTTTGGATAATTATCCGCGGTAACTTGGAATGCCCTGACTGTTCCTAGCGCGTCTCCAGCCAAACACGATATTAGATGGTTGAATTTTTCGATATCGTGCAGAGTGTCATCTTTGTCAACAAAAGTTTCGAAAAGGCTTATAAAATTTTTAAATTCGGAATGCTTTCCGCTGAAGGTTGGAAGAGCGACGCTCGGCAAACGGCATTGGGGTGTGCGCGTTGCCGGCGGAGCGGAATTGTCAACGCTCTTACGCTTTGTTTCCTCAATTAGGGACATTAGCAACGATTTTGCTATTATCGCAGTCTCTTCGAGCTCTTCGCGGTACTCATCATCTCCATCTTTCGCTTCAATTTTATTTTGTATAAGCGAAGCATTTTCGATGTGCGTATTTAGGATTTCCAATCGACATTCTAACTCAACCGTATTTAAAGAGAATCGACCCTCATTTAAATATCTTTGCGTTCGCTCTATACTCCTCATATATCCATCTCGTTGGTTTTTCAACTCTTCGATTTCCTGATTGTTGCTTTCTGATTTTAGCATTTTTTTTTTTTTTTTTTGGAATCGAAGATTTTTAAATTTAATTTAATTTATTTATTTTTTTATTAATTATATGTAAGTGTGTAAAAAAATTTTGTTTTTAAATTTATTAAATTTAAATAATAATAACCAACGAGAGGAATAAGCTGAACGCAAGCAGTGTAGGGGAGTTATTTAAAATTAATTAAGAAATTAATTTAAGGAATCCTAAATTATTTAATAATTCAATATAATATGCCGAGCGCACGTAGTGTAGGGGAGCACACGCCAAACTCAAACACCAAAAAACGAACAAAGGTTTAGGCAGCGGCAACGCTGCACCGTTCCAGCGATCGAAAACGAAAACGACGAAAGAGAACTCGAAAGAACGGGCTGCGTTGTCTGTGTGTGTGTGTGTATGTGTGTCCGGCTGGCGGTGCTCATCGCAATGCTAACGGAGGATGATGCACTGACCGATAACTAAGGGCAACGAATATATAAACCTGACGCTTAAAAACGCGGGAAATGGCGAAAAGCGAGGGAAATTTGAAGAAAATGCGCGGCAGAAAATTTGCCGGGGATTTAATTCTCGAATTATAACTTTTCACAAGTCTCAACTTTTGCCTTTTTAATTTTTTGCACAGCTATAATTGGTGTTCACTACGACGAGAAATGGGGGAATTTTATTTTTTAAAAAAACCAGGATGCCGACAAATATTTATTTTATTTTGGTCCAAAGCGATTCACTTACTTATGTATGAATAATTCGAAATATGTAAATATGTATGGATGTATATATCAGAATTATAATTGTTAGTACATGCAAGTTTTATTTATTTCTTGGTTAGAATGCTCGCTATCTACCGAATTTTTCACACGAATGCAAAAAGTTGAAAGATGGGCCAAAACACAATTAAAACGCCACAGATTAGCTTTCAACTTTTCGCACTCTATACCTGCTTGGCCAATTTTGGGCTTGAGACTTCCTTTTTTTCCATTTTCACAGCAGCAAGAGGGAGGGTTCAGCAGACTTCCAACGCAGTTCCAAAGAAAACGAAAACTTTGTTGCCGTACCGACGCGAGTTTTTGTTTTTTATTTTTTGTTAAAATTAAAATCGCGAAAACTCCAAAAATCACGTCGGGGTCACCATGAAAAAGTTAATACTCTTTTGTATTAACAAATACGTGAATTGGTGGATCTCGGACGATTTTAATAACGACGAAGAGAATGACGAAAAGGAGTTCGGTTTGGATCGAGTTCGATATAACACTGGCTTTTGATTTCAATATAAAAATGCTTAAGCCTAACTTAACGACGGGGGCGAGAGACGGGGCGAATTCGCGAGAGCGATTAGATCTTTATTGCGCTCCCGCTCCCGCCTTACACTATTTAACAAATTTTAAAACACGCAAAGTGCGCGAACAATTGTATAAAATATCTCAGAAAAATAACATTACCTCGAGTACAATTGCGGAAACGCTAGAATTTGTTGATTTGTCTGTCTTACATAATAAAACAACTATAATTTTCTTAATAAAAATACCTGATCTCGAACCAACTAATAATGAAAATCTTCATTTAAAGCCTGTCATCAGAAACCAACTAATAATACATTTAGAAACTAATGAACAATGTAGTGCTACCCCACGATTGTAAATCTTGAAACTATGTTAAAATTTGTAAAAAGGCAAAAAATTGTTCATTTAAGTAAATCAAAATGTATTTCCAAATTAGCTCAGGGAAAAGAATCGCTGTGTGATTATAGTAACTCGGACCACATTAAACTAATAAAGGAAATAGAAGATACTCTTAAATGACTTCAACGGCAGCCTAAATTCATACAACATTTCACATCAACTCAAAGGCACTTTCATGATTTCATTTTTAAACGAAACTATAAATATAAATGGCAAACATTTTACAAACAAAGAAAAAATAATAATGAAACCTGAAATCCCACGAACTCAAATTACCCCATTGCAAATTCTGTCATTAAAAGCATTGGAAGCTCTACATATAAACAAGAAAGGAAAGCTAACTTCGGGCGGAGCCGAAGTTGATATACCCTTGCAGAATATTCTATAAATTATATTCTCCAAAATTATTCATATGATGCATTCTTAATACTCATAAAAAGTCCCAACTTCCTAACTTTAAAAACACCAAAGTTATGTCATTTCCAATCGTTCAGTTATATGGCAGCTATAAGATATAGTCGGCCGATCCTTATGAAGTTTGGTAGGTCGGATTGATTGGCCAAAAATAAAACCCATAGAAAATCCCAATTTCCTAACTTTACAAACACCAAAGCTATTGCATTTCCGATCAATCAGTTATATGGCGGCTATAGGATATAGTCGTCCGATCCTTATGAAATTTGGTAGGTCGGATTGATTAGCCAAAAATAAGACCCATAAAAAATCCCAACTTCCTAACTTTAAAAACACCAAAGTTATGGCATTTCCGATCGTTCAGTTATATGGCAGCTATATGATATAGTGGCCCGATCCGGCTCGTTCCGACTTATATACTACCTGCAATAGAAAGACAACTTTTGGGAAAGTTTCAAGCAGATAGCTTTAAAACTGAGGGACTAGTTTGCGTAGAAACGGACGGACAGACGGACAGACGGACATGGCTAGATCGACTCTCCTGGTGATGCTGATCAAGAATATATATACTTTATAGGGTCGGAAATGTCTCCTTCACTGCGTTGCAAACTTTTGACTGAAATTATAATACCCTCTGCAAGGGTATAAAAACAAGAGAGAACGCTGTAGTCAAGTGCCTGGACTATAAGATACTCGTTACTCAGCTAAACAACTTAATATAAATATGTCGTCTTGTATTATCTTTGCCGGGCAATTGCAACTGTGTACAATGTAAATACATATGTATAGATGTATATGCTTACATACACACACACATACGCCGTTGTTTGACTCAGACCTCCAATTTGGCTAACTTGATTTGATTTGCATAGTTCTTGGGATATAGTTCGGTATTGACAAATGAAAACCATCGCAATTTCCTTTAATAGAAATCCTTATCGAGAATTAACGATGACTATGTTGAGCACCTTGGCCAGCTGTTCCAAAGTCATCCGTTAGATGGCGCTATTTGTACCACGGGCCATGAAAGGCGGAAATGTAGGCGCTAGCCAGGCCTAAGCGTGTAATGGGTTTTTGGGCGTTAGAGTGGGCGTGGCAAACTTTAATTAGGCCAATCGATAGGTATTGACGAAACAAATACATATCAATTAAAATTTTCATAATAGCATCAAAACTGTGGCCACAGCTGTGGCTTGTGGGCGTCAGAGGGGGTGTGGGACCATTTTGAAACAAACTTGCGCTGCGTAGGAACTCCTAAAATCTACATGCAAAATGCCAATCTTCTAGCTTTTATAGTTTCCGAGATCTCAGCGTTCATACGGACAGACAGACGGACAACAGACGGACAGACGGACCCACGGACATGGCTAGATCGACTCGGCTAGTGATCCTGAACAAGAATATATATACTTTATAGGGTCGGAAACGCTTCCTTCTACCTGTTACATACTTTTGCACGAATACAATATACCCTTTTACTCTACGAGTAACGGGTATAACAAGAGAGAACGCTATAGTCGTAAGCCTGGACTATTAGATACCCGTTACTCAACTAAACAACATAATATAAATATGTCTTCTTGTATTATCTTTGCCGGGCAATTGCAACTATGTACGATGTAAATACATATGCACAGGTGTAAATGCTTACATACATACACACATACGCCATTGTTTGACTCAGACCTCCAATTTGGCTAACTTGATTTGATTTGCATAGTTCTTGGAATATGGTTCGGTATTGACAATTGAAAACCATCGCAATTTCCTTTAATATAAATCCTTATCGAGAATTAACGTTGACTATGTTGAGCACCTTGGTCAGCTGTTCCAAAGTCATCCGTTAGATGGCGCGATAAAAGGCGGAAATGTAGGCGCTAGCCAGGCCTAAGCGTTTAATGGGTTTTTTGGGCGTTAGAGTGGGCGTGGCAAACTTTTATTAGGCCAATCGATAGGTATTGACGAAACAAATACATATCAATTAAAATTTTCATAATAGCATCAAAACTGTGGCCACAGCTGTGGCTTGTGGGCGTCAGAGGGGGCGTGGCACCACTTTGAAACAAACTTGCGCTGCGTAGGAACTCCTAAAATCTACATGCAAAATGCCAATCTTCTAGCTTTTATAGTTTCCGAGATCTCAGCGTTCATACGGACGGACAGACAGACGGACAGACGGACAGACGGACCCACGGACATGGCTAGATCGACTCGGCTAGTGATCCTGAACAAGAATATATATACTTTATAGGGTCGGAAACGCTTCCTTCTACCTGTTACATACTTTTGCACGAATACAATATACCCTTTTACTCTACGAGTAACGGGTATAACAAGAGAGAACGCTATAGTCGTAAGCCTGGACTATTAGATACCCGTTACTCAACTAAACAACATAATATAAATATGTCTTCTTGTATTATCTTTGCCGGGCAATTGCAACTATGTACGATGTAAATACATATGCACAGGTGTAAATGCTTACATACATACACACATACGCCATTGTTCGACTCAGACCTCCAATTTGGCTAACTTGATTTGATTTGCATAGTTCTTGGAATATGGTTCGGTATTGACAATTGAAAACCATCGCAATTTCCTTTAATATAAATCCTTATCGAGAATTAACGTTGACTATGTTGAGCACCTTGGTCAGCTGTTCCAAAGTCATCCGTTAGATGGCGCGATAAAAGGCGGAAATGTAGGCGCTAGCCAGGCCTAAGCGTTTAATGGGTTTTTTGGGCGTTAGAGTGGGCGTGGCAAACTTTTATTAGGCCAATCGATAGGTATTGACGAAACAAATACATATCAATTAAAATTTTCATAATAGCATCAAAACTGTGGCCACAGCTGTGGCTTGTGGGCGTCAGAGGGGGCGTGGCACCACTTTGAAACAAACTTGCGCTGCGTAGGAACTCCTAAAATCTACATGCAAAATGCCAATCTTCTAGCTTTTATAGTTTCCGAGATCTCAGCGTTCATACGGACGGACAGACAGACGGACAGACGGACATGGCTAGATCGACTCGGCTAGTGATCCTGAACAAGAATATATATACTTTATAGGGTCGGAAACGCTTCTTTATACCTGTTACAAACTTTTGCACGAATACAATATACCCTTTTACTCTACGAGTAACAGGTATAATAACATAGAAAGCACTTACAAACCTTACAGAATGATTCTACAATAAACCAAATAACCACAGTTACATTAATTTGCGCCATTGTTCTTGCTTTGATTATATTAAAAAACTGTATTCACAGAAAGAAAAAGTAATCCTACATATCCAAGAACCTCCACAAGTTTTAAACCACAAAACTAATATTATATTAATTCCTAAAACAATAATACCAGAATTTCATAATATTCCCTATTTCTAATGCCCCTTGAGATCAAGAAGTTTTTTAAGGAGGGAGAGTTAATCACATAAATATTTCTAAATTTTTTTTTTTTTTTTTTTTTTTTCTTTTTCGCGGAGTCCCACGGCCCACTTACCCGCCCAACCGACCGAGGGGCGCAGCCATGTATCGTACGGCACGATTCGCGATAAGATAGACGCGAGATAGGAAAAATAAAGGTAAAGGACCGGGGAAAAAAGTAATAGTTAGATCAATCTTGTGCCAATGAAGCAAGTATTAATCGGCAGAGAGTCAAGATTTGATATTACAGGAAAAAGTCTATTATAGTCAGAACATAATACTCTGAAAGGCTCATGCAAGGCATAGTTAGATCGACAATGATTTAAAGTTAGAGGAATATAATTTCTAGTTAATCTACTTGGCACAGAAAAGTTTAGCCGACTTAACAAGTCGGGGCAGTCAATATCACCATGTATAAGGTTATAAATAAAGATAGTACCAAGCATCGTTCTACGGTTGTCTAGGGATGGTAAATTAATCAAAAGAAGTCTACTAGAATAAGAAGGTAAGATAAGATTTGCATCCCAGTTTAGGCGCCGTAAAGCAAAAAGAAGGAAGTTTTTTTGTACAGATTCAATACGACCAATATGTATACCGTATTGTGGACTCCAGACGGGAGACCCATACTCCAGAATCGGACGGACTAGCGAAATATATAAAGTTTTAGTCAAATAAGGATCATCGAATTCTTTTGACCACCTTTTAATAAATCCAAGCACTCCTCTGGCTTTATTAACCATGGACGAAATGTGATTAGAAAATTTTAGTTTGGGGTCCAAGAGAACGCCAAGATCGTTTACAAGAGTTATTCTATCCAAAGAGCTGCCACTTAACGTGTAGGTCGCGTATATCGGATTGACCCGATAAAAAGTCATCAGCTTGCACTTGGAAACGTTTAAATTTAGTAAATTATCTCGGCACCAGTTTTGAAAAATATCTAGATCGGATTGCAAGTCTAAATGGCAGGAAATGTCCTTATACTGCAGGCACAACTTAACATCATCTGCGTACATAAGTACGCGA
>JAECXW010000807.1:0-55007 GCA_018153365.1 Drosophila fuyamai | reverse complement strand
GTCTGTGTCTGATAGCCGAAAAGCTATCAAGGAGCAGAAAGATTTGCCACCCTTCGCCGCAAATTGACGGTATTCTTAGCTGGTCGAAAGCGCAAATAAGGATTTCCAGCCTCGATCTTAAAGAGCGCCCATTGGCAAATACCTTTAGAGTCCCAGTCGCGCGATAAACTGCTTCACAATACCGGGTAAGCCCCTGTACCAACAGTTGTAATTTTTCATCTGGTCCTACCAACGCTTCGCAGACGACACCAGACTGATGGACAAGGTGATACCCGCCGAGCTTAGAAATCAAGTCCCCGCTTACCCACGGGATCTTTGCTCAACGTCTCGGACAGCCCGATGTTTCCGAGGTCTTGGAATCGGTAGCAAGGTGTATTCGAATTGCGGGTTTGACATTAAACGTAGAAAAAGTAATTTTTGTATGAAAAGTGTCAAACATTTAGGATACATATATGGGGGAAGGAGTAGTGCGGAATGGATCCGGAAAAAATTTCAGCAATGGATGAATTTCCCATTGCCTAAGTCTCTGGAAGCCTTATGGAGATTTCTCGGCATGGCTGGATGTGGTATAGGAAATCCCTACACACTCTTGCAGCCGTGTCAGTTCTTCAACTGATCTTCTGAAACTCCAGACAAAATTTCCAATGACTGTCGAGGGCGAGGTGGAGGCATTCAAAAAGCTAGTGTGAGATGTTTGCACTGCACCGGTTCTGCGCAGCCTGGATTTTGTTGCTTCGTTTCTGTAGAGTCTATTTGACGCTAGTAATACAGGCGTAGGCAGTTTGAGTCCAAAAATCGGACAGTGGTGAGGAGGTCCCCATAGCCTTGTATCAAAAAAAAAAAAACTCAATGTTCTTGTAGAAAATCGGTCTGGTCAGCGAGCGAGAGGCTTGGCGGCCATAATCTGCATAAAAAAGATTCGCGCTTATGTGGAAGGCCACGAACTAATGGTAATCACTGACCATGCGTCGTGGTTGATGCCGCAAACAGATCTGCACCTAGATCATGGGTTGTTAAAAACAGCTCCAAAGCTTTAATTTTGAAATCGAGCACTTCCAGCGCGTTAAATGTTGTCCCTGATGCCCCATCGAGGGTCAACGAAGAGGAGATGGCGGGTAGCTAGAGTAAAGCTGGTTTGCTTGTCGACTTAGAATCTTCCCAGTTGAAAGAATTCCACTATGGTCCACCTGGAAAAGGTTTTGAGCTCCAATGTCAATAGTCTCCGATCTGCGTTAGCAGATGGTTTCGTGTTCTGAAGAATCCGAGTATCTGATCATTAAGGAGCCTTATTCATGACAATTTCGTGCTGGAAGTTGGTGGATCATCATCGGTGCCCGCAGCGCTTAGAAATGCCTATGACGATCCGTTGATGTCGCTTTTAGAGGTGTCTGGGCAAAACTTTGAGAGGCTCGATATATTATTATTGGCCAGGGTTGGTTGATAAGGACGTCAAAGACTATATTCGTTCGTGTGATATGTAAAAGGAACAAGGCTCAAACCAAGCTTATGGCCCTTAATGGAAAGGCCCGAATCGACGAGGGCTTTTTGAAATTGTATATAGATTTCTAGGGACTGCATCCAAGATCGAGAAGTGGAACATTGGGATCTCATTGTGTTAGATCACAGCAAATTCGTATTTTAAAGGCAGTGAAGAAATCAATTTGGCAGACGGTCGAAATACATGCATAAGGGAACTTTTTCATGTTTTCAGTTCCTGAGACGATTATGTCTGAGCAAATGGTCACAATTCAAGGCTGAAGGTTTCAAAATTCTTTGAGGGAGTACAAGGCAGCTCATACCTGACGGGCCGCCTACTCGCCCAGTCCAATGCCTCTGAGCGTAAATCGCTCGGTAATAGCGCAGCTGCCATACGAACTTACGTGCGTAGTGACGCTCAGAAGGATTGGGACGAGTAGCACAGCATTCTGCTGCTGTGCCTCAGATCTGTAAGCTGTCCATTCGACTCCTAGGATGTCGCTGTACGGCATACATATGTTTGGGCACTTCATTCTCATCGGGGGACATATACAAAATTGAAGGAGAGTTAGCCAGTTTGCTGGAAGATAGGTCTTTAGCATTTCTGGAAGGAGGATTCACTTGAGCCAGTCCGCAGTAAAGCCTGAGGTAATGAAAATCAGTTCGAGAAAAATGAAAGTGTGAGAATTTGAAAACTCAGGAAGCATGGTCTTCGCGCAGCATTTATCGCAGTAACTGGCCGACACTTGCTGCAGGGCATAACGCCGAAGTTGGACTCGGCCTCAGTGTCGCGTGAGTGAAAAGACTGGTCGGGTTTGTTGGCGATCCCGAGAATCCGCATGACAAGGTGGGCGCTATGTAAAGGACAGCCAACACCTGAGATCTGGTGTTTCAGACAGAACATCCGGAGCGTCGACCCCTGAAGTCCGATCTCGAGGAGGCATTGCAGCGCCACGTGGGCGTAAGGTGATACTTGTGACCCCACCTGTGGCCCAAGGCTGAAGGAAGTGGCGCCACCTGGAGCATGCCTGACCAGGGGTGATGGGGACCATCCAGACAACAGTGGCAAGTGTCATGTCCAAGCACTAAAGAATTTAGCTCCAAATCGGAAGTTACGAATGGATGGGAGGTTAAGCATGCTGTCTTCCATATCCGGCAGCAGAGGCAACACGCAGTTTTTTCTTTCCTAAGTGCGAGACTATTTCTAAAAAAAAAGTATCGTGAAGTGCCGAAGGAGAACCTTTGGGCTCCAAAAACTAGTTTTGAATCTGAAAGGAGGCGATAGTGGAGACGCACAGGTGGTTATTTTTAGACGAATCTTATTCAGCAACTGGCCAAGAGCAGTGCATGAAGAATTTGGAAAGGCGTAGAATGGCAAGACGTTCACTACACATCGCAACCGTCATCCAGCAGCAAAACTAGCGACAACCCGGAAACTATTCAGGGGTCCGATGCAGGAAAAATAATCAGTAATTTAATCCAAACTTGATAAACCTAAACTGAATCTAGCTTGAGGCAGCCTCAGAACGAACATCTCCCAAATCTGCCTTCCCAAATCAGCTCCATGTAAGCTTCCTGATCGACCATTTGAGAGAAACATATTTCAGTGACGTTCAAAACCAAGGTCTAGGTGAGAGCTAGGACCTGATCGAACTTATTTGTAAGTCCATTGCATTGCCAATCTCGGCGGCTGCTCGTCAGGCCCGCGGCGAAGGAGAAGACGAAAAAAACGAAATAGGTTAAATAATTTTTATATGAGTGATTAAGCAAAGGAGAAAAAAATTTTAAGAAAAATGGCATAAAGCCACCCAATTATAGTAGAAGTAATGGAAGGCAGTTAAGAGAATTAAAGAGTCCAAGTTGGGGATGCAGAGAATAGTTTTTTGGTTGTGAAAGATATTGAAGTATAAAACAGTGGTCATCGAGAAAATACGTATATGCCAATGCATATGAGTTAAGCGAGTGAACTGGATGCCGATAGAAAATTAAACTCGACCCTAAAAATCTGAGAGAGCATTTTTTCTCCTGGTGCTAACGAGTTGCTCTGGCATTCCCTTTGCCTTCCCAATCTTAACAGCGCGATCCTGAAGAAAGCGCTTAGAGTCGTTGGATTTGAAGTATGTGAGTCAAACATCCATTCTTTTAAAACTAAATAAACAGGAAAACAAAACAAAAAACAGCAAAGAAAAGGAAGTAGTTAATAAATGGCCCAAAAGGCAATGATTAAGTAAGTAGGGAAGTAGAAAAAGGATAAGAAGAGCGGGTAACTTACGAGAAAGCCCCGTCGAAACCTGGAAATGTCTGAACTGAGGTCTGATCACCTTGTTTCAGGAAGCCAGACTTTTTGTATCTGGCACGCAGACAAAGTGTGAAAAAGATAATCAGATTCCAGCTACTCGAAAATTGTTGAAAAGACGAATAAAGCCAGATGACCCGCTAAACACATACAAGAACTCTAATTAAATTTTATATTAATCAATCCGATGTCGCTCAAAATGAAAACTTAGTTTGCAATTCTTTTGCATGAATTTATTTTTCTTTGTCTATTATCTTTTATCCTTATTATTACGGCCCATGTTTATAAGAAATTAAGTTTCATTTAATACCCTGTTTCTAATTATGTAAGAACCAAATTTAGGGGGCTAATAAATTTTGTTTATAATGTTTTAAGAAATTCCGTGTTGGCGGCAGCCAACGCAACACGAATTGAATACAGAGCACGTCGTGCTGAAAGGCTACAATAGGATTGAGCGACCATAAAGGGTGGGAAAGAGGGGACCCTCCAAAAACATCTAGGGAGGCCCAAAAGGAAATATTAATTCAATGGCCAATGTAAAATAGGGTTCCTCCAGCAAAACCTGTTTCAGTGTGTGCCTTTTTTTTTGGTTGGTAGCTTGTCATCGCACGCGAATTTATCCGATTTATCATTTCTTTGAATGGGCATCGGTGGAAACGAGTAAGAACATCAATTTCATAGCTGACGAGCCGAGCCGGATCATTTTTTTTTATCGCGTGGCGCTCGTATTTGGCTGATTCTACCCATCCTCGTCCGGAGTTTTGTCTCAGTGTTCTCACTCAAGTTACATTTAAGTGAATAATTAAAATTAATAATGAATGATTAATTTGATTGGCGCCCAAACGTGGGGCTAAGATGAGGATATTTTATGTGACTATGTATGTATACACATACGATTCACTAGGCTGAGATCCTTTAGTCAAACTATGGTGTGGTTGAAAAGATAAGCTGTGCTGATACGCATTATTTAGCTCAAAAAGCGTTCTAGGTTATTAAAATGTTTGTTCTAGTAGAAATTGTTCGGAAGCTTTAGGAGAACGGAATCAGAAAAATAAGAAGATCAAGACATACGATTCCGGGCCACTGCAGACAGCTTATACAAGCCGAAGCAATCTCTTCGTGTACACCTCTACACAGAGTGGCCGGAGTTGGTGCTTATCAGATGCATCAGGACAGTTGTAAGTGCGCTTGGTTCACAATGTAATCAAGACGCTTGACCAGGGTGTATGATAGCATCGACGAAGGCTCATATAAAGTCCATAAGTTTGAACTTTCATGCATTTATCAGTCATGTCGCATAGGAAAAACGAGTTGATATTTTTTTTTTGCAAGAACCCTCAGGCCACGGATGATGGTAAATGCAAGGCGCTTCCAACATTATTGGCAGAGTGCAAATAGTCGGCGTGGGAAAAGAGAAGGCGGGAACCTTCGCTTTATCTAACTACGGCGGATGGGACTGGTTTTTTTGCATCAGCAAATAAGCTGAACCTCCGAAAGATTTTCTCATTTCTCTTGTGCTTTTTTTTTTAATTGAAACCTTTAATATATATATAAAGTGATTTATTCGGTGCATGTAGTTAGCCATGCTTTGCAGGCTGTTGATAGCTTATTTACGCACCTTGTTGAAGTTTTTTTGTCGATGTTTAAATTATTTGCAGCTATTGTCATATTACATATATTATAATAAAAGTATTAGCAGTAGTATTAGTAGTATTGAAACACATCTTTATTGCTATTTATTAGAAAACGCTGCGGTGTCTGACTCGAATGAAGGATTATTTTTTTCTTCTCGACTAGACTACACGTGAAGGTTGAGCAGATAAGCGTGGGTAAACAACAGCAAAAACAGCAGTCTCGACATTAACTCGTCACTAGCCCAAACACAAAGAGGATGCTCTAGGAAACTAAAATGGCAATTGGCCCTTATAAATTCTTTGTTCTCAATCACTTTCTTATTTGATACATATAATTTAGGTTTGAAATTACATTCAATCCACTGTTCAAACATGAACACGTCTAAATGATAAGTATAATAGAGAAAATTTGTATAAAACAAGACATCCACACACAATATGTAAAATGACCTCTGCGAACGGTCACAAAATGTCTTTTTGAGGACACAAGTGGGCGGCTATCAGGGTAGTTGTGGATCTCCTTATCGCACGTAAGAAATGTTTTCCCAATTTAGTAAAGAAGACACCGTGGTTATCAGAAACAGATAATAATCCCAAATTATAAGATCTTTATGAGCTCGCGTGCATACAAATTGTAAACTGATCCAGAGCTGAATTTAGTCGGATCTTCGTTACCTAAAACTATGAGGGAACAGTTGTGTACACTTGTAATCTGTAAGCTATAGACCACTTGAGCCCAAATATAATCACTTAAAAATGTTTCCTACACTATACACGTGAGTGACTCTGTGGAAATAAAATATAGCTCCCGCCTAGGGCAAAATAGATACGGTCTTCTGCAAGTAGGATATAGATAAGAATAGAATACGAATCACACCAATGCTACTTGTTAAGAAACTTCATGAAATAAAACAGCTCAGAATAAACTCAATAAATGTAGACGTCTCTTTGAAGGTAACGCTCATGTATCTTTGGTCCTTCGTGAGGTGACTCGTAGTTTTCCCCCACCAGTGGTAAGAGATCCAGAGCTTTGAAACCAGCAATCTTAGGAGTCCGATTTGATCTGAGTGCACGGTCAATGTGGCCATCAAAAACAAATAATACCTTGAGTGTTTCCCCCATCAGTGGTAAGAGACCGAGAAGAGAGAAAATTTCATAAGTTTGAATCATTAAAAAAAAAAAAGATATTAAGCCAAACGGGTACAAAAATTCATGGAATTCACACACGGGTGCGTTACGCGACGGGAGTAGCCACTACCAGAAAACATTGGTTAAATTGTTAAAAAAAAAGGTGTCTCGGTTAAACGGGAACAGTGCTAAAAGGACGAACATAGCCTCGAACCTGTGCAGAGTTACAACCAAATAAAAGGACATCGAACCAACAACAACGACATCAGCAAAAACTAACCGCCGACAAGGCAAAAAATCTCAAATAGTGACATCGTAAGCAATAACCTAGTCTCAACAAAAACGACATCGATAGTTACAATCGTAGACGTCATCGAAGCTATGCAGATAAGTTAACTTTAGATATTTCTTTTCAATAATACATATAAGAAATAGATTTAAGACATATAAAATATAAAAGATCTAAAACTATATTTAAAATATTAAATATATAAAAAATAAAATGTTGTCCGAAACCATTATAGTTCCTTGAAGCTACAGGTAAGCTTTAATAAGAGAAATTAGAGTAATTGAAGCAGGTCAATTAATAAGTGAAAAGCATTTCAAAATTAGATAACCTAAAAGCTTTGGGATTTGCTGCAAACATGCATCATTATGCTGAAATGGAGAATCGATCATGACATATTTAACAAAAAGGTTTCTGAGGAGATTTGTAGGGTTGTTGAAAGCCTAAAAATAAATTTGTAAATTTAAAAGTTGGTTCTGAAACCAAAGGAAGGCGTAGTAGAGAGGACCTAAAACAAATTGGCGGAGGTGTTTCGACTTTCAAAATGTCGATCTAATTAAACAATTATTTAAAGGAAACCATTAAGGAGCTCATAACAAAGCTAATCGTGAAGACCGCTTACTAAGAGCTAAAAAATAGGAATCTTTATGGAATAGAACAAGCAGTAAAATAAAGGAGTTCGGCAAAAGATATGAACAACATCACTCATCGACGAAACCGTCGAAGGGTTAGAATTTGACGTTAAAAACGTAAGAGACATCCTAGACGACAGGATAAAATCTTCCGATGGAGCATAGGAAAGTAGAGTCGGGCATTGGTAAGGGATAGAGCTGATGGACCTTCGTTAGCTACAAAAATACAAGTTCACATTTTCTGGAGATAAGAAGAGTGGGACTTATTTTCTGAATTATTTAAAGAAGACAATTGCATAGAGATGATCTGAGCTCATCTCTAAAATTTAATTATTTGAAACCGTTCTTAGCCATGCGATAAGTGGAGTATGGTTGCCTCACCTATGCTGACAGGTCTCACGTGGAAAATTACACTGCCGCTTGGGAACTATTAACCAAGCGGTAAGGAAAATAAGAGAAAAAAATATTTTCAGATCAGCTGAATCGTTTGACTCGAGCTGCCCATTCTAGACAACGATTCAGCAAAACAGATTAAATGGTTTATTGATTCAATAAAATGAATCAATTCATTTAATCAGAATCAGCTGAATTTTAAGTGGAGGATGCTTGATGGATTTTCGCACACAATTATCATCCGATAATCTAATCAGGAAGCACCTCAATTATACGAAACGCGTATAGAAGAAAACCAAGGAAATTCAATTACTAGGCGATGTAATGGAATTTTGTAGCAACGTAAAAGTGAGTCTCTTTAGCTCAACAACATGAGGAATGAGAAAGTTTTTAAAAAAGTGGTAAATAACACTGGCATATGGAAAGTTGTCTGATTTTGTAAAATGGTTGACACTTTGTAACAAATTGTTATGTTTAGGGAATGAGCCCGATAGAAAGAGGGAGTTTATCAGTGAAATAGTGCTTGTGTAACACAGAGATGCTTTAAGCATTCTGGTTTTCAAGACAGTGGACTCTGAAGATATGCTCAATTTGCAAAACTAAGATCACACCATGCTCCCATGTTTGGACTGAAAAAGAGAAAAGTGAAAACGACCTCGTGTTACTAAGATGAACAAGTATTTAGCCACCGCACTGATTAAGGTAAAATTTAAATAAAGGTGTAATAGAAAACCTAAGGGTTACTAATTGATAGTGGATCGCAGTGCACCATTATTTCAGAAGAAGCTGCAAACATTAAATCTATCTCAAACAAACCATCACCGGAGGTTATGGATAATTCTTGTCTAGACACTTGCACTTCAAAGCACAAAGCATTCTACATAAAGAGGCGCGACGATATAAAAAACTCTTGAATATTGAAGGTTTACCATTCTTCAGAAATTGGCACGAAGGCTTTAAGATTGATCAAAACTTTAGATGCTGACAAGTCAAAGTGACGAAGATACGTTGGTGGACCTCACTTAATAAACCAAGAGGGAGGATATTGCAATAGGAGCTGATTTGATGCATCCCTAAAGGTGCAGCATGGAGTAGTTAAATAGATTTGACCACTACAGGAGCGCCAGAAACACTTCGAACTCCGATGGATTATATCTGGTTGTAATAAAATCTAAAGGTAAGAAATTAATTGTGGCTACGTTTTATGGAAGTAGGAGATTTAGGAAAGGTTTTGGAAAATGGAAAACGATGATAATGATACTGATAAAGAAATCAAGTGGAAAGACATTTCTTAGAGACCACTAAATAGATAAAAATGAGATATGTGGTCAAAATTCCATTTAAAAATGAAAAGAATTAGGAGACCCAAAGCGCAAGCTAGCGATTTTATAACTTGGAAAGAAAACTAACAAAAATGTAAAACTTAAAGAAAATTACATATAAAATCATGCATGATTATATTGACTTGGGACATTGATAGAGACCAAGAAGGAAAATATTATTTACCCCATCGGCGTTGTAAGGGAATCCAGCCCATAAACAAAGTTAAGGGTAGTTTCTCGATGCCCCAGCGAAAACTACAAACAATAAAAGTCTGAATGACATTATGTGGGTTGACCATGGGTCCAAAAAGATATCCTTTGATATCATCGTCAAATGGCGTAAATGGCCATTTGCATTATCAGCGGATAATGAAAAATGTACTGCAAATAAATATGATAAAGTGAAGATCAAGATTATTTGCACATTATTTGAGGGACTCTCCAAACAAAAACTAAAAAATATGTAAACTAATAACGGTTACTTACGTACAGTGACTGCGCACCACGAAGGATAGAGTGCTTACAGAAATTCTCAAAATAAATCCGAAAATCGCCAATAAAAAGATATAATTAAAAATGATTTTAAGATGACCATGACAGGTGCTAATTCCATACAGGAAGCCAAAGAACACGTAGAAAATATAACCTTGAATCTGAAAGGTAGGCTTCAATCTTAGTAAATGGATTTCCATGGTCCAAAGAAACAGTTGAGATACTGAAAAGCAAAGAAGAAAATAAAAGGTTGAGATTCAAGAAAATGAATCTATAAAAACACTGGGTCTCAATGGGAACCTGTTAAAGATGAATTTAAATTCAATTTTAACAGTGAACCCTGGTAATTAAAATGAATAACAGGAAAAGTTATCAATATCATAAAAATGCACATGACCCTTTAGGCTGGCGCCATCTCCAGTGACAATAATAGGAAAATCTTTATTTATAAATAGCTTTGGCTAATAGATAAAAATGAATGGGAACTTCATTGATTCAGATGCCAAAATGGAAAACTATATAGAAAATTTACGAAGATTTGAAAGGGCAGAATCCAAGTAAAACTTGATAAAATGCTAGTTCAAATCATGGATTTTCTGATGCGTCCGATAGTTTATGCAGCTGCTGTATATGCTAAGGTGGAACCCTCTTCGATGATTATAAAGCGAGCAAAAGCAAAGCGAATCCTCGAAGAAAATCGAAAACCATTCCTAAACCCAGAACTTGTGCTGCACATCTCCTGTCGAAATTAATAGATAGAGTTAGGAGCAGCAATTGGGTCAAAACGAAGGCATATGCTGGAGGATTCAACAATCACACTTGGCAGCTGGATTAAAAATAACAATAAAGACAAACTTATCTGACGGCGAAATTGACGAAACAGAAAATTAAGGAGACTGGATGGAGACATGTCTGATCAGAAGACAACCCAGCAGACGTATACACTATGAAATAACACTGAAAAGGCACCATTAAATGAATTGTGGATCTGAATCAATGAGCAGCTTGTCGGAAAAATACTTGTCAATGGAGGATGAAGCAGATAGCATATTGTTAGCCACTACCTAGTTAAAGAACCGCTTCACTTTTATACCATCACTAATAAAAAGTACTCCCATGCTAAACTTGAAAGAGTTACTTTCTGTATACATGTTCCTAAGATTTATTGAAATTAACTAGAAAAAATAAACTGTATTTCACATCTACAGAATGAATAAAGAAGTTGCCTTGAACACTTAAAAACAACAAGAAATCAGTTTAGTTCGAGATACCTGGCTTGTAAGTTTAAAAAAGATATCTAACTAAAAAGCAAAATCTTTGTGGATTGAACTGCATTTTTGGATAAAGACGGACTATTAAGAGGAGGATTATAGAACTCCAAGCGCTGAATTTCACACAAAACATCTGATAATTCTAGATAAGTGCTGCCTTAATCTCAATACATCATCAAAAATCTACATAGAGAAACATTACACTTATGGAATTAATTTGATAGAAATTATATTCAGAAAATGGATATTCGGGTTATGAAACAAGCTTGGAAGCATTACTTGAGGCAGGGCCGGGCTCGTGCAAGATATAGGCAACTTACGGCAAGAACAAATTATGGAAATTTACTAAAGCATAGAGTTACTATGGGCCCACCTGTTTTGGTATTTCACTGGGTGATTGAAGGAAGGGTCACATTAGATAAGATGCTCAAAGAATCGAGTGTCAAAAACCATAAGGTTATATTGCTGGGTTTGCTCATGGCAACGAAGGCCATCCATTTGTAGCTGTTGAAGGGATCTGACTTCAGATGCCTTTTAGCTGCGCTGGAGGAGATCTTTTCTTCCAGAAGAGGAAATGTATGCAAAATGTTTGATAGAACAAATCTTGTGGGTGCGTTCAGAAAATTAATGAAGTACTATAGAAAGTACCAAATGAAAATATTGGCATTATCTCACTTAGAAAATGAATAAATTGAATGGCATTTTACTACCCGGCAGGACCTCCTACTGAGGTATGGAGTGCTGGAGTAAAATCGGTAAAATATCACCTTAAAAGAATAATAGGGGATAATAATTTAACTTATGAAGAGATGGCAACTCTTATGTCAACTTGAAGCTGTATTAAATTCTAGATCTTTGTATACAGCCAATAATTGACATTGATGATTTGTAGTCTTTGAACACTAGGTCATTTCGATAGGGCCCACTATAGGACTCCATTGGCTGATTTGAGGAAAACTTGAAATTTGATATGTGGAAGGATTCAAAAATGAAACGGAATTTTGGAATAAATGGGAAGAATGACTATTTAAACACCTTCAAACAGAGAAATAAATGGAAATAGACCGCAACACATCAGCGTCAAACTAAAGTATTAAAAGATGAAAATTGTCACCCCATTAGATGGCCCTTGGAAAAGTTAGAAGAGGCATATAAAGGAAAAGACGACTGAGTCAGAGGAGTGAAAATAAAACTTCAAGATGGCTCGAATTTTTAAGACTGATTTCACGAGCTCAGCTCCTAACTGGAATAGAGGCCGAAGAAAAGTGAATCACCTAGTTCCTTGAAACAGACAAGGGACTCGAAGAGTCCTAGAACCATAAACCTGAGTAATGACAACACATACCCTGATTTTAGCTCACACGTCTAATGCAAGCTCACTCCGCAAGGGAAACAAAAGTGGTCAATTGAAAAATTCAAAACACCTTCATCAATTCATTTAGATCCAAAGGAACGTCAGTTGAGGTAATCATCTTTGGATCATAGTTCGTGTATTATAACATGGAGCTGTATTTAATATGAGAAAAGGGTGATTTTTAAATGAAAATGAGAGTGGTAAGTGTGTAAGCTCATGGATTTGAAGATCAATGTAATATTGTCCTTGATAACACTCAACGACAGATTGTTAGATTTGGAAGAAAACAATAAACTTTTATGACCCAAGATAGAAGAGATTTCGCCGAGCCCATTTGAGTTTATAATTTCTCTCGATCATATATACTGTTTGCGTGTGGCTGACGCTGAAGATAGGGAAAACCTAGAGAGCAACATGAAAACCTCTTAGAGAATCAAGAGAAAATACGTCAGATTCAGTAAAAAGCAAACTTCTGCTGTAGAGTCGATACTAAATATCCCGAAAAGAATAACGGACAGCCAACTGAATTCTTAGAAGGCCATTTAGCTACGAGGAATAGAAAATATAACACATGTCTTAGAAAAGAAAGTTATTATGTTTATAAAGATCAATTAATTTCCTTTCATAAGCGCAAGCAGTTAGGTCTCTTTGAATTGAGAACTTAGTAACTTCGGGCTGGAGTTATTAACTCTACTTATAGATATATAAACCATGGTAGATTAAATCCAAATATATTGAAGCTCATAGAACCGAAATCCGGAAAGCTCCGGGGATAAAGGATGCACATAATTGAGACTCTAGTACTACCAGGTAAAAAAGAACTGGAACGAAACAAAGGAAATTTATACTTTATTAATCTACAAGGGAATTTTTGTAGATAATAAACTAATTTTGAATGTAAAATTTCCTTTATTTGTCGACACCTTCCCATTTGTTTAGGGTAATTCCAATACTAAGTAAAACTGAAAATGCAATAATTATTCCAGACTTAAATCTAAAATATTTAGTTTACAATTTAGAAATTGATTGCTCATCACTTAATGACAGAAGCTACCTGGAAGGACAAAACAAAGAAAACTACTAAATGCTATATGTGAAGGTAATTGCATTCGAGCAGCGTAAATACAAAAAATACAAAAGGAAATAACCCCTTTAAACCAAATAGTCATTCTAATTGTGTTTGCAGAAATGACCTAAGAAAGTTCTTGACAATGAGTTATAAAAAAGGTAGTTGGCTATTTAAGGCTCTTGTGAACCAACAAAGGCTAGATATAAATGTAATAATCCACAAGAATTAAGATCTTCCGGAGCAAGCAACCTACTATAGTAGGGGATTCACTAAAACGAAGAACAGATAACAAAATATTAATAGCCCATTATAGCATTAAACCAGAAAATTATGAGCTAATAGCAATTTCTTATGTAAGTAACATAAGTAAGACTCCAAGTATTTGGGAACCCATTAACATCACATGTCATCAACCATAATGAAGGAAATAAATAATTATGAAATGAATTAAAAGAAATAAGAGAAAATCATTATGAAATAAAAGGACTGAATTTCTAAATGGTATTTCAGGCTACGCTGCCTTGATCGCAGATTTAATAATCATGCTAGTTTTAATCCTGTATATGATAAGACGAATTAATGTAGCAAGGCGTATGAAATGTTTATAGTTCTTCCTGGCCTCAGCAGAATGTTCAAAACATGAACATCCAATATAAGTATAGCAGGCACTTGTATAAAACAAGACCATACACAATATGTGTAAATGACTTGCGGAACGGTCACAAATGTCTTAGCACATAAGCAGCCATCAGGTAGCTGTGATCCCCTATCGTGCCCCCAGAATGCCTTCCCACCTAGGGGTGGGGCCAAGAGAGCACTCGTGGGCTATTAGAAAACAAGATAATAACCCAAATCTGGCAAGATCTATGAGCCTGCACAAATTGTAAACTGGATCCAGAGCCAGAATCTCCCATGATCTGTTATCATCGAAACTATGAGGGAACAGTTGTTTGCACTTGTAATCTGTAAGTGCAGACCACTTGAGCCTCAAATATAATCACTTAAAAATGTTTCCTACACTACACAAGGACTTGTGCGGAGTCAAAATATAGCTCCCCCGCCCAGGGCAAAACAGATACGGTCTCTGCTGTAGGCCATAGATAAGAATAGAATACGAATCACACACAATGTTACTTGTTAAGAAACTTCGTGTGAAATAAAAACAGGTTTGAAATTATAACTCAACAAATGTAGACGTCTTTTATTAGAACGCTCTAACATCAATTATTATTTCTATTGAGAGACTCGCATTTAGGATTTACATAATTTAGATATCTTTTATTTTTGCCGTTTTATTCATAATGAGTAATCCAGAAGAAATCATGGATCCAGCTCCTTCGGCCAAGTGCGATACTGTGCAAAACCTTTATCTGCAGCTCCGCAAGTTAGGACTAAATGTGGACATGAATTCCACAAAGTGTGCAGTGAAACCATGGCAAAACTCACAGCACTTGCCCAACTTGTAAGTCGATATGTTTGGAGAAGGTGCCTCCTGCAACAAGGGGCCAAGAGGAGTCAAACCCACCTGTGTGTCGAAGGTGGTCGGATACGTCGGGAATTTCGATGCAAGAAAACATAGGAAAATTGTCGAGCAACAGGTCAAAAGCATGGAAAATTTTTGCTAGCTCAGCTGTCGGAGAAGATGGCCCAGATAATTCAGACCAACATTAGCGCGCACTTTTCGCTACATTAGATAGAATGTCTCCTGAGATCAGCTTCAGGAGATGCAAGCAATAAGACCCAACTCAGCCGTAAGCTCTGATTTAGGGCAAAGGCCAGATAAGGTCCTGTCATATTATCAACGGGTGGAAACTAAAATTTGAATAGCCAAGACGGGTTGAGCGTGGATAATTTCATTTACCGAGTAGAGGCGTTGACGCACCAACTCTGGAAGGAAATTTCTCCGTTTTGTGTAGCAAATGCGAGCATCTCTTTCTTTGAAGGAAGGCACGCGAGCTCACTCGGAGACATCACAAGGCGTCCAGTGTGAACCTGGTGTGGATTCTGCTTATGTGATGCCTTCGCAAGCAGCTCTGAGACACTGAACTGATGTAGATTTGAGAGAGCGAACGGAGAGATCATGGAAGCAACAAGAGAAGGAAAAGTTTGATCGTTTTTATGATTCCGTCGTCTAGATTACAGACTCGTTTAGGGGAAGCCATGTCCAGCAAGATTTAATAGAAACACTCGCAGGAATCTGAGACCTGAAATTAGGGTACATGAGTTGTTAAACGTTAAATGATACCATGGCCAAACTGCGTGATATTTGCCGGCGCAGGGAAAGCCTTCCGAGGAAGATGTTAAGCCGGGGCTCACTGGCTACTGTGTAGCCAGCACGATTACCTCGCAGATGGCATCCGAGCTGGTGGTGTAGCTTGTCCTTGGGAGGATGCTACAGATTTCTCTGATGCTGAACTAGTGACGACGTTAACGCCTTCAGCTTGGTGATGCTGGAACTGCAGGAGAGATGGCCACTCGGATATGTTGACTGCGCGCAGAAAAGAAAGTGCTCATGGTGGGGGTGCGGTGCACTGAATATCGTACCAGCTGAGCTGTCCAAAGCGTCAAAAACGGAAGGAATACACTGGCGAAATCAATAGTCGCGTTCCGCGCAGCAACCTTAAATAACTCGGAAGCAAGCTAATAATTAATATTCTTGCTATGCTAATCAAAATAAAACTTTCACCATGTCCGATCTGGTAAGTAATCTAATTGATTTAATCACCCCTAACTTTTAAAAGATAAGGTATTTCAAATATTAAAATTAGTCCGATAAAAACATCCTCCCGAAATGCTAAAAGAATTAAGGAACATTGGCGATTAGCCAAAACGATAAACGCTATCAATCTTTTTTTTTTTTTTTTTTTTTAATATATGCTTTATTTATTGAATCTTCTCTATATGAGACTAACAATAAGTATATCAAATCTTAAGAATATAACTTAACTTACAGTCATGTAGACTGAATTTAGACTAACGGGCCCTAATATTTATTGCTGGGCTGGTAGATCGTTACGATGCTGACGAGTTCTGTTCGAAACCCGTCTTAGGTTCCTTGCGAGATTATTTGGGTGCAGTGTAAGCTTGTTATGGTAGGCCGCTTTCTGCTTTGCTATTTCATCTTTGACCGGTGGTATGCCCAGATCCCTGTGGATGTTTTCGTTCCGAACATACCATGGTGCCCCAGTGATTGTTCGCAGGATTTTTGATTGTGAGCGCTGTATGATGTCAACGTTGCTGTTGCTCGCGTTCCCCCAGAGCTGGGAGCCGTAGGTCCAAATGGGCTTGAGGGTGGAGTTGTAGAGAAGAACTTTAAAGTCCAGACACAGGGGTGATCGAGAATTTATAATCCAGTGTAGGCTGCTAGCTTTAAGTCTGAGATGTGCTTTCTTGCATTCAATGTGCCCTCCGCCAGGTTAGGCGTCTGTCGAGGTGGACGCCGAGATATGTTACATCGCTGGCTTGGGGAATCTGCGTACCATTCAAAGTTAGCGGCGGGCACGATTGTCTGTTGAGGGTAAACGTTATATGTTTACACTTTGATTCATTAATTTTGATTCGCCAGTCTGATAGCCACTTTTCAACTACCACCAAATGATCAGCCAGTTGAGCTGTTGCTCTAGTTGGGCATCTTGAGCGGCTCAGGATTGCGGTGTCGTCAGCAAATGTGGACGTAGTCAGCCTCTCGTTCGTAGGGATGTCTGATGTGTATAGGATAAACAGGGTAGGGCCCAGGGCGCTACCTTGTGGGACTCCGGCTTCAATGTTATACTCGTTGGATGTCGTTGTATTGCATCTAACCACAAAGACTCTGTGGTAGAGGTACGACTTAAGTAACTTATGAGTGTTTTCTGGCAGTAATGTTATGATTTTATGCATAAGGCCTTCAAGCCACACTCGATCGAATGCCTGAGAGACGTCGAGGAATATCGCACTACAATATTCCCGATGTTCGAAGGCTGTACGAATTTCTGAAGTTATCCGGTTGACTTGCTCGATGGTTCCGTGGCTTTCACGAAACCCGAATTGATGCGCCGGGATTAAGTTTTGTTCTCTTAAATATGGAGTAATGCGCGTGAGCAGGCATTTTTCCAGTAATTTGGACAGGCACGATAGTAAGCTTATTGGCCTGTACGATGAGGGAATTGTGTGGTCTTTGCCAGGCTTCGGTATCATTATAACCACGGACTTTTTCCATTTTTTGGGGTAGTAGCCAAGTTTTGCGATCCCGTTAAATAGCTTGCATATAACATCCACTGCACAGTTTGGAAGTTCAATTATCATTTTTGGGGTTATTAGGTCGGCCCCTGGAGCCTTTTCGGTTTTATTTGCTTCCTAATGACGTTAGCAATTTCAGGTGTTTGAAACAAAATCGGGTTAATTGCAATTTCAGAGCTAAACGGCGGTAGTTGAAGAGAGTTTGTGGCGGCGTTCGGCTGAAATACATTTCGTAGGTGTAAAGCAAATGTTTCGGCTCTGTCTTCGTCACTGCGGGCCCAAGTACCCGAGGAGTTTCTAATCGGAGTGACTGATTCTATCGGAGAGCTTAAATTTGGGTGAGCTCTCCACAAAGGATGCTTGGTACTGGTCGGCGACAGTTTCTCGATGTACCGGCGCTGCGCAAGCTCCTCTTCTTGCTTGAGGGTTTTGGTGAGTCTGCGGGTGGCATCATTATAGAGTTGCTTCGAATGGGGCGATCTGCAGGATTGCCAAACGCGTCTTAGACGTCGTTTTTCCCGAACCAGTTGTTCGATTTGCAGATTAGTTTTGTATTGGTTGCTACGCACGATTGTCTCTTCTGGAGTTGAGATTTTGGCTGCTGCCACGAGTACTGACTCCAGGGCATCAGCACAGAAGTCGATGTCGTTCTCTATGTTTAACTGTGGTGTTAGTTCAATGTGGGAACTTACGTACTTTTTTGTACTTTAGCCAGTTAGTTCTAGTCGAGGTCAGCCTGAAGGGGTACTCGATTACTTTCGGGCTTTGAAGGAGAGTTATTAAAACAGGCGAGTGGTCCGATGATAAGTCCGAAAGCGATTTGGCGCTGACTAAATTTCTTGGGATGTTCTTGGTCACAGCGAAGTCAATTAAGTCCGGGAGTTTTCTGGGGTCAGCTGGCCAGTATGTGGGGCTGCCAGGGGAGACATAGTCGAGTTTGTTGCTCAAATTTATGATTGCTTTATACAGTTGTCTTCCTTTGGGCGTCACTAGTCTTGATCCCCAGTGCGTGTGCTTGGCGTTGTAGTCTCCTCCTGCTATAAAGCGATCTCCGAGTGAATTGTAGAAGTCCAAGAATTGCTCTTCAGTTATTGTAAAACGCGGTGGGCAATAGACAGCGGCTATAGTGATACTGCCGTTGCCTGCTTGTAGTTTTATAGATGTAGCCTGCAAATAATTTGTTGCAAACCTCTGGTGAAAGTGGTGCTTAATGCGTTCCCTGATTAGGATTCCAGTTCCTCCGTGAGCCTTACCGTCCGGATGATCTGTGCAGTATGAAGTATAACCTCTTATTTGGAAGTTGTATTTACTTGTGAGATGCGTTTCTGCCAGCAGCATTACATCTATTTGGTTTTCATTGAGGAATTGAGTTATTTCAAGTTTGTGCCGTGAAACGCCATTGGCATTCCACATGGATATTCGAAGACAAGACATCGATTATTTAGATTGTTGGGATGTGAGCAAATTTATTAAAATGTTTTGATTTTGCATAAGGTTTGTCATTGTTGTTTTCATGAAGGACATAAATTCCATCATACCCTGTTGTAAAGTCAGCATCATGGTTTCCATGCTGTTTGGTATTTGTCCTATTGCTTGCTGAGGTGTTGTTATAATTTGCTCAGAGCATTGAGCTTGTGGGAACCCCGTCTGATTGGCAAGTCCTGATTTTAGGGCACTGGCGTATGAAACTCCCCCATTTGTGTTGAGGGGCCCAAATGAAGATCTGGCTGCTTTCGCAAAGAAAACATTAGGTGTGGTTTGGGATTGCACGTACGCATTTCGTGCATTCTGGGAGCGTGCTTGTTTTGCTTGTTGAAATTGACTCTTCAGCTCTTTATAGACCGGGCAGCCTCTGTAGTTTGCGGTATGGTTATCTCCACAGTTAGCGCATTTCTTTGTCTTTGGGTCTTCTTTGCTTGCAGGGCAAGGTTCGGATTTGTGGAAGCCACCACAAGCTACGCAGACTGAACGAAGCCCGCAGTTGTTTCTGGTGTGTCCATACTCTTGGCAGTTTGTGCATTGCAGCGGGCCATTCCGCTTATGCGGTTCTTCAACAGTAATCCTTCTGTGCAACAGGTATTGCAGTTTATAGATCGGGTGCACTTCATTTTTCTTCAAGGCTCTGCTTTCAGGCTCCAGTTCGACCTTAAAGAGTGGTTGCGGCTTTTTATTTTTGTTGATAATATTAATAATATTTTTGGAGAAGAATCCTTTTTCTTTCAGTGCCTCTTTTACCTCATTGGTGGATACGTCGGGCTCTATGCCCTTTAGCACTACTTGCAAGCCCTTGCTACTCTTGAGCTGGTACGTGTAGTAGGGTTTCCTAGCCTCGTCTAGGTAATTTGTTACAGCTCTGAATTGATCTTCAGTTTTAGCTTGAAGCTTTGTTTCATGAATATTCCCTTTAACAAGGGGAGTAACATAAAAGTTGTCATTCCCGACCAGCGCAACAATTCTCTTTACTAGGGTATTTGAGTTCTGTTCCCTTATGTAAATTGGTGGGGGCTTTGGTTTCTTTTGAACAGCCTGTCCAGATTCGGATTGATTATTATCAATTTCCGACAATAGGGCGAATCTGTTTTTACTAGATGCCCCTGGTTGTTCGTTGCCTTTATTAGGGCAATTTTGTTTTGGTTTATTTCCAACCATTTTATTTTGCGGGCTTAGCTTCCGTTTGATTTGGATGTAACGGTCCATGCCAGTCTGTATAGCCGGACCCACTTGTTGTTGTTTGATATTGCCGATATTGGCACTCGTACTTACACTTGGCTTTGTAGTTTTATTCGGCGCTGCAGAAGTTGCAAACGCATTCGAAATCGCGTTGTTGTTAACGGCGACCGTTGATGTTGTTGTTGCAGTGGCTGCGGTTGCAGAAATTAACGAGGTCGCAGTGCTCGTGGCTGGTGAGCTGTTAGTCGAAGCTGGGGGTGGGGTTCTACACTGCAAGCTCCATGAAGTGGGAGTTGGTGTGAGTAGGGCGGGAGAACAAGACCGTGCTCTCACTGTCAATGGTCAGTAGGGCTGAGTTGCTCTTTGAAGAAGTTCTTTCTACTTCTGTATCACGGGTTGAGAAATAAGAAATATAACTGTTTCTCTTGTCTACGGAGCTTCTACGCTCATTTTTTGAATCGCCGCTCATTGAGCTATCACTCGTGGCACTTCTTAGTTTTTATAATAACTTTGCACTAGTTTTTTTACATAGCACTAATTATTATATACTGTTTTTAGCAATAAGATTGCCTTTATTACACCACTCTAGTGTTTTTAGTTATTGTTTTTCACTTTTGAGCGGTTTTTTTTCCGGAGCTCGCGCAAAACACGTCTGCACTCTCCGGCGCGACAACGTTGATCGAATATATCTAAGTATAAAAAAAACCGTGATTAGAATTGAACACTTACAAACTTTTATAAAAAACTGTCTCAAAAGCATATAGTTTGAGCGGTTTTATTTTGTGTGGTTCACAAATATAATATAATTCACCTTTAAATGAATAATGGACATAAGAATATGAATATCAATATTATATTCTAATAGTGAGTTCATTATTATTATTAAAGGTTCTGATTATAATAAACAATTTTGTAAGGCTACCACTTTGAGCTTTTATAATAAATACTGGGTCCCTAATGAAGATTCAGCGAGGCCATTGGATCCATGCGACGAAAACCACAGCGGAAGTAATAATTGCTGTGCATGTTCTACAAATTCGGGGGACCAACTCACTGGTAGCTATGTAGGTCCCATTCATAAAAATGGTAAAGTAGAGTATAAACTAAAAGAGGCGATTCTCATAGTATTTTGTTATAATCATTCAATGTACGACATCCATTTATTTATTAAGGAATTAGTTGAGAATTTAAAAACCAATACCTTTCAATAAGAAACTATATATTGCCCTCACCCAAACTATAAGAATAAATGCAGCTTGTCAATATAAAATTAAATTTATAGATTCAAATAGGTTTGAATTCAAGCTTAGAAAAACCGGCTAGTTATTTAAAACAACTATGCATCCAACACGGTACAAAAAATTCATAGAGCACTTACCTTTGAACAATCTTGTTGGTAAAAGCCCTATACAGATTTAAACACAAAACAAATAAAATAGCTAAAATGAATTTGAAAAATTTGTTAAATTAATAATTAACGCTGTATACGAAAAGACTATGAAAAATGTCGGAAAAGAATAATCCTGGCTCTGGTGTTTCATTACCAATCAAATCAAAACTTACCTTGTTTCAGACAACGAATATCACAGTCATAAATTTCACAGTGCACAACTTTTTTGTTTTTTTTTTTTTAATTTAGCTGCAATCGAATCCATACAAACTTTTATATATAATGATACCACCCATATATTTTGGAACTGTCAACGTGGTTAATGTATGATTACTTGCATAATTTCCTTTACTACTTCGTCAAGTATTATTTATATGGATACCGATTTATTTATTTTATCATCTAATGAAGATTTTTATAAATTACCTAGCGGTACCCTGCCACCCTTCGCTGTGGCATATTGCTGGATGCATAAATAATAAGACACAAATCAAAAGCTAAGACATATCCATTTTGTGAGTTATTACAGTATACATACAATGTTTTTTTGTTTTTCCGTTCTCGTTGTAAATTTATAGGCTATTTGGTTTACCTTCACGGGAGCACGCAACATGTAATTGTCCGTGTGAGAAGCAATTCACACGTAAATCTAAGCCCTATAATTCCAAAGTTTGCCCCTGGGCTTTATTGATTCTTATTGCGAATGCCAATCTAATTGGGAACTGCAATCTTTTAGATTAACAAGAAAGGAAGCAAACTTCGGCAAACCGAAGTTTATATACCCTTGCAATTATTACAAAATATATGCCTATATTACAAAAAACAATGAAGCTTTGTCGATTTTGCGCTGCATTTGGCCATTGTTTCTATGTCTGGTATATGATATTGTTGTCCGAATTTAATTTAATAAAATCCGTAATTCCATAATATTCAAATATTACCAAATCCCAAAAACAAAACAAAATTACAAACAAAGTTATAATTTTTTTGAATTGTTTTTTGCGATTGTTCCGGCTCGTTCCGACTTATGTACTACCTGCAATAGAAAGACAACTTTTGGGTTTAAAAATAAGCGACTAGTTCGCGTAGAAATCGACGGACGGACGGACAGACAGACATGGGTAGATCGATTCTATATAGTATATGTATATATTCTTGATCATCACCAGTAGATCACTGTGTTGCAAACTTTTGACTGAAGGGTATAAAAAGATGTATCGTTTGAAATTATTTGGATTTCTAGGGATGAGGACAATTAAGTTCAAAAATTCCGTTGGGTAATTTTACCTTTTTTGGAAGAGCCTTGCGGTGATAATTCCTTATGTCTAACAGGTCAACTGAAACCGTAAAAATACAAAAATTTCTTTAGCTTATAGTAATTTTGTGTATTTAACGATCGTTTTTTATAATTTTTCTTTTTGTGCATATGGGAACGTTTTATGCAAAAAATAAAGTTTTTGGTCGCCAGTTTTTAGAAAAAAATCCTTTTCGGCGAAATAAAATATAGTGTATGAAAAATCGATCATTACACACAAAATTCATCACGAACATATAAAAATAATGTAAAGAAAATCGGATCAGTAGCCTTTCGCCCATCCATATCAAAGCAAAGTCATTTTTCCAAAATCACCATTTCGAGATATTCGCGTTTAAAGTTTCAAGTTTGGGTTTGGGCGGAAACGAGGCACGTGGCTAAGAGCGCTGTTACTTTCTTTTTACTGCTTAAATCTCTATGAAAATGTGGAGAAATGTTCTCAAAAAGTTGTTCTTCAAGATAAAGCAATACAAAAATGTTCGATTTTATGAAATTAAAAAGGTATTTAACCTCTTAACCTTGAGTTGATTCATTCATTCTATTTTTTTATTATTTTCTCTACTAACTTTAACTCGCTGATATTCTTGTTCATAAAATGATCCGACAATAGGTTCCCTCTTATAATTCTCCAACTAATGCGTTACAGAGTAGGTAGACTTAATCTTTAATACTTTTAAAACTTCTGTTGTCGCCTCCATATCAAGCCCTTATATTTAATTATTCGTACGTAATCCCCTACATAAAATTTTGTGTGTGGGTATATTTTTGAAATATTGTAAACTGATTTCAATATAAACTCCTAATTTTGAGTGTATACATTTAATGGTTTTGTGATATTAATGAATTATCAATTATTATATTCATGTTCAAGTTTATTGATTTTATGTATCCATCTATATTTTCCCTGCATACTGAACATTTTCCACATGTTTCTTTTTATACCTTTGCGGAGGGAATAATTTCAGTCAAAAGTTTGCAACGCAGGAAGGAGACATTACCAACAGTATATGGTATCGATCTAGTCATGTCCGCCTTTCCGTTCGTCCGTCCGTCTGTCCGTCCGTCCGTCAGTCCGTTTCTAAGCAAACTAGTCCCTCTGATTTAAAGCTATCTGCATGAAACTTTCTCAATAGTTGTCTTTCTATTGTAGGTAGTATATATACTTGAGAAACACCGAAGCTATGAAATTGTTAAAGCTTGAACTTTAGTGAAAGTAGTTTAGGGCGAAGGCGGGAGCACAATAAAGTTCTCTCTCGCTCTCGGCGAAGTTAAGCTAGGCTATAAGTACTTTGTCTAAATATAGAATAGTCATTCTTTGAAATTGAATTAAGCCTTTTCGTTTTCGTTTTCGTTCGCATATTAATAATTTTAGTTACCGAAAGTTTTTCGGTTTTTATTAAATTAGAAAACTCTCTAATTTTTCATGGCGCCCCCGGGTGGACGATAAAGTTATTAATATTATTTTTTCGGCAACTTAGTGACAGTGAAGAGTGTCGGTAGAAGCAAAGACCAATATAAACTCCAAGATGCGTAACGCCATACGATTTTTTTGCACACGAATTTTTTGTGCTGGCTTTTCAACTGGCTTTTCGCTCTCTGCTCAAAAGCCAGCGAGAGAGAGCTCAAAAGCCAGCCGCTCTTTGCACGCATACTGCGACAGCCGACGAATGTATATGTGCACATGTATTCACAAGCGAAGAAATTCGCTGCAGCGCGCTGTCGAAATATACTCTTTATTTTAAAATTATAACATTATTAAAAATACTTATTTTGTATTGCCTTTATATTTACTTTATTTACTAATTATTTTAATGTATACAATTTTTTAGTAATGACCAAATATATCTAAGTATAAAAAAAACATAATTTATTTCATACATGACTTCACATTGGAATAATTGTCATTAGGGTATTCAGCATACGACGTGTGAACGATTTTTAGGAACCTCAGAAATTTTGCGATTGAACAGAATGAATATTTTTATATTTATTGTATTTTAAATGTATGGATTAAAAAATATGTGGTATTTTTATATTATACGTATTTAATAACATTATTTAAAATTATTATCATAATATATGTAAATTACATTTATATAAATATTTGTATATTAACTATTTTAATTATTTAGCAAAGGGGAAACAAAAAACTTATTAAAAATGAATTATAAGCGACACCAATAAATAAATAATATTTTACTGAAAAATTAAAAAAAATTGCATCGAAAAAACATTCTAAAAAAATATAACAAAACGCTTTCGACAACTTGGAAAAAAGTTTTAAATATGTATGTACGTAATATTAAATCTAAATAGGATATCCTGTAGCTTAGTTTTATAATTAAGCATTCAATTCGTGTTATTATAAATAGTTTAACTTTTTATAAAATAATAATATTAGCTTTAAATATTTATTAGGTATAAAAAAAAAAAACGATGGAAAAATGAAAATGAATATCTGCATATTAAATTAAATTTTTCGTTTTATATATTTAAATTAATTATAAAAATATACCTTTTAACACAAAACTTATAAAACTGCTTGAGTAAATAAGAATAGATTTAAGTGCAGGCTGATAATATTAGATATGATGTTATTCGTATTTACTTTAAATATTTTAAGTCATTAGATCAAAAATTAATATATTTGAATAAAAATTAAATTTAATATTTCCATTTTAAAGTTAATAAAAACAGCCATGGATAAAAAAAAGCGACATATATTTAATTAAATATCCTTTAAATATATTCAATTTAAATAAACTTCGCTTTGTTTTTCTTTAACAATCATAGTATATTCAAATATATTAAACTTTATTGAAATATTTTTAAATTTAATCAAGCAGTTTTATATGTTTTGTATTAAAAGTTATGTTTTTAGCTATAATTTAAATATGTAAAACGAAACTATGAATTAAATATGCAGATATTAATATTTAAGGTATATAAAAAAGTTTTACATCAAGCTTCATTGCCATATATACATACATACATAAATGCAATTTAAATAATCATCCTGTTCAATCATAGAAGTTCTTTTGACACACAATTAGTTTCTTAGTCCAGGAATGATTTCTGGACGAAAATCGTCTTCTCGAACAAATACGCACACATACGCACTTCCTTATTCGTGCAATTCTATTTTTAGATTTTTACGCTCTCAACTTTGTGCGGGCGGAGAGAGCGGAATTTTCGTCGCCACCAAAAAACAAGCTGCATATTGCATTACGCATCTTAGTGATTATATTGGTCTTTGGTAGAAGAGTACACAGCAGCTCCTGCTTAAAGTATAGTGTCGGTCGCGAAATACCCTGTTCGCCACAGAAGTACTGAGGGATGTCCTGCGATTGTTCGATGTGCAAGAGGAAAGTGGCAGCTGGATTAAAAGATCCTAACGCAGAACCTGGGGAATTTGTGAAAAAATTGAAAACTATAGTTTATAAGCAAAACAATTTAATTATTTATTGTCTTGTGCTGAAAAATTGCACCTCTGTTTCAATTCTTGGCACAGATGTATCGATATAGTAGAGCTAGTTGTGCATGCATAATGTGTATTATATATATATTATACAAATACACATTTTATAACCTATTTGAACGCACCATTTAATTGGGTTATATTATATTCTTGCAATCACTGTCGCCCCAGTTTGTTATTTAATTGAAACTCGAAAATTAATAGTTTGTAAAATCATCCCAGCCGCTATACGTAACCAATACATATGCCCTCATATACAAGTAGCTGCAGCGGTGAACTTCTTCGTTTTCGTTTTTAACTTGTCCGCCGTGACAACGTTGTAATTGTTGTTGGACTTTTGGCTTTGGCCCGCTGACGATCAAAGTGACGCGCTACCCTACACTCGGACGGGTATACTGATATTTGCTGTTATTTGCAACCACTATTAATTTTGATACTTCGTGGCCCAATATTCAATTTAATATTTTTTTCGTCGTTTTCGTTGTGGATAATTATTAAAATAATTTTTTCTAACAAATTTAATAATTAAATTAAATTATTATTTACTCTTGTTTTTCGTTTCGAAAATTTATTTAACATTTTGTCTTCGTTCTTATTAAATAATTATCCTGTTTTAATATTAATTTATTATTCTTTGGATATATAATTTATTTATATATATATTTATTTTATATAGAAGTTAATTAAAAACAAGAAAGAAAAGCTAACTTCGGGCGGAGCCGAAGTTGATATACCCTTTCAGAGTATTCTGTAAATTATATTCTCAAAAATTATTAAAATTAAGCATTTTTAATACTCATACTTTTTTTTGAATTGACATATCTACCCTTTTCAGCCTCTTTTATAATGCATGGGAATTACAGTAACGGGCAGTACGGTCATAAAAATTACGACTAGTTTACAACTCTTTACTTTTTAGATAACAGATAACATTTTATTTAAAGAAATCCAGGGGATTATTCCATTATAACCTGGTAAACAGGTAAAATGGGACAACCCGTCAAGTGGTTCAATGAACACGTGCAAGGGGCAAAAATTGTGCAAAGGACCCGAAGTGGCCTTGTAACTGTACAATATCAGGTAATACCTTTTTTTGATTGGTCGAATTGAAAAAAATAGCACCACTAATTAGGACCACAATTATTCGTAACACCTAAATTGCACAACAGGTAGCCCAGGTACATAAAAAAACATGACTTGTTATTGCCTTTTTTAAAAGGGTCAAACTTGGGAACCTTTAAAGGGTCAAGGGATAATTCTTTTTTATTTGGGATATTACCTATATATATTCAGACATCCTATAATCCGTAGATCAGTCAATGAAAAAATTTACCGAGTGACGACGTTACTCTGTCAGTGCAAAAATTTAAAGTGAGAAAGTAATTTTTTTTAAATATTTTTTTAACATTTGAAACTACAAACTTTGGTAAGTATATTTCGCTAATAACCCCTTATACCCGTGGACGGTATTCCATGTAGGTGATTTTATATTCTATCATTGCATATTTTCATTTTTTCATACAGCAATTTAAAAAAATGCCTCGTGTATCACGCTTGTCCCAGGAGCAACACCGCCAAGCTGCTTTAAGCCGCAGTAGAGCCCGCTATGAACGGAATGCGTCCCAAATAAGAGCTCGGAACTCTCAATATATCGCCGAAGCTCGCGACAATAACCCTAACCTTCGTTAGGAAAGTCGTGCTCAGGATTCCGCTGCACGCGCGCAGCGGAGAAGAAGCGAAAGGGTTCGCAACCTTGAACGGATTCGGGACGCACAAGCGCATTCAACTCGTCGGGAGGACTCTGAGGAACGAAGACAAGAACAGTTGCGAAACACTGCTGAGCATGCGTCTCAGAGGACTAACCCAGAAATACGTTCTGTAGAGCGTATTCAGGATGCTGCAAGTCGTTCGAATCGTCGACAGGACTCTGAGGTGAGAAGACAAGAGCAGTTGCGAAACACTGCTGAACACTCTACTCGGAGGACTATTTCGGAGTTTCGAATTCCTGAACGGATTCGGGACAAGGATGCACACGCGATCCGTCGAGAGGAGCCCGAGGAGCGACGACGAGAGCAGTTGCGAAACACTGCTGAGCACTCTACTCGGAGGACTATTTCGGAGTTACGAATTCCTGAACGGATTCGGGACATGGATGCACACGCGATCCGTCGAGAGGACCCCGAGAAGCGACGACGAGAGCAGTTGCGAAACACTGCTGAGCACTCTACTCGGAGGACTATTCTGGAGTACCGAATTCCTGAACGGATTCGGGACGCCGCAGCGCGTACTATTCGGCGAGAAGACACCGAGGAGCGGCGACAAGAGCAGGTGCAAAATACTGCTGACCATGCCACTCGGAGGAACAATCCCGAATTTCGAATTTCAGAGCGGATTCGGGACGCCGCAGCACGAGCTGCTCATCGCGAGGACCCAGAGGAACTTGCAAGGGAACAGGAAAGGAACACTGGAGAGCACCGACAGCGACGAAGGGATATGGAAGTCAGGCAGCGAGAACGGGAAAGGGACGCCGATAACAGGAGAGCAACCAGAAGAAATCCCATCACTAGATCACAGGAGTAACGGATAAACACATCACAACGCCGGGAAACACGACAACAGCGGAGGATTCGGGAAGAACAAATTTGGCAAATGGCAGAGGATCGATTATTAAACTTTAGGATGGACTCACAAAATCGACTGGATGCCTCCCAAAGGCAGTCGCAAAGAAACATGGACGCAAGAGCTCAACTTTCGGAGGATGAACTGGAACAGGAACGAGGACAACAGCGAAATAGGATTCGATCATCAGCGAGGGATCTGTATCACAGGAACATTAAGGAAGGCCCAACGGCTATTTGTATTTGCTGTGGAGGAACATGGTTCCGTTCGCAGGTAAGTGGATTATCCATCCTGGCTATCTCCTCTAAATTTCCTCTCCTAAACGTTGGCAACGCCTTTTATTTTTCAAGAAAATTTCCCAGTCCGTCCGGCAAATATAACTTTTGCCACACTTGTCGTCGTGCCATTTCTCTTGGCAAACTGCCATCACTCTGCCTTTCTAATGGGTTCGATTTCCCAGAAATCCCTGAGTGCTTAAATGGACTCACCTGCCTCGAAGAACGCCTTATTTCACCGAGAATCCCTTTTATGAGGATTATTTCCCTCGGCTATGAAGGGCAATGTGGAATCAGAGGGGCAGTGGTGAATGTTCCAATTTCAGTTCCCAATATTGTGACTGCGCTTCCACGCTCTTTCGACTCTACCCATGTCATTCAAGTCCATTTAAAAAGAAGACTAGAGTACGCTCACAATTTCATGACTGAAACTATTCGACCAGCTCGGGTCCTTGAAGGTTTACGGTACTTAGTAAGTACCGAGCTCTACAGAAAGCACAACATTTCACTAAACGAATCATGGCTAACATAACTTCAAGGAATTAATGATATTCCTTTTATTGCGGACGAATCTGATCGCGAAGCAGTAGAGCAACTTCTTCACCAGCAGCACCACTCCCAAAATGCTGCAGAGCTCGAAGAAAATTTAAATCCCGGAGGCCATGAAACATTATTGGAAAATAATGATGCTGCAATTCAGCGCATTGCATTGGCACCGGGTGAAGGCCGTCGGCCAACAAGCTTAACGCTTGACGAAGACGCAGAGGAACTTTCCTTTCCAACTATTTCTTGCGGAGAAATATTTAAAGGAAATACAACCTATGCGAAAAAAGCCAGATCCCAAATCCGTTTTTACGACCGTCGTTGCGCTGTAGTTCCAAAAGTTTTATACATGTATAAATTTTACGAAATGTAGCGCATACAAAATTCAATTTCAATTGCTTCACGCAAAAAGTCAGGAGCGGTTACCGCTGGTAATCTGCGGGATGAATCATTTGTTGACCGTCTTGTGCAACATGATGATGGCTACCACATCCTGAAAGGCTTACGGTCTGCACCAGCTCATTGGGAGGCTGAGAAAAAAAAGTTATAGCTATGATTCGACAATTTGGGCTGCCAAAGTTTTTCATTACTCTTTCCGCTGCTGAAACTAAGTGGAATGAACTTTTAGTTATCCTGTCTCTTCTATTGGATAATAGGGCTATAAGCGAGGAAGAAGCGGCAGCTCTGTCCAGCTCCGAAAAGGCTCCGTTAATTCGATCCGATCCAGTGACGTGCTCTCGATACTTCGATTACAGGTTGCGACAATTAATGAAATTGTTCAAAACCGATATTTTTGGGGAATTCAATCTTTCTCATTTTTATTGGAAAATCGAGTTCCAGCACAGAGGATCTCCGCATTCTCATGGCATGGCTTGCTTGTGCTCCTAAGCTCGAAGACAACGAAAATACCGAGCAAGTAATAAACTTTATTGATAGGTTTATTACTACAAATGGAGACGATACTGAACTACAAGAAGTAATTCAGTATCAACGCCACAAGCATAGTGCTTCTTGCCTAAGAGAGTTACGCGGACAGGAGTTCTGCCGATTCAATATGCCATATCCTCCTATGCCCGAAACGCTTATTTTGCATCCAATAGATGAAAACGAAATCAATATTGAAGATCATAAAACTTTGTTTAAAAAAATTAAAGAAGCTTTAAGGAATATTTCAAATGAAGACGCAGCTTTATTTAACAATTTTGATCATTTTCTGTCCCACCTTGAAACAAATTTTGAAGCCTACAAACTAGCCTTACGTTCCAGCTTAAAAAAGCCACAAATTTTTCTTCGCAGACAATTCTCCGACCGACTGCTCAATGCTTATAATAGAGATATTCTAGGCTTGCACAGAGCTAATATGGATATTCAATTTATCCTAGATGCGTACGCCTGTTGTAGTTATATCATTAACTACATAAACAAATCAAACAAAGGCGTATCGCAATTGCTCCGTGAAGCCATGGCAGAAATAAGCCATGGGAATATTTCTATTAAAAGGAAATTACAGCACCTAGGGAATAAGTTTATTAACGCTACTGAAATATCGGCCCAAGAAGCAGCTTACAATATTTTGGGTCTGCATATGTCGGAGGCAAGTGAAGGTACTATTTTTTTAAACACTTGTCATCCAGACAAACGAGTTAGATTGGCTCGCTCAAATGAAGAATTAGAGCGACTTCCAAACAACTCGGTGGATATTTTTGAGCGTAATATTCTTGACCGATATGTGCAAAGGCATGAGCAGTTGGAAGGAATTTGTTTAGCAGATTTCGCAGCTTGGTACAGATTTGTCAAGCGGAATGCACGATCTGCCGCTAATCATAGGGAAGACTATGATGAAGCAAATGATGTGGAGGTAGATGACGAAGATGAAGTTGCTGAGCAAAGTTATCCACTGATGGATGGGTCTGGCTGCGTTAAGAAACGTAGGCATCTCCTGATTCTAAGGTGGGTTCGCTTTAGTATTAACTCTTCACCTTACGATTATTTCCGAGAGCATTTAATGCTCTTCTATCCTTGGCGAAATAAAGAAGCTGAACTTCTTTCCAACGACATTGAAAACACAATGCGATAAACAACCCTGAAGAAGACGGCGAACTTCAATTAATTAGACTCCCCCCGTTAGTTTCCAATGATGACCTTTGCTCGCTAACTCGGTCCCTCAACTACAAACAAAGACATTATTATGCACTTGTGATGCATAATGTTGTTTGTAAAAATGTTTTTTACGAATATGTTGGTGGAGGGGCCGATGTAGGAAAAAGCAGACTGATTTCTACCATCTATCAGTCTGTGACTTGGCGAGCAAATAAGCTTCCTGTTGCTACGGATTCAGCAAAGGTTTTATTATGTGCTCCGACTGGAAAAGCTGCTTTTGGAATTGGAGGACTGACTCTACATTCAGTGTTTTCTCTTCCAATTAATCAGGCTTCTGGTCCCTTAAGACCTTTAAGCAATGATAGTTTAAATACAATTCATTGCAAGTTGATTGATCTCCAACTGATTATAATTGATGAAATTTCTATGGTTGGTTCTTAAATGCTTTCATTTTTGGATCAACGGCTTCGTCAAATTTTCCGAAGCCCTGACTTAAGTTTTGGTGGAAAATCAATTATAGTTTTTGGAGATCTAAAGCAGCTTTCCCCAGTTGGAGACAGTTGGATATTTTCGGAGAGGACAATTAATCCTTATAGCGTTTTAGCAGGAAATAGCTTATGGAGCAACTTTAAGTATTTTGAGCTCACAGAAATAATGCGCCAAAGAGGCGACAATGCATTTGCTCAAGCCCTAAATCATTTGTCTGAGGCTTGCATGACAATTGCAGATATAGAGCTCCTTGAACAAAGAGTTGTTTCACCCAGCGAAGTTCCTGATGATGCCGTTCATTTATTTTCTTCTAACGAAGAAGTTAATAATTACAATTCCCTAAAACTAGCGCAAATTGGGACGGAAGAGTTGGTTTCCACTGCTGTTGATACAGTGAAAACTGCGAACATATCTACACGAAACAGAGAAAACACGTTAAGATATGCTCAAAATATGAAAACCTCTGAAACACAGGGGTTGCCATATGCTCTTCATCTCAAAACAACTGCTAAATATATGGTAACCGTCAATATAGACACAAGTGACGGACTTGTAAATGGAGCAACTGGTCAGCTGGTGCTAATTGACCATTGCTTAGAGAATGACTTTGGATTAAATTTTTTGAACCCACGGTTGGCACTATCGCCAGATCAAAGGTTCGGAATAGTCCCGATCCCGAATGGACTCCAATAGTAAAAGCCTCTCGAGTTTTTCAATGTGGAAGATCGGAGCATGCTTCTGTTGACCGAAAACAATTTCCAATTGTTCCTGCTGAGGCTATTACCATCCACAAAAGCCAAGGAGCAACATATAGCAAAGTCGCCGTGCATCTTAAAAGAGGCATCAAGCGAGCTTCGTTATATGTTGGATGCAGCAGAGCCACTAGCGCATCAGGACTTTTCCTTCTAGGCGACTTTGTTCCTCCAACAAGATTTGGAGCTCCAAATGTCCAAGACGAACTTCAAAAGTTAAGAGAGGAAAAGTTTTTGACTACGCATTATGAGTTTCCGCTGCTGAAACTAAGTGGAATGAACTTTTAGTTATCCTGTCTCTTCTATTGGATAATAGGGCTATAAGCGAGGAAGAAGCGGCAGCTCTGTCCAGCTCCGAAAAGGCTCCGTTAATTCGATCCGATCCAGTGACGTGCTCTCGATACTTCGATTACAGGTTGCGACAATTAATGAAATTGTTCAAAACCGATATTTTTGGGGAATTCAATCTTTCTCATTTTTATTGGAAAATCGAGTTCCAGCACAGAGGATCTCCGCATTCTCATGGCATGGCTTGCTTGTGCTCCTAAGCTCGAAGACAACGAAAATACCGAGCAAGTAATAAACTTTATTGATAGGTTTATTACTACAAATGGAGACGATACTGAACTACAAGAAGTAATTCAGTATCAACGCCACAAGCATAGTGCTTCTTGCCTAAGAGAGTTACGCGGACAGGAGTTCTGCCGATTCAATATGCCATATCCTCCTATGCCCGAAACGCTTATTTTGCATCCAATAGATGAAAACGAAGTCAATATTGAAGATCATAAAACTTTGTTTAAAAAAATTAAAGAAGCTTTAAGGAATATTTCAAATGAAGACGCAGCTTTATTTAACAATTTTGATCATTTTCTGTCCCACCTTGAAACAAATTTTGAAGCCTACAAACTAGCCTTACGTTCCAGCTTAAAAAAGCCACAAATTTTTCTTCGCAGACAATTCTCCGACCGACTGCTCAATGCTTATAATAGAGATATTCTAGGCTTGCACAGAGCTAATATGGATATTCAATTTATCCTAGATGCGTACGCCTGTTGTAGTTATATCATTAACTACATAAACAAATCAAACAAAGGCGTATCGCAATTGCTCCGTGAAGCCATGGCAGAAATAAGCCATGGAAATATTTCTATTAAAAGGAAATTACAGCACCTAGGGACTAAGTTTATTAACGCTACAGAAATATCGGCCCAAGAAGCAGCTTACAATATTTTGGGTCTGCATATGTCGGAGGCATAAACACTTTTTAAACACTTGTCATCCAGACAAACGAGTTAGATTGGCTCGCTCAAATGAAGAATTAGAGCGACTTCCAAACAACTCGGTGGATATTTTTGAGCGTAATATTCTTGACCGATATGTGCAAAGGCATGAGCAGTTGGAAGGAATTTGTTTAGCAGATTTCGCAGCTTGGTAAAGATTTGTCAAGCGGAATGCACGATCTGCCGCTAATCATAGGGAAGACTATGATGAAGCAAATGATGTGGAGGTAGATGACGAAGATGAAGTTGCTGAGCAAAGTTATCCACTGATGGATGGGTCTGGCTGCGTTAAGAAACGTAGGCATCTCCTGATTCTAAGGTGGGTTCGCTTTAGTATTAACTCTTCACCTTACGATTATTTCCGAGAGCATTTAATGCTCTTCTATCCTTGGCGAAATAAAGAAGCTGAACTTCTTTCCAACGACATTGAAAACACAATGCGATAAACAACCCTGAAGAAGACGGCGAACTTCAATTAATTAGACTCCCCCGTTAGTTTCCAATGATGACCTTTGCTCGCTAACTCGGTCCCTCAACTACAAACAAAGACATTATTATGCACTTGTGATGCATAATGTTGTTTGTAAAAATGTTTTTTACGAATATGTTGGTGGAGGGGCCGATGTAGGAAAAAGCAGACTGATTTCTACCATCTATCAGTCTGTGACTTGGCGAGCAAATAAGCTTCCTGTTGCTACGGATTCAGCAAAGGTTTTATTATGTGCTCCGACTGGAAAAGCTGCTTTTGGAATTGGAGGACTGACTCTACATTCAGTGTTTTCTCTTCCAATTAATCAGGCTTCTGGTCCCTTAAGACCTTTAAGCAATGATAGTTTAAATACAATTCATTGCAAGTTGATTGATCTCCAACTGATTATAATTGATGAAATTTCTATGGTTGGTTCTTAAATGCTTTCATTTTTGGATCAACGGCTTCGTCAAATTTTCCGAAGCCCTGACTTAAGTTTTGGTGGAAAATCAATTATAGTTTTTGGAGATCTAAAGCAGCTTTCCCCAGTTGGAGACAGTTGGATATTTTCGGAGAGGACAATTAATCCTTATAGCGTTTTAGCAGGAAATAGCTTATGGAGCAACTTTAAGTATTTTGAGCTCACAGAAATAATGCGCCAAAGAGGCGACAATGCATTTGCTCAAGCCCTAAATCATTTGTCTGAGGCTTGCATGACAATTGCAGATATAGAGCTCCTTGAACAAAGAGTTGTTTCACCCAGCGAAGTTCCTGATGATGCCGTTCATTTATTTTCTTCTAACGAAGAAGTTAATAATTACAATTCCCTAAAACTAGCGCAAATTGGGACGGAAGAGTTGGTTTCCACTGCTGTTGATACAGTGAAAACTGCGAACATATCTACACGAAACAGAGAAAACACGTTAAGATATGCTCAAAATATGAAAACCTCTGAAACACAGGGGTTGCCATATGCTCTTCATCTCAAAACAACTGCTAAATATATGGTAACCGTCAATATAGACACAAGTGACGGACTTGTAAATGGAGCAACTGGTCAGCTGGTGCTAATTGACCATTGCTTAGAGAATGACTTTGGATTAAATTTT
Organism: Drosophila fuyamai; assembly: GCA_018153365.1. Lineage (NCBI taxonomy): Eukaryota > Metazoa > Arthropoda > Insecta > Diptera > Drosophilidae > Drosophila > Drosophila fuyamai. The sequence continues at coordinate 18,944 of JAECXW010000807.1, read as the reverse complement.
TTGAACCCACGGTTGGCACTATCGCCAGATCAAAGGTTCGGAATAGTCCCGATCCCGAATGGACTCCAATAGTAAAAGCCTCTCGAGTTTTTCAATGTGGAAGATCGGAGCATGCTTCTGTTGACCGAAAACAATTTCCAATTGTTCCTGCTGAGGCTATTACCATCCACAAAAGCCAAGGAGCAACATATAGCAAAGTCGCCGTGCATCTTAAAAGAGGCATCAAGCGAGCTTCGTTATATGTTGGATGCAGCAGAGCCACTAGCGCATCAGGACTTTTCCTTCTAGGCGACTTTGTTCCTCCAACAAGATTTGGAGCTCCAAATGTCCAAGACGAACTTCAAAAGTTAAGAGAGGAAAAGTTTTTGACTACGCATTATGAGTTTGTGGTTAATAGAAACGAAGACATCTCCCTGTATTACCATAATGTTGAGTCTCTTCGAAGCCATCGCGAAGATATTTTTAACGACCCTATTATTTGTTCTGCAAATTTTCTTTGTTTTGTCGAAACTTGGACTCTTCCCAGCGAAGACTTTTCTTCAGAAGGTTTCGACATAATAAGAAGAATTGATAGCAATCGATTGAATGGTATGGGCAAAAATGGAATTATTATTTATGCCAAGCAAAATATTGCCGAAAATGTAGTTTTCTTGTTTGAGACAAGTAAGTCTTCGAGCTCAAGAACTATATACCAATCAATTGCATTCAAATATATTAATACATCCTTCATTGTTGTTTATAGGAATCCAACGTTTCCTATAGCACAATTTCGTAATGAAATTATGTCGGACGTAGAAAGGGTACGCAGCTTAGAAAATAATGGCAAATTGGTTATATTAGGAGATTTTAATATCTGCAGATCCACAACCACTGATCGACTCGAGGAAGCTTTACATGAATTTAATCTAATTCCAATCAATAATTCTGCAACAACGAAACATTTGACGCAAATTGATTGGATATTTGCTGAAAATGAGCTGAGGAATGCTGTTGCTCTTACATACAAAACGAGCTATAGTCATCATGATGGAATTTTTCTTAAATATAGATATTAACATTTGTTTATTAATTTATTTATCAATTCATTAACTTATTTATTTATTTGAATTGTATATATCTAAGTAAATAGAAATAGATTATTATATTGTTTAAAGATTGTGATAAATTTTTTATTTATAAAGTGCAATATAGATTAAGCTATTATAGTATTTCCCTCTCGTGGATTGAGACCTTGTCGTGGTGAGGGGGCTGAGTATGTGAGGATTCATAATAAATATCACGGAAACCAGCATCAATCCTTTGTTTTAACTAGTTCATAAAAAAAAAATGAATCGACGACAGATTCTAAATGGAAAATAATATTATATAGTTCGCCGATTCTTATGAAATTTGGTCGGATTGATTGGCCAACTATAACACCCACAGAAAATCCCAAATTCCTAACTTTACAAACACCAAAGTTATGGCATTTCCGATCTATCAGTTATATGGCAGCTATAGGATATAGTCGGCCGATTCTTATGAAATTTGGTAGGTAGGATTGATTGTTCAAATATAAAACCCATAGAAAATCCCAGCTTTCTAACTTTACAAACACCAAAGTTATGGCATTTCCGATCAATCAGTTATATGGCAGCTATAGGATATAGTCGGCCGATCCCGGCCGTTCCGACATATATACTGCGTGCAAAGGAAAGAAGGGTGTGTGCAAAGTTTCAATTTGATAGCTTTAAAACTGAGAGACTAGTTTGCGTAGAAACAGACAGACGGACAGACGGAGATGGCTATATCAACTCAGGAGGTGATCCTGATCAAGAATATATATACTTTATAGGGTCGGAGATGTCTCCTTCACTACGTTGCACACTTTTGACCAAAATTATAATACCCTCTGCAAGGGTATAAAAATGAATCGACGACAGATTCTAAATGGAAAATAATATTATATAGTCCGCCAATTCTTATGAAATTTGGTAGGTCGGATTGATTGGCCAACTATAACACCCACAGAAAATCCCAACTTCCTAACTTTACAAACACCAAAGTTATGGCATTTCCGATCTATCAGTTATATGGCAGCTATAGGATATAGTCGGCCGATTCTTATGAAATTTGGTAGGTAGGATTGATTGTTCAAATATAAAACCCATAGAAAATCCCAACTTTCTAACTTTACAAACACCAAAGTTATGGCATTTCCGATCAATCAGTTATATGGCAGCTATAGGATATAGTCGGCCGATCCCGGCCATTCCGACATATTTACTGCGTGCAAAGGAAAGAAGGGTGTGTGCAAAGTTTCAATTTGATAGCTTTAAAACTGAGAGACTAGTTTGCGTAGAAACAGACAGACGGACAGACGGACATGGCTATATCAACTCAGGAGGTGATCCTGATCAAGAATATATATACTTTATAGGGTCGGAGATGTCTCCTTCACTACGTTGCACACTTTTGACCAAAATTATAATACCCTCTGCAAGGGTATAAAAATGAATCGACGACAGATTCTAAATGGAAAATAATATTATATAGTCCGCCAATTCTTATGAACTTTGGTAGGTCGGATTGATTGGCCAACTATAACACCCACAGAAAATCCCAACTTCCTAACTTTATAAACACCAAAGTTATGGCATTTCCGATCTATCAGTTATATGGCAGCTATAGGATATAGTCGGCCGATCCCGGCCGTTCCGACATATATACTGCGTGCAAAGGAAAGAAGGGTGTGTGCAAAGTTTCAATTTGATAGCTTTAAAACTGAGAGACTAGTTTTCGTAGAAACAGACAGACGGACAGACGGACATGGCTATATCAACTCAGGAGGTGATCCTGATCAAGAATATATATACTTTATAGGGTCGGAGATGTCTCCGCCAATTCTTATGAACTTTGGTAGGTCGGATTGATTGGCCAACTATAACACCCACAGAAAATCCCAACTTTCTAACTTTACAAACACCAAAGTTATGGCATTTCCGATCTATCAGTTATATGGCAGCTATAGGATATAGTCGGCCGATCCCGGCTGTTCCGACATATATACTGCGTGCAAATGAAAGAAGGGTGTGTGCAAAGTTTCAATTTGATAGCTTTAAAACTGAGAGACTAGTTTGCGTAGAAACAGACAGACGGACAGACGGACATGGCTATATCAACTCAGGAGGTGATCCTGATCAAGAATATATATACTTTATAGGGTCGGAGATGTCTCCTTCACTACGTTGCACACTTTTGACCAAAATTATAATACCCTCTGCAAGGGTATAAAAATGAATCGACGACAGATTCTAAATGGAAAATAATATTATATAGTCCGCCAATTCTTATGAACTTTGGTAGGTCGGATTGATTGGCCAACTATAACACCCACAGAAAATCCCAACTTCCTAACTTTATAAACACCAAAGTTATGGCATTTCCGATCTATCAGTTATATGGCAGCTATAGGATATAGTCGGCCGATCCCGGCCGTTCCGACATATATACTGCGTGCAAAGGAAAGAAGGGTGTGTGCAAAGTTTCAATTTGATAGCTTTAAAACTGAGAGACTAGTTTTCGTAGAAACAGACAGACGGACAGACGGACATGGCTATATCAACTCAGGAGGTGATCCTGATCAAGAATATATATACTTTATAGGGTCGGAGATGTCTCCGCCAATTCTTATGAACTTTGGTAGGTCGGATTGATTGGCCAACTATAACACCCACAGAAAATCCCAACTTTCTAACTTTACAAACACCAAAGTTATGGCATTTCCGATCTATCAGTTATATGGCAGCTATAGGATATAGTCGGCCGATCCCGGCTGTTCCGACATATATACTGCGTGCAAATGAAAGAAGGGTGTGTGCAAAGTTTCAATTTGATAGCTTTAAAACTGAGAGACTAGTTTGCGTAGAAACAGACAGACGGACAGACGGACATGGCTATATCAACTCAGGAGGTGATCCTGATCAAGAATATATATACTTTATAGGGTCGGAGATGTCTCCTTCACTACGTTGCACACTTTTGACCAAAATTATAATACCCTCTGCAAGGGTATAAAAATGAATCGACGACAGATTCTAAATGGAAAATAATATTATATAGTCCGCCGATTCTTATGAAATTTGGTCGGATTGATTGGCCAAGTATAACACCCACATAAAATCCCAACTTCCTAACTTTACAAACACCAAAGTTATGGCATTTCCGATCTATCAGTTATATGGCAGCTATAGGATATAGTCGGCCGATCCCGGCCGTTCCGACATATATACTGCGTGCAAAGAAAAGAAGGGTGTGTGCAAAGTTTCAATTTGATAGCTTTAAAACTGAGAGACTAGTTTTCGTAGAAACAGACAGACGGACAGACGGACATGGCTATATCAACTCAGGAGGTGATCCTGATCAAGAATATATATACTTTATAGGGTCGGAGATGTCTCCTTCACTACGTTGCACACTTTTGACCAAAATTATAATACCCTCTGCAAGGGTATAAAAATGAATCGACGACAGATTCTAAATGGAAAATAATATTATATAGTCCGCCAATTCTTATGAACTTTGGTAGGTCGGATTGATTGGCCAACTATAACACCCACAGAAAATCCCAACTTCCTAACTTTACAAACACCAAAGTTATGGCATTTCCGATCTATCAGTTATATGGCATCTATAGGATATAGTCGGCCGATCCCGGCCATTCCGACATATATACTGCGTGCAAAGGAAAGAAGGGTGTGTGCAAAGTTTCAATTTGATAGCTTTAAAACTGAGAGACTAGTTCGCGTAGAAACAGACAGACGGACAGACGGACAGACGGACATGGCTATATCAACTCAGGAGGTGATCCTGATCAAGAATATATATACTTTATAGGGTCGGAGATGTCTCCTTCACTACGTTGCACACTCTTGACCAAAATTATAATACCCTCTGCAAGGGTATAAAAATGAATCGACGACAGACTCTAAATGGAAAATAATATTATATAGTCTGCCGATTCTTATGAAATTTGGTAGGTCGGATTGATTGGCCAACTATAACACCCACAGAAAATCCCAACTTCCTAACTTTACAAACACCAAAGTTATGGCATTTCCGATCTATCAGTTATATGGCAGCTATAGGATATAGTCGGCCGATCCCGGCCATTCCGACATATTTACTGCGTGCAAAGGAAAGAAGGGTGTGTGCAAAGTTTCAATTTGATAGCTTTAAAACTGAGAGACTAGTTTGCGTAGAAACAGACAGACGGACAGACGGACATGGCTATATCAACTCAGGAGGTGATCCTGATCAAGAATATATATACTTTATAGGGTCGGAGATGTCTCCTTCACTACGTTGCACACTTTTGACCAAAATTATAATACCCTCTGCAAGGGTATAAAATTGAATCGACGACAGATTCTAAATGGAAAATAATATTATATAGTCCGCCAATTCTTATGAACTTTGGTAGGTCGGATTGATTGGCCAACTATAACACCCACAGAAAATCCCAACTTCCTAACTTTACAAACACCAAAGTTATGGCATTTCCGATCTATCAGTTATATGGCAGCTATAGGATATAGTCGGCCGATCCCGGCTGTTCCGACATATATACTGCGTGCAAAGGAAAGAAGGGTGTGTGCAAAGTTTCAATTTGATAGCTTTAAAACTGAGAGACTAGTTTGCGTAGAAACAGACAGACGGACAGACGGACATGGCTATATCAACTCAGGAGGTGATCCTGATCAAGAATATATATACTTTATAGGGTCGGAGATGTCTCCTTCACTGCGTTGCACACTTTTGACCAAAATTATAATACCCTCTGCAAGGGTATAAAAATGAATCGACGACAGATTCTAAATGGAAAATAATATTATATAGTCCGCCGATTCTTATGAAATTTGGTCGGATTGATTGGCCAAGTATAACACCCACATAAAATCCCAACTTCCTAACTTTACAAACACCAAAGTTATGGCATTTCCGATCTATCAGTTATATGGCAGCTATAGGATATAGTCGGCCGATCCCGGCCATTCCGACATATATACTGCGAGCAAAGGAAAGAAGGGTGTGTGCAAAGTTTCAATTTGATAGCTTTAAAACTGAGAGACTAGTTCGCGTAGAAACAGACAGACGGACAGACGGACATGGCTATATCAACTCAGGAGGTGATCCTGATCAAGAATATATATACTTTATAGGGTCGGAGATGTCTCCTTCACTACGTTGCACACTTTTGACCAAAATTATAATACCCTCTGCAAGGGTATAAAATTGAATCGACGACAGATTCTAAATGGAAAATAATATTATATAGTCCGCCAATTCTTATGAACTTTGGTAGGTCGGATTGATTGGCCAACTATAACACCCACAGAAAATCCCAACTTCCTAACTTTACAAACACCAAAGTTATGGCATTTCCGATCTATCAGTTATATGGCAGCTATAGGATATAGTCGGCCGATCCCGGCTGTTCCGACATATATACTGCGTGCAAAGGAAAGAAGGGTGTGTGCAAAGTTTCAATTTGATAGCTTTAAAACTGAGAGACTAGTTCGCGTAGAAACAGACAGACGGACAGACGGACATGGCTATATCAACTCAGGAGGTGATCCTGATCAAGAATATATATACTTTATAGGGTCGGAGATGTCTCCTTCACTGCGTTGCACACTTTTGACCAAAATTATAATACCCTCTGCAAGGGTATAAAAATGAATCGACGACAGATTCTAAATGGAAAATAATATTATATATTCCGCCGATTCTTATGAAATTTGATCGGATTGATTGGCCAAGTATAACACCCACATAAAATCCCAACATCCTAACTTTACAAACACCAAAGTTATGGCATTTCCGATCTATCAGTTATATGGCAGCTATAGGATATAGTCGGCCGATCCCGGCCATTCCGACATATATACTGCGTGCAAAGGAAAGAAGGGTGTGTGCAAAGTTTCAATTTGATAGCTTTAAAACTGAGAGACTAGTTCGCGTAGAAACAGACAGACGGACAGACGGACATGGCTATATCAACTCAGGAGGTGATCCTGATCAAGAATATATATACTTTATAGGGTCGGAGATGTCTCCTTCACTACGTTGCACACTCTTGACCAAAATTATAATACCCTCTGCAAGGGTATAAAAATGAATCGACGACAGACTCTAAATGGAAAATAATATTATATAGTCCGCCGATTCTTATGAAATTTGGTAGGTCGGATTGATTGGCCAACTATAACACCCACAGAAAATCCCACGTTCCTAACTTTACAAACACCAAAGTTATGGCATTTCCGATCTATCAGTTATATGGCAGCTATAGGATATAGTCGGCCGATTCTTATGAAATTTGGTAGGTAGGATTGATTGTTCAAATATAAAACCCATAGAAAATCCCAACTTTCTAACTTTACAAACACCAAAGTTATGGCATTTCCGATCAATCAGTTATATGGCAGCTATAGGATATAGTCGGCCGATCCCGGCCATTCCGACATATTTACTGCGTGCGAAGGAAAGAAGGGTGTGTGCAAAGTTTCAATTTGATAGCTTTAAAACTGAGAGACTAGTTTGCGTAGAAACAGACAGACGGACAGACGGACATGGCTATATCAACTCAGGAGGTGATCCTGATCAAGAATATATATACTTTATAGGGTCGGAGATGTCTCCTTCACTACGTTGCACACTTTTGACCAAAATTATAATACCCTCTGCAAGGGTATAAAATTGAATCGACGACAGATTCTAAATGGAAAATAATATTATATAGTCCGCCAATTCTTATGAACTTTGGTAGGTCGGATTGATTGGCCAACTATAACACCCACAGAAAATCCCAACTTCCTAACTTTACAAACACCAAAGTTATGGCATTTCCGATCTATCAGTTATATGGCAGCTATAGGATATAGTCGGCCGATCCCGGCTGTTCCGACATATATACTGCGTGCAAAGGAAAGAAGGGTGTGTGCAAAGTTTCAATTTGATAGCTTTAAAACTGAGAGACTAGTTTGCGTAGAAACAGACAGACGGACAGACGGACATGGCTATATCAACTCAGGAGGTGATCCTGATCAAGAATATATATACTTTATAGGGTCGGAGATGTCTCCTTCACTGCGTTGCACACTTTTGACCAAAATTATAATACCCTCTGCAAGGGTATAAAAATAAATCGACGACAGATTCTAAATGGAAAATAATATTATATAGTCCGCCGATTCTTATGAAATTTGGTCGGATTGATTGGCCAAGTATAACACCCACATAAAATCCCAACTTCCTAACTTTACAAACACCAAAGTTATGGCATTTCCGATCTATCAGTTATATGGCAGCTATAGGATATAGTCGGCCGATCCCGGCCATTCCGACATATATACTGCGAGCAAAGGAAAGAAGGGTGTGTGCAAAGTTTCAATTTGATAGCTTTAAAACTGAGAGACTAGTTCGCGTAGAAACAGACAGACGGACAGACGGACATGGCTATATCAACTCAGGAGGTGATCCTGATCAAGAATATATATACTTTATAGGGTCGGAGATGTCTCCTTCACTACGTTGCACACTTTTGACCAAAATTATAATACCCTCTGCAAGGGTATAAAATTGAATCGACGACAGATTCTAAATGGAAAATAATATTATATAGTCCGCCAATTCTTATGAACTTTGGTAGGTCGGATTGATTGGCCAACTATAACACCCACAGAAAATCCCAACTTCCTAACTTTACAAACACCAAAGTTATGGCATTTCCGATCTATCAGTTATATGGCAGCTATAGGATATAGTCGGCCGATCCCGGCTGTTCCGACATATATACTGCGTGCAAAGGAAAGAAGGGTGTGTGCAAAGTTTCAATTTGATAGCTTTAAAACTGAGAGACTAGTTCGCGTAGAAACAGACAGACGGACAGACGGACATGGCTATATCAACTCAGGAGGTGATCCTGATCAAGAATATATATACTTTATAGGGTCGGAGATGTCTCCTTCACTGCGTTGCACACTTTTGACCAAAATTATAATACCCTCTGCAAGGGTATAAAAATGAATCGACGACAGATTCTAAATGGAAAATAATATTATATATTCCGCCGATTCTTATGAAATTTGGTCGGATTGATTGGCCAAGTATAACACCCACATAAAATCCCAACATCCTAACTTTACAAACACCAAAGTTATGGCATTTCCGATCTATCAGTTATATGGCAGCTATAGGATATAGTCGGCCGATCCCGGCCGTTCCGACTTATATACTGCGTGCAAAGGAAAGAAGGGTGTGTGCAAAGTTTCAATTCGATAGCTTTAAAACTGAGAGACTAGTTCGCGTAGAAACAGACAGACGGACAGACGGACATGGCTATATCAACTCAGGAGGTGATCCTGATCAAGAATATATATACTTTATAGGGTCGGAGATGTCTCCTTCACTACGTTGCACACTCTTGACCAAAATTATAATACCCTCTGCAAGGGTATAAAAATGAATCGACGACAGACTCTAAATGGAAAATAATATTATATAGTCCGCCGATTCTTATGAAATTTGGTAGGTCGGATTGATTGGCCAACTATAACACCCACAGAAAATCCCAACTTCCTAACTTTACAAACACCAAAGTTATGGCATTTCCGATCTATCAGTTATATGGCAGCTATAGGATATAGTCGGCCGATCCCGGCCGTTCCGACTTATATACTGCGTGCAAAGGAAAGAAGGGTGTGTGCAAAGTTTCAATTCGATAGCTTTAAAACTGAGAGACTAGTTCGCGTAGAAACAGACAGACGGACAGACGGACAGACGGACATGGCTATATCAACTCAGGAGGTGATCCTGATCAAGAATATATATACTTTATAGGGTCGGAGATGTCTCCTTCACTACGTTGCACACTCTTGACCAAAATTATAATACCCTCTGCAAGGGTATAAAAATGAATCGACGACAGACTCTAAATGGAAAATAATATTATATAGTCCGCCGATTCTTATGAAATTTGGTGGGTCGGATTGATTGGCCAAATATAACACCCACAGAAAATACCAACTTCCTAACTTTACAAACACCAAAGTTATGGCATTTCCGATATATCAGTTATATGGCAGCTATAGGATATAGTCGGCCGATTCTTATGAAATTTGGTAGGTAGTATTGATTGGTCAAATATAAAACCCATAGAAAATCCCAACTTTCTAACTTTACAAACACCAAAGTTATGGCATTTCCGATCAATCAGTTATATGGCAGCTATAGGATATAGTCGGCCGATCCCGGCCATTCCGACATATATACTGCGTGCAAAGGAAAAAAGGGTGTGTGCAAAGTTTTAATTTGATAGCTTTAAAACTGAGAGACTAGTTTGCGTAGAAACAGACAGACGGACAGACGGACATGGCTATATCAACTCAGGAGGTGATCCTGATCAAGAATATATATACTTTATAGGGTCGGAGATGTCTCCTTCACTGCGTTGCACACTTTTGACCAAAATTATAATACCCTCTGTAAGGGTATAAAAATGAATCGACGACAGATTCTAAATGGAAAATAATATTATATAGTCCGCCGATTCTTATGAAATTTGGTAGGTCGGATTGATTGGCCAAATATAACACCCACAGAAAATCCCAACTTCCTAACTTTACAAACACCAAAGTTATGGCATTTCCGATCTATCAGTTATATGGCAGCTATAGGATATAGTCGGCCGATCCCGGCCATTCCGACATATATACTGCGTGCAAAGGAAAGAAGGGTGTGTGCAAAGTTTCAATTTGATAGCTTTAAAACTGAGAGACTAGTTCGCGTAGAAACAGACAGACGGACAGACGGACATGGCTATATCAACTCAGGAGGTGATCCTGATCAAGAATATATATACTTTATAGGGTCGGAGATGTCTCCTTCACTACGTTGCACACTCTTGACCAAAATTATAATACCCTCTGCAAGGGTATAAAAATGAATCGACGACAGACTCTAAATGGAAAATAATCTTATATAGTCCTCCGATTCTTATGAAATTTGGTAGGTCGGATTGATTGGCCAAATATAACACCCACAGAAAATCCCAACTTTCTAACTTTACAAACACCAAAGTTATGGCATTTCCGATCAATCAGTTATATGGCAGCTATAGGATATAGTCGGCCGATCCCGGCCATTCCGACATATATACTGCGTGCAAAGGAAAAAAGGGTGTGTGCAAAGTTTTAATTTGATAGCTTTAAAACTGAGAGACTAGTTTGCGTAGAAACAGACAGACGGACAGACGGACATGGCTATATCAACTCAGGAGGTGATCCTGATCAAGAATATATATACTTTATAGGGTCGGAGATGTCTCCTTCACTGCGTTGCACACTTTTGACCAAAATTATAATACCCTTTGCCAGGGTATAAAAATGAATCGACGACAGATTCTAAATGAAAATAATATTATATAGTCCGCCGATTCTTATGAAATTTGGTAGGTAGGATTGATTGGTCAAATATAAAACCCATAGAAAATCCCAACTTTCTAACTTTACAAACACCAAAGTTATGGCATTTCCGATCAATCAGTTATATGGCAGCTATAGGATATAGTCGGCCGATCCCGGCCATTCCGACATATATACTGCGTGCAAAGGAAAAAGGGTGTGTGCAAAGTTTTAATTTGATAGCTTTAAAACTGAGAGACTAGTTTGCGTAGAAACAGACAGACGGACAGACGGACAGACGGACATGGCTATATCAACTCAGGAGGTGATCCTGATCAAGAATATATATACTTTATAGGGTCGGAGATGTCTCCTTCACTGCGTTGCACACTTTTGACCAAAATTATAATACCCTCTGCAAGGGTATAAAAATGAATCGACGACAGATTCTAAATGGAAAATAATATTATATAGTCCGCCGATTCTTATGAAATTTGGTCGGATTGATTGGCCAAGTATAACACCCACATAAAATCCCAACTTCCTAACTTTACAAACACCAAAGTTATGGCATTTCCGATCTATCAGTTATATGGCAGCTATAGGATATAGTCGGCCGATCCCGGCCATTCCGACATATATACTGCGTGCAAAGGAAAGAAGGGTGTGTGCAAAGTTTCAATTTGATAGCTTTAAAACTGAGAGACTAGTTCGCGTAGAAACAGACAGACGGACAGACGGACATGGCTATATCAACTCAGGAGGTGATCCTGATCAAGAATATATATACTTTATAGGGTCGGAGATGTCTCCTTCACTACGTTGCACACTCTTGACCAAAATTATAATACCCTCTGCAAGGGTATAAAAATGAATCGACGACAGACTCTAAATGGAAAATAATATTATATAGTCCGCCGATTCTTATGAAATTTGGTAGGTCGGATTGATTGGCCAAATATAACACCCACAGAAAATCCCAAATTCCTAACTTTACAAACACCAAAGTTATGGCATTTCCGATCTATCAGTTATATGGCAGCTATAGGATATAGTCGGCCGATTCTTATGAAATTTGGTAGGTAGGATTGATTGGTCAAATATAAAACCCATAGAAAATCCCAACTTTCTAACTTTACAAACACCAAAGTTATGGCATTTCCGATCAATCAGTTATATGGCAGCTATAGGATATAGTCGGCCGATCCCGGCCATTCCGGCATATATACGGCGTGCAAAGGAAAAAGGGTGTGTGCAAAGTTTTAATTTGATAGCTTTAAAACTGAGAGACTAGTTTGCGTAGAAACAGACAGACGGACAGACGGACATGGCTATATCAACTCAGGAGGTGATCCTGATCAAGAATATATGTATATACTTTATAGGGTCGGAGATGTCTCCTTCACTGCGTTGCACACTTTTGACCAAAATTATAATACCCTCTGCAAGGGTATAAAAATGAATCGACGACAGATTCTAAATGGAAAATAATATTATATAGTCCGCCGATTCTTATGAAATTTGGTAGGTCGGATTGATTGGCCAAATATAACACCCACAGAAAATCCCAACTTCCTAACTTTACAAACACCAAAGTTATGGCATTTCCGATCTATCAGTTATATGGCAGCTATAGGATATAGTCGGCCGATTCTTATGAAATTTGTTAGGTATGATTGATTGGTCAAATATAAAACCCATAGAAAATCCCAACTTTCTAACTTTACAAACACCAAAGTTATGGCATTTCCGATCAATCAGTTATATGCCACCTATAGGATATAGTCGGCCGATCCCGGCCATTCCTACATATATACTGCGTGCAAAGGAAAGAAGGGTGTGTGCAAAGTTTCAATTTGATAGCTTTAAAACTGAGAGACTAGTTTGCGTAGAAACAGACAGACGGACATGGCTATATCAACTCAGGAGGTGATCCTGATCAAGAATATATATACTTTATAGGGTCGGAGATGTCTCCTTCACTGCGTTGCACACTTTTGACCAAAATTATAATACCCACTGCAGGGGTATAAAAATGAATCGACGACAGATTCTAAATGGAAAATAATATTATATAGTCCGCCGATTCTTATGAAATTTGGTCGGATTGATTGGCCAAGTATAACACCCACAGAAAATCCCAACTTCCTAACTTTACAAACACCAAAGTTATGGCATTTCCGATCTATCAGTTATATGGCAGCTATAGGATATAGTCGGCCGATCCTTATGAAATTTGGTAGGTAGGATTGATTAGCCAAATATAAAACCCATAGAAAATCCCAACTTTCTAACTTTACAAACACCAAAGTTATGGCATTTCCGATCAATCAGTTATATGGCAGCTATAGGATATAGTCGGCCGATCCCGGCCGTTCCGACATATATACTGCGTGCAAAGGAAAGAAGGGTGTGTGCAAAGTTTCAATTTGATAGCTTTAAAACTGAGAGACTAGTTTGCGTAGAAACAGACAGACGGACATGGCTATATCAACTCAGGAGGTGATCCTGATCAAGAATATATATACTTTATAGGGTCGGAGATGTCTCCTTCACTGCGTTGCACACTTTTGACCAAAATTATAATACCCTCTGCAAGGGTATAAAAATGAATCGACGACAGATTCTAAATGGAAAATAATATTATATAGTCCGCCGATTCTTATGAAATTTGGTCGGATTGATTGGCCAAGTATAACACCCACATAAAATCCCAACTTCCTAACTTTACAAACACCAAAGTTATCAGTTATATGGCAGCTATAGGATATAGTCGGCCGATTCTTATGAAATTTGGTAGGTAGGATTGATTGGTCAAATATAAAACCCATAGAAAATCCCAACTTTCTAACTTTACAAACACCAAAGTTATGGCATTTCCGATCAATCAGTTATATGGCAGCTATAGGATATAGTCGGCCGATCCCGGCCATTCCGGCATATATACTGCGTGCAAAGGAAAAAGGGTGTGTGCAAAGTTTTAATTTGATAGCTTTAAAACTGAGAGACTAGTTTGCGTAGAAACAGACAGACGGACAGACGGACATGGCTATATCAACTCAGGAGGTGATCCTGATCAAGAATATATGTATATACTTTATAGGGTCGGAGATGTCTCCTTCACTGCGTTGCACACTTTTGACCAAAATTATAATACCCTCTGCAAGGGTATAAAAATGAATCGACGACAGATTCTAAATGGAAAATAATATTATATAGTCCGCCGATTCTTATGAAATTTGGTAGGTCGGATTGATTGGCCAAATATAACACCCACAGAAAATCCCAACTTCCTAACTTTACAAACACCAAAGTTATGGCATTTCCGATCAATCAGTTATATGCCACCTATAGGATATAGTCGGCCGATCCCGGCCATTCCTACATATATACTGCGTGCAAAGGAAAGAAGGGTGTGTGCAAAGTTTCAATTTGATAGCTTTAAAACTGAGAGACTAGTTTGCGTAGAAACAGACAGACGGACAGACGGACATGGCTATATCAACTCAGGAGGTGATCCTGATCAAGAATATATATACTTTATAGGGTCGGAGATGTCTCCTTCACTGCGTTGCACACTTTTGACCAAAATTATAATACCCACTGCAGGGGTATAAAAATGAATCGACGACAGATTCTAAATGGAAAATAATATTATATAGTCCGCCGATTCTTATGAAATTTGGTCGGATTGATTGGCCAAGTATAACACCCACAGAAAATCCCAACTTCCTAACTTTACAAACACCAAAGTTATGGCATTTCCGATCTATCAGTTATATGGCAGCTATAGGATATAGTCGGCCGATCCTTATGAAATTTGGTAGGTAGGATTGATTAGCCAAATATAAAACCCATAGAAAATCCCAACTTTCTAACTTTACAAACACCAAAGTTATGGCATTTCCGATCAATCAGTTATATGGCAGCTATAGGATATAGTCGGCCGATCCCGGCCGTTCCGACATATATACTGCGTGCAAAGGAAAGAAGGGTGTGTGCAAAGTTTCAATTTGATAGCTTTAAAACTGAGAGACTAGTTTGCGTAGAAACAGACAGACGGACATGGCTATATCAACTCAGGAGGTGATCCTGATCAAGAATATATATACTTTATAGGGTTGGAGATGTCTCCTTTACTGCGTTGCACACTTTTGACCAAAATTATAATACCCTCTGCAAGGGTATAAAAATGAATCGACGACAGATTCTAAATGGAAAATAATATTATATAGTCCGCCGATTCTTATGAAATTTGGTCGGATTGATTGGCCAAGTATAACACCCACATAAAATCCCAACTTCCTAACTTTACAAACACCAAAGTTATGGCATTTCCGATCAATCAGTTATATGGCAGCTATAGGATATAGTCGGCCGATCCCGGCCATTCCTACATATATACTGCGTGCAAAGGAAAGAAGGGTGTGTGCAAAGTTTCAATTTGATAGCTTTAAAACTGAGAGACTAGTTTGCGTAGAAACAGACAGACGGACAGACGGACATGGCTATATCAACTCAGGAGGTGATCCTGATCAAGAATATATATACTTTATAGGGTCGGAGATGTCTCCTTCACTGCGTTGCACACTTTTGACCAAAATTATAATACCCTCTGCAAGGGTATAAAAATGAATCGACGACAGATTCTAAATGGAAAATAATATTATATAGTCCGCCGATTCTTATGAAATTTGGTCGGATTGATTGGCCAAGTATAACACCCACAGAAAATCCCAACTTCCTAACTTTACAAACACCAAAGTTATGGCATTTCCGATCTATCAGTTATATGGCAGCTATAGGATATAGTCGGCCGATTCTTATGAAATTTGGTAGGTAGGATTGATTGGTCAAATATAAAACCCATAGAAAATCCCAACTTTCTAACTTTACAAACACCAAAGTTATGGCATTTCCGATCAATCAGTTATATGGCAGCTATAGGATATAGTCGGCCGATCCCGCCATTCCGGCATATATACGGCGTGCAAAGGAAAAAGGTGTGTGCAAAGTTTTAATTTGATAGCTTTAAAACTGAGAGACTAGTTTGCGTAGAAACAGACAGACGGACAGACGGACATGGCTATATCAACTCAGGAGGTGATCCTGATCAAGAATATATGTATATACTTTATAGGGTCGGAGATGTCTCCTTCACTGCGTTGCACACTTTTGACCAAAATTATAATACCCTCTGCAAGGGTATAAAAATGAATCGAGGACAGATTCTAAATGGAAAATAATATTATATAGTCCGCCGATTCTTATGAAATTTGGTAGGTCGGATTGATTGGCCAAATATAACACCCACAGAAAATCCCAACTTCCTAACTTTACAAACACCAAAGTTATGGCATTTCCGATCTATCAGTTATATGGCAGCTATAGGATATAGTCGGCCGATTCTTATGAAATTTGTTAGGTATGATTGATTGGTCAAATATAAAACCCATAGAAAATCCCAACTTTCTAACTTTACAAACACCAAAGTTATGGCATTTCCGATCAATCAGTTATATGCCACCTATAGGATATAGTCGGCCGATCCCGGCCATTCCTACATATATACTGCGTGCAAAGGAAAGAAGGGTGTGTGCAAAGTTTCAATTTGATAGCTTTAAAACTGAGAGACTAGTTTGCGTAGAAACAGACAGACGGACAGACGGACATGGCTATATCAACTCAGGAGGTGATCCTGATCAAGAATATATATACTTTATAGGGTCGGAGATGTCTCCTTCACTGCGTTGCACACTTTTGACCAAAATTATAATACCCACTGCAGGGGTATAAAAATGAATCGACGACAGATTCTAAATGGAAAATAATATTATATAGTCCGCCGATTCTTATGAAATTTGGTCGGATTGATTGGCCAAGTATAACACCCACAGAAAATCCCAACTTCCTAACTTTACAAACACCAAAGTTATGGCATTTCCGATCTATCAGTTATATGGCAGCTATAGGATATAGTCGGCCGATCCTTATGAAATTTGGTAGGTAGGATTGATTAGCCAAATATAAAACCCATAGAAAATCCCAACTTTCTAACTTTACAAACACCAAAGTTATGGCATTTCCGATCAATCAGTTATATGGCAGCTATAGGATATAGTCGGCCGATCCCGGCCGTTCCGACATATATACTGCGTGCAAAGGAAAGAAGGGTGTGTGCAAAGTTTCAATTTGATAGCTTTAAAACTGAGAGACTAGTTTGCGTAGAAACAGACAGACGGACATGGCTATATCAACTCAGGAGGTGATCCTGATCAAGAATATATATACTTTATAGGGTCGGAGATGTCTCCTTCACTGCGTTGCACACTTTTGACCAAAATTATAATACCCTCTGCAAGGGTATAAAAATGAATCGACGACAGATTCTAAATGGAAAATAATATTATATAGTCCGCCGATTCTTATGAAATTTGGTCGGATTGATTGGCCAAGTATAACACCCACATAAAATCCCAACTTCCTAACTTTACAAACACCAAAGTTATCAGTTATATGGCAGCTATAGGATATAGTCGGCCGATTCTTATGAAATTTGGTAGGTAGGATTGATTGGTCAAATATAAAACCCATAGAAAATCCCAACTTTCTAACTTTACAAACACCAAAGTTATGGCATTTCCGATCAATCAGTTATATGGCAGCTATAGGATATAGTCGGCCGATCCCGGCCATTCCGGCATATATACTGCGTGCAAAGGAAAAAGGGTGTGGCAAAGTTTTAATTTGATAGCTTTAAAACTGAGAGACTAGTTTGCGTAGAAACAGACAGACGGACAGACGGACATGGCTATATCAACTCAGGAGGTGATCCTGATCAAGAATATATGTATATACTTTATAGGGTCGGAGATGTCTCCTTCACTGCGTTGCACACTTTTGACCAAAATTATAATACCCTCTGCAAGGGTATAAAAATGAATCGACGACAGATTCTAAATGGAAAATAATATTATATAGTCCGCCGATTCTTATGAAATTTGGCAGGTCGGATTGATTGGCCAAATATAACACCCACAGAAAATCCCAACTTCCTAACTTTACAAACACCAAAGTTATGGCATTTCCGATCTATCAGTTATATGGCAGCTATAGGATATAGTCGGCCGATTCTTATGAAATTTGTGGTATGATTGATTGGTCAAATATAAATTCCATAGAAAATCCCAACTTTCTAACTTTACAAACACCAAAGTTATGGCATTTCCGATCAATCAGTTATATGCCACCTATAGGATATAGTCGGCCGATCCCGGCCATTCCTACATATATACTGTGCAAAGGAAAGAAGGGTGTGTGCAAAGTTTCAATTTGATAGTTTAAAACTGAGGACTAGTTTGCGTAGAAACAGACAGACGGACAGACGGATTACGGCTATATCAACTCAGGAGGTGATCCTGATCAAGAATATATATACTTTATAGGGTCGGAGATAAATTTCCTTCACTGCGTTGCACACTTGACCAAAATTATAATACC